>VZRZ01003569.1:0-44395 GCA_013398175.1 Climacteris rufus | reverse complement strand
CCTTCCCAAACCTTCCCTTCCCAAACCTTCCCTTTCCAAACCTTCCCTTCCCTTCCCAAACCTTCCCAAACCTTCCCAAACATTCCCAAACCTTCCCAAACCTTCCCAAACCTTCCATTCCCAATCCTTCCCTTCCCAAACCTTCCCAAACCTTCCCAAAAATATATTTCATGACAGTCACTAAAAGTGTACTAGAACAACAAGACCCACTTTGGTACTGAAAGATAAATATGAACAAAATAGAGAGAAACTTGTAGAATGTTACTACTCTCATTTCTTTTTAAAATAAATTGTCAGATTAGGGTTTTTTCCATTTATTTCTCCTGTGATAACCAATCATACTCTTGTCTCATAACATCACCTTTACTACTTCGCAAGACTGTAGCTGTGCATACCAACTGTATAAAAGCTAAATGAAAAAAAAATTACATGAATTGTTCATTCTTTTCCCTGTTGTTGGTGTTGTAATATGCAGGTGACGAAATCACTTTATGCAGCTTGAAAAACACTAGTGGGAGAGGCAGTTTTAATCTCAATAACCTAGTTTAATTTTAGAGTCAGAAATCCTGAAATTGTATATTGAGATAAAGCACAGAAAAATAGGAGTGATGGGGAAAGCTGAAGGGGTGGAACATGCACCTTAATTCTTTTACCTGTTGAGGTGGGATTTATCTTACCTACATCTATAGTTGAGACAGTGAATCTTTTCAGTGGCCCAGACCACCTTGGGGCTGAGTGCCATAAGTGGGTGGAATTCCCCACCCAGGACTCCAACCTGGAGGGCGGATCCGAGGGTGAAGTCCGAGTCTAGGGCTGACACCCACTGTGTGTCACTCCCGCAGCATCTCCTCCCTCCTGTCCAGAAGCTTCGCTGTTCCTTTCTCCCCATTGGTTCAAACCCCTTATGTTTAATAATGCAACCTATTCCTTACGTAANACTGAACGTCTCCCTTCCGAGCGCACCCCCTGCTCCTTCGGGGGGGAAATAAAACCTGGAACAAAAAAAAGCCGAGACTACCGGGCGCTTAGCGGCCAGAGCGACAGTGATCCTAGGTTATAAAGTGTATAGTTTCAGGCTCTTTTAAGTGCAAATCATTTCATCCTCAAGTGGACATGTAAAATACTATAAAAGTGTCAGTTTGTCTTGACTGACAATAAAAAANCGGGGGGGAAATAAAACCTGGAACTGTGAAAAAACCTGTGAATGCAATAGGCTACTACATGTGAAGTTTCATTTTAATTGTTCCTCATGCTTCCTTTGAGATGTCTTCTCAAATTTAAGCATTGAGTTGACACTTGCAAGCACTTCTTATTAGTGTTAGCCTCTTACATACCACTAAATGTCTTAAGCTTACAATTGACTGTGGATTTATTATGCCAGTACAGGCATTGGACAAAAAATAATGTTAACAATGCCAATAATTCATGTCATAAAAAATTCAGAATTGTTTTTTATTTCTAGATTTTAAAAATTAATTTATACTGTTCCTTCCCAAGGAGCAATTTGCTTTCAATGAGATGATACTTCCTGACTAAAAACTTTTAAATTTAATACTTCTGGGTTGCTCTAACTGAGAAATCTCTTACTTCAAGCAACTCAGATGCATATCAACAAAGAATTTATGACAGAAGTGGTCTCCTGAATGTAGGTTTCGAGCAAAAGTGAGTTTTAAGTATGGGAATGATAGAATTGCTTATTTTTCTTGTAATTTAATTATTTCTTTTGGGCAGGAAATCTAACATATTGTTCACAGGATGAGCTGTTCCAGATCAAGCTTCAAAGATGGCTTTGGAAATAATAGTGAAAAAGTAAGCTGAGTTGGTATTTAACAGGCAGAGCAGACAGACAGTCTAACTGTTTGCATGTGTGCTCTAGGTACTCATTGGTAAGGGATGTTATTTTATCACTGTAATCTTATTTGCTTTACAATTTGTTATAACAAAATCATTACAAGAATTAGGCCTGAGTCATGAATGTTTTTACTGAAAGACATTCAGCCTGCTCTCATTTTCCACTAGGTTTCTCATCTGTGTTACAGCATTCATGTTTGTATTCTGCCTTATAAATAAATAAATCCCACATTAATATAAAGGTGATGAGGTAATTTAATACCATCATCTGTTTGTATTTAAGGAAGCGAGCAATACCTCAATCACTGTCTTTTTCAAGACGTAAGAGGTAAAACCCTTGCATTGAGGTCAATGAGAGTTGGGCCAGGATCTTATCCCTTTGCTTAAATAACTTATAAATTAATTTCCTACCCTATGAGCAGACTGATTAATATAGATGGTTTAAATACTAGTTAAAATGCAAGAAGAGTGACTGTGGCATGAAAAGCCCAAGATATCTATGATAAGAAAACAGGTTAGTAACTGCTAGATACTTCTATTGCATCTGCTTAGCAGTTCTCAGACAATGTCTGCAATGTCTGCAATCTCACTTTCCTGCAATTTTTAGTTCATAAACCAGGTCAAGAGGTATCCAAAGCAGGACAGAGGCCTATAAAGCCCATGAGGTTGTTTGAAAGTCACTTTTTCTTTTTACTACTCCAATCTTTCTTACAGCTCTTGTATATAAAGATAAGGGCAAGTCAGACTATGATGGTGCAAAGGAGCCAAGTGGCTTCGCATTTGAGAGTATAGTCAGACTTTAAAACGTTATGAATTTCATTAACTGGAAAAATAAGAATTAAAAGTATATAGAATTAATAGTGTAATAACCTAGTCTAGGTATACTTTTTTTGTCCCAAGATATCTTCAGGAGTCTGACCTTTTTCAGTAGTCTCATGAATTTATGGCATGGGCCTTTGGGTCGTCTTCCGGTACTATGCTTGGGTTCACACTGTGAGGTGGTGCCAAGACACAAGCTGAATTAAAACAAAAGGATTGAAAACAAAAAAATGTTCCTAACGTCCAGCACACAGAGGGTTTGGACTAGATATCTTCAAATATTCCTTCTAATCCAGCTATTCTATGACTGATTCTGTGTTCTAATCACTATGATCCAAGAGCCCGAGTAAACAAACTAGAATTACTTGAAATTAAATGTCTCTGAAATGTGCATAGTGTCAGCAGCAGGGCTTCAGTATCCCTGGTTTCCTTCTACAAATCCATTCATATTCATTATTCAGTTAGTGTGGCTTGTTATATATGGCAGGACCACACTCCTGCTGTCAGGGTCCTGGTGTGGCACAGAAGCTTGTTCATAAATGTCTGTGGGACAACAAGATGAACATTGATGACAGGTATAGCTTTTCATTGGCAAATTACACAGGACCTTATTGCATATTGTTCAAGTTACCTTCAGTTCTCTGAGTTATTATTTTTCTATACAGGAGGATCACTACCTGTGTCCTGGGTTGTAACTAAAGGAATGTATTCTATTACCATCTCCATTAATGAGTCACTAAGGATGGGTCGTTCACACAGCTGACTACACCCTCCAAAAACTGGGCATTAGATAAGATAAGAGGCAGGTGAAGGAGTTAGCCCTCATAATATCTTCTAAGAAAAGACTGAACAACTTCCACCAATGAATTTTCATTCCACTGTGATATGTTCTGCCCCGAAAAGGAAAAGATTGATCATCCTCCACCAATGAGGTTTCATCCCATTGTGATATGCTCCGCCCCAAAAAGAAGGTTCTGAACATCCTACCCAAATGAAAAGGGTAGGGGTAAACCACACAGAACACCGATCTCCAGATCTCCACCAATTTCCACTCATCTCTGCTGGTCTCCAAATGAGAGGAGCTCCATAACCACTGGGACCCCAGAGCTAGCCGGGATTCCTTCCACTTCAACCACAACCACATCTCTCGTTCCAGCAGAACTACAGCCACTACATGATTAGGACTGCCATTATTACCCTCACTAAAGAGGGTACCAGGTTGTATTGTTGCCTTGGTAGTTCAGTCTGGTGTTTCTCTGTATTATTGCTTTTAATTTTCTCCTATTAAATTGTAGTTCTGACTTGGAATCTCTCAATATTTTCCTGTGGGGTTAATTCCTCCACTGGTTTGTTTCCAAACCAGTACAACATGTCAAACATACACAACCAGGAATATTTTAGCTAGTTTTATTAATGAAAGCAGGTCAAACTTTTTCTTTTAATTGAATTAAATAAAACTCTCTTCTGGTGCTAACCTAGGGTCATGAGATGTCATTTCACCATTCTTCAGAGTTCATTAATATTGTGTCAGATTTTCATAGTATCATCTGACCTTGTAGCTTCCTGGATAACTCCCTGTATGACTGAATGGGAAACAAACTTTGAAAGTTTCACCCTCACAAAACTCAGTTTTGCTAAGTGAAAGACAAGATCAGCATTTTTGAAAACTCTCCTACTAAAGCAAATGAATCAAACTCAAACTCCAAGGTAAAATAGAAATGAGAGTGTACTTCTGTAAATTCATAAATAAACAAGAGATAATCAGGCAGCAAAAATGAGTGGTCCTTCTTCCCTGGGTATGTTGGTCGTTTTGTCCTACTTCTGTTTTTTCTTCCGGCACAAGGCTGCTCTTGCCCAAACTGCCCAAGTCACTGGGATATGAAAGGTCAGACTGAAATACACAGAGAGAATGATGGCCTAAACCTCACTTAATAGTTGGAGAGACACTTTGTAGAAATACATATATGCTATCCTGCAATCAGTTCATATTTATGTTCTTTATCTCCAGCTTTTGTTTCTTCTTTTGAGAAACTGAATTGGGAGAGGCAAAGCTCAGGTTTTTGACCATCAGCAAAGTTCTTGAGACCATTTTCCATTATTCTTGTTTTCTGATTTGCTTTTGTAGAAGCCCTTTAATTTTTTTAATGGAAACACTAAGATCATTGGTAACCAATCTGACAAATGACTAGCTGTTCAACCTCTTCAAAAATCATGTTGTATTTATGGATATTCCATTATTTCAGCTGAAATCAGGCATCATGTTTTTTCCTTCCAAGTATTGACCAGTCTCTGAGTGTACTCCATCCAGCTGGCTGCACATTAAATCACGTGGTTGGACTGGCAGTTTGAAGCAATCCACAAGGAAAATGTGGGAAGCTAAATGCTGGATAGGAAATTAAACAGCACTGCCATAATCTGGCCTGTGCCTTGAAGCAGCTTGGTTTTGGCTGCTCACACAGAGGAGACAATGTGTGAGAGGAACCTGATACCACCAGCAGTCACAGATATAGGACTGATTTCAACTGGTCATGCATTTTCCTAAAATCCAGATGAGCATCAGTGAACCATATGTCATCTTTCAGGTCACACTTGTCCCAGACAAGATTTGTTTACCAAGAATTAGTAAAAAGTTGACACAGCAGGGGAGCATGCACATGAACTCCTCGGGGCATGCAGCATTATTGGTAACCTCCTCATGGAAAATCTGGCTTAGAGATGTTATGAAAACAAAACAAATATTAGCAGCAATTAGGGGACTTAGAGAGAGAGAATTATTCACACCAACAAAGCTATCTCTCAGGACTCATATAAGAGTCATAAACTCTGCTGACTGCAGCCAAATCAACAGAACAATGACTGAAACTGGGAGCACAACAGGGAAGACATCAATCTGGAAAAACCAGGCATGGCAGGAGGCAGAGTTGGAGAACACAAAGCAGAAGGTTCCATGTGGCACCACAGACAAGAACTGAGGCATAACATCTTTGTCATTCAGCAGTAGGTCTCACACCCTTGTAATTTTTCCCATGCAGCCACCCTTGCAAGCCTCACAGTGGCTGTAGCAAGTTGTGGTGGTGACTTCGGCTCTCCCTGACAGGGAAGGGGCTGGATCTCACACCATTGCTTCATTTATGTGGTAAATCCTGGCTTACACATTGGGTAGCTTTGCTTACTAGTTATTGCTGTCTGAATGTGACATGACTTGTCACAAGTGGGTACAATAGTTACAAAATCAGATTCAGGAAAATTATGTAAGTTGTGCAATAGCTTTTGGTCTATGGTATAATTTTTAGTATTTACAGAGTCATGTATTCAATTGAAAATACAACATTTTTTGTAACATTTCTATACTGGTCTACCTTATGTACATCTTCAAGAACAAGTCAGATGTCAGAAACCAGTTTAGACCATCAAGCAACTGGGGGCTTCTCGGACTTATTTAGAAATGTATCTGAAGATTTGAAGGTGTAGCATAGTTCAGCTTTGTTGTATCATATCCTGAGAGCTCTGAAATTTGCCTACTGGTTCTACTGAAAACCATTTAGAAATTTTTGGTCAGTTGTGTAACAAAGAGACGGAAAGATTTTCCCTTTCAGTCCGTTAACCACAGTAAATTTGGAAGCTGAGACTATTCAGTGCATATGCTCTGCAAACACACCATTCTGGATCAAATTCAGCACTTGTTATTTTAGGATTGATGGCAGTCATTCCCAAAGGCCCCCTCCATGGTTGCATCTTGTACTAACTTGGGAAGGAGACAATTCCTGCTGTGAAGGACTTACCAAAAGAATACAAATAAATGAGGTTAAAAGTCCAACCAACCTTCTTAGTTACATGTGTCACAAGTTTTGTTTCTTTTCTTTGTTTTGCCTTGATTGTTTGGGAGACAGAAGAAGAGATGGATTAATCAATAAGGCTGCACATACACCAGTAAAAAAAAAAAAAAGAAATAAGGAGGAAGAAAAGCTTCCTACTAGCCTAGTCAAGACTGTCACCTAGACCTTGCTGATGTAATGCCAGAACTGTGCCTGAAAGACTTATCTGAGAGAAGGCAAATATTAATTCACACAGGTTTTTCCATATTCCCAAGCCATTCAAAGCATCTCATGTCAAACCATGGATTTCAACACACTGACATATGTCAGCTGTGCAGCATGAAAGATAACAAATTTGAACTTTCAAATTAAGAATGTTTTTCAACAATGAGACATTTAAAATACTCCTGCTGAGTTGGTGCTTGAGATGTCATAAATAGTCTACCAACTCAGAACAGACATAACTTTTACTATAGCAAGAGATCTACATATTAAAG
This sequence comes from Climacteris rufus, assembly GCA_013398175.1. NCBI lineage: Eukaryota > Metazoa > Chordata > Aves > Passeriformes > Climacteridae > Climacteris > Climacteris rufus. The sequence goes on along the minus strand of VZRZ01003569.1, from coordinate 37,413 downwards.
TTTATTAATTGTCTGACCATTTATATAATGCTGTAGCTTCAGGGGTTTTATCTGTCTCTCTAGACCACTATAAATCTTGGGGAATCAACAGTAAAACTAATTAAGTATGCTTAATTACTTCTGCTGTTCAGTCTTTTTAATGTTACTCTTGTTTCATTACTGAATTTCCAAAATGCCTTACAGTAAGACTTTTACAAAGCTTTTAAAATTAAAAGTAGCCAGCTAGACTGTCTTCTAAGAAAGAAGATTCACTGTATTTAAACTTAGTTTTCCCTTCTTGGATGTCTTTTTCTAAACAAATCTATTTGGTATGATTTGTGTTATTGTCCTTAGTATTAGCTTGCCAATAACATTCTGTACCAGTGGAACCTCTGACATGAAGAGAAGGTGGTTGCCCTACTCTTAATGTATCCTATTTTTTTGCTTTCAGAACATGGAGTAAAAGCTGGTATCCTAGTTTAACGCAAAGTGTCAGGCTAATGAGACAAAGCTCTAATGGAAGAAGAATTTTGGAAAAGGCCAATCAATACTCACATGTTAAGGAGTAGTATTTTAAGTGAAAATACAATATATGTCTATTTTTTCCAATGATGTGTTCCTCTGTCTAAATTACAAATAATCAGCTATCAATCATGATGATATTTACTGGTGAACATATTCTGATTCCACTAGTCTTTAACTGAAAACAGACATACTGCAACTTGTATGGCAAGAAGTGCTGCTGATTCCCCCACCAATTGCTACCAAATGTGGTCTTCAGTATCTATACTGGTAGAAAACCAACACTGAATAAACACATATCCAATATGCAAGCAAATAATAGACCTACCTAAGGTATTATCTGAGCACAGAGATTAATACTTGGGTTAAGGGTTATGGACGAAAACTAAAGTACAGTGTTCTCTTGTAGACTTAAGACTTACCTCTGAAGGATCTCAGATTTCTTAATGTGTAGCCCTACAGTAATCAATCAGTGTAGCAGTGATAAAACCTTTCAGTCTTGTGTCATTATTACAGAAAGATCAAGGAAATACCTTTGTCAACTCCTTTTCCTGCCTTAACTTGAGCAGAACATAGCTACCATTGATAGAAATTCTTCATGTTCCCAAAGCTATTGAGAACAGAAAACCAAAATAGTAATGTCCAGGTAATACTTGGATCTACTCTGTGGATATGTTCTAGGAACAGAGCAAGAGAAAGACCCAGAAAAACCCCAGGCAGGCATGTTGAACTCGTTTGTGTTCATGGGTTCACCCTTGTCACACTTCCATCACCCAGGAAGTTGTACATATTTTACTGTAAGTGCACAGTACTGGTGGTTCTGTAGGCATTTGAGTGTGACCAACAATCCCACTTGGGAAAGCCCCCAGAAACATAAACAGAATCCAGAATAGTAATGGACTTTCATGTAAATAACTCTCAAGAAATGTCATATAAAACAGATGTGCCATCTGTGTGATGGAACACACTCTTCATTAGAAAGCAGACATAATTAAATATATCATCTTTAATGACATCAGTAAAAGCCCTGTTCATCACGCCCAATGAGACGTGCTTAGTCACTTCTTTTACAGCATCGAGGCATAGTTGTCTGTCTCAAAAGAAGACCATGCTAGTCAAGTCAGTCTATTCATTTATCTCCCTGTTTCTTTTTGAGAGAATATTGGAAAAGGAAGGCTAAAAGAAGAATCAAACAGTAAAAAAACCTGAAGATCTATTTGTTGGCTCAGAGTAAACTAGGTTGGAATGTATCTGAATGCGTTATCTGTTTATTTTAACTTCAAAAGTGGTTTGATTGATAAAGCCCTTCATGTCCCTCAACTATTATGTAAACTGTAAGTGCATTACTGGACTAGAACCCCATTTGGTTTCAACTGTTCAGTATGCAGAAATGGGAGAAAATCCAGAGACACTGCGTTTCAAGAACTTCTAGCACCAAAAGTGTTTGGATTTTCTTGTATCATCCCTGTAAACTTTAAATATCACCTCATTGAGTTTAAGGGGTTGTGTGATTAAGACATTACATTTTAAGTACACTGGCAGGAGTTTCCAGCTAAGGAGAGGGATTATCAAAGTAAATAAAGAGCAAAATATGCAGCTTGATGACACTTCTATTGATTCTTTTCTGTCTCTAGGAAAAATCAAAGCATATGAACATGCTTGTCCAATTAAAGCCAATGGCAGAAGCATAGCATGGCCTCAAATCATGCTCTATTTAGTCTACGAGTATAGTTTGTTGGGTTTTTAAGTTTAGAGGCATGGGTTAGCTGGGGTTTTGTTTTTTCCAGCTCTCATGATGGGACTTCCAATGCAGCCTGAGGCAGTTAGGCACTCAAGTGACAATGAATGTCCACGGGATTGAAAACTCCTTTCAAAATCCTACCACAACTTTCTTTTCCATCTTCCCATTTGTTTTTAATACTCCATAATTTTCATTATAATTAGTCAGTTCACAGACTCATCCAATCCCTCTCAAAGATTACTAAACAATAGGAAAATTAATACAAATCGAATGGCTTTGATGCCGGTTAAAAACTTTCCCATCTGTGTAACCATTTAAAGCACAGTATCTGTGGATTTATCATGCCAAGAAGGGTGGCTTAGGAAGTTTTTGCATTATAGCACCTAAGCAACTGAAAAGTCGCAGCAGGATATGAAATATTATCATAAAGAAAAAAATAATCTTTGAAGATTTGATCTGGTTCTAGTTTTATATCTAAAAGACTTTTCACACAGGTGTCACAAAAGAGAAGACAGTGTCAAAACAGCACATGAGGCTTAGGCAGCTTTACTGGTTCTGTAATATTTTTATATATTAAAATTATAATATTACAAATATAACTACAAATTATATTTGTAATCAAACTGCAAACCAATTACCCACAATAAAACAACTCTAGGTTACAAGGAATAACACTGCAGTCCAAAAACTGATAATGTCAGTGTCTACAATGGTCTGCTCCATAGCTGACATTTCTGTAAAGGCATTGCAACACAAAGTATTCCGGCTTCTTCAGTTCCTGCAACACACACAGCCTTTTTTCAAACAATTGCTGCACAGACTTACATTTGTATGTTATATCTATAAAATTATATAAATAAAAAAACTACAATAATATTTTCTGAATGTCCTCTCATAAGGCAAGACAGGCCTATATAGGAAATCTATAGGAGTCATGCAAGTATTGGATTACCACTCTTCTCATAGATCCTCTGTACCAGATTGCTTGGAGGTACTCTTGTATACACTGGATTTTGTTCCACAATCTTAATTCCTTCATCTAAAAGTTAAGCGTAGAACCAGTATGAGAATACTCCTGTGATTGCTTGCACATCTTTTATTAGGATCATATTTTTCACTACCAGCAGAAGAATAAGACACAGAGCCAAGTTCTATTCTCAGTTACTGGTGTAAATCCAAAGTATCCTCATCAAAACCACTGAACTTATTCCAGATTTACACTCCTGGGCCTAAAACAGAGTTCAAGCTGTCTTGTTTTAATATTCTTCAGTTCAGAAGAATGTCTGGCTTTCCAGAACTCAGAAACTGTGAATCTCTGTACTGCCAGCTTAACAATAAAACATCAGATTCTTTTGTGTTCTTTTCCTGAACACACATAGAGTGAATTTATATTGACTGCAGCTCCCACACTCCTGTTGCCAGAAAATAGGAGCATGTTAACAACTGTCTTTCTGTCCAAATGCATCCATTGCTATTATTTTATCAACTCCCCAGGCAATTCAAGAAGTTCTTGTTGACCCTCATGGAGAAGTTGCAAACTGGTTCCTCTTTCTCCCATATTCTACCAAAATACTGAATTTGGTGTGTCTTAAATCCTGTAGCATAATGGCTGTACTTCCTGGTTGTATGTGTGTAGTACATCCATAGGTAGTCCCAAAAGTCTTTGGCTTTTCCCAGGACACATTTATTTTCCTTCTCTTGAAGAGAATCTCCAGGGAAATTGCTCAGCTTAGGAAGTAAACTTAGAAAGAAACTTAGAAAGAATGATCCTACTAAACAAGAGAATCAGGGAATGGAGAGAAGCTAGAATTTCCCTCTGCCCTATTTTCTTGTACCAAAACACATGTATAGAAATGAGAACTTGGAAAAGCTTGCAGAGATTTAGAAAAACATCTCAGGCATTCAGCCACAAAAAAAAATCTGTGTGTGGGACGTGACAGTACAGGCTAGCCTAGAACAAAACTACCTCATTGCTAATGCAGGTCAAAAAGTTACTGGAATAAAATAGTGAATCACAAATCTGTAAAATTCAGCAAAATGATCAGACCATACAGCAAAGATGGTCTGGTCTGCTGGCTAGAAAAGCATGGGGGGTCAGCCCAGAAGCTGGATCGATCACAGAGAGGATTGCTTATGATCATAAGGGAACTAGCAAGACAAAGTACTAATCTATGCAAGCCAATGGAAAAACAAGGCAGAGAATCAGAATTTGTTTCTACCTAGCAGAGAGGATTTTATTTTGTATGAAAAGAAGCCCTGGGCATTTTAAATGGGATTGCCTACTAATGTGGGAAAGACCAGTGGAGTAATAGCACCACAAACCACTTACCAGCAAATTTTATTTCACCGCAGTCCTTGAATGCTCTTCCTCTATCACATAGTACCTGTCTGTGAGTTAAGACTGAGGGCTGTAGCCAGAGGTCTGGGTTGTTTTTCAAAAACACATTTTTATATTACCTGGATAATTGGAAAAAAATACTCTCTTCTAGCAGTTGAATATGTTGCCCTGCCAAGGTCACTGAAGAATATTAATGACAAATGGATAACTCCTGTGCCACTGACAACACTAAATCAGCATGGGAGCTAGGGGTAGTGGCATAGGAGGGCTATTTGGAACCCATCTTCTGAGGAAATATAAAGGTATTCTTCACAGAAGAAGAAAACATATTTTAACTGGAAAGTGCTACCATTTTCTAGAATGCAGCACCACATAAGCAGGATCTTTGTGGTGGAGAAAGAAGTCAGTGGAGCAGAGGCTGTTATTCCAGACCAGGTAGCAGGAACAGCAAATCACACATGTCAAGAACCTCTGTGGAAGTGAATGAGGCGACAAGAAGGGGGGAATGAGAACTGCATGCCTTTCTGATGGCATGTACATCGTTCACTGGAAAATTCAACTAAGGGAGCAGCACCAATCCGAGTAACTAGCAATTGCATCTCATATTTCAAAATAGCTCAGTAGATTAAGGGCAATTTTTTTGTTGTTCTAGAAGGAAAATTATATTCTCCTGCTTGCGTTTAAGGCAGGATTGCACTGCAGCCAGGTTGCAGGCTGGGTCTGGCCCATAACACAGTTTCTTCTGCCCACCAGGGATGAGGCAGTGTGCACCTTTCAACTATGAACTTCTCAGCTGGTGCCAGTCAGACTATTTACATCTCCTGACTGCTGGCTGGCCTAGGAGAAAGTTCTGCCACATACTGACCCTGCCAGAGGACTCCTATCTCCTGGTTGGCCACTTCCCTCTGCTTCTTCTCTCTTCTTATCCCTCCTGGGCACCACATCACACAGTGCTTCACAGCCTGAACTAACCTGAGAAAGAGGAGAGAGAAGGCACTGAAGTGAATGAATAAAGCTAGAAAGGCAGTGGGAGGTGTTTAGATATGTGAAAGGAAGTAGAAGTCATTAGCAATCCCTGAGCTCCTTTAAGTTGTAGCTTTCTGCAATAAAAATTCATTTTAGAAGAAAAGGTGAAAACCATTTCCTGTGTTAGAAGGATTCTTTCACCTCTGTACCATGGCCAGATTGGTGTGAGGAGAGACAGGTGTTGCAGGGTAGTCAGACCACACTCCAATACAGCTCTTCAGAGGTGCACAAAGGCTGCCAGGGGCACTGAGTGCTACCGAAAAAAAAGGCAAGAAAAGAAAATGTTTTAACCAGTTCTTTTTCAGACATATGAAAGCCTTCAATAATTCCAAAGAGAGAGGTCAAATATCTGAAAGTATCAATGGTGAGAAAAAGGTAAACAGGATAATGCAAAAACCTTAAACAAGGATCAATTTGCTTTTCCTTTTTGAGGAGGAAACTGAGATTTACATTTCCACATCAACAGTAGGGGAAGCTGAGCCAGTTCTTGCCGGAGCAGCAAGCATGTTCAGTGCAGAGTTCAGACTATATCTGAAGGGACTGACAAACAATTCAGAAGACAGATCCAGCTGCCTGGTTGGCAAAGGACACTTGAGTTTGTCTGTTGGTTGGCAGATGGGTTTTTGCTTCATCTTAGTTTTTGCATATGTACAGAGATGCATTTTTTAACAAATGAGGGAGTGACAGCACAACAGTCCCAGCTGAGGGTAAAAGGCAGGTTCACTCTAATGCAGACATTCTCATGCTAGGACTTCAGTGAGTGATTGGAGGCTGGCACTGGCTCATCTGATGGATCCTGGAGGCTTCAATGTGTGCCCCAAGCTCCAACTCATTTTGTGCCTTTACATTAACCCCAAGAAACTTCAGCAAGGTCTCCTCCATGGGCATTGTCAGGAATGGGCAATAGCCCAGCACAGTTGTCCCAGCAGCTGGGAAAACAAAAGGAGTAGGCATCTGGCTTTGTATCCAGCCTTGTGGGGTCTGGAACAGAGAAGAAAGGAAATGGGGAAGCCTTTAGGTATTGGAGAGTGATTGGCTTCTGCTATGGTCTTTCCAGTTATCACATAGCCCTCCAGAAAGAAAGCTTTGGGAACCCCTATTTTAATGCGTTTTGCTCTTTCCAGAGGAAAATGTTCATCAACTCAGGAAGCTTCAGGGGAGGTTCCTGCCAGAGGAGATCGAAGAGGAGCCAGCAGTGGGTAGGGAGCTGCGTCTGTACCTCTGCCTGAAATAAAGACATGTTTCCAAGCTTGTGCTCACATCCTTTTGCCAGGGACTCTGCTGGCTTGGGCTAAAGCACCCAGAAGGAGAGGTCACACAGTACACCCTGCCACCAGTCAGCCAAATGCATTTTACAGTGTTTAAGGCCAGCCATTATTTAATATCTGCTGCCAGGAGCCACCTTGTCTGTGCTGACATCATCTGGTCAGTTTTTTTGCACTTTCTAACAGAAACTATGACACACTCCAGCAAGAACAGACACTTAAAGCCAAGAAACAGACAGTATAACTCAGGTTCCCAGATGGGTTTGAATAATTTATTACTTATTCAGCTTTATTTTTACAACTTTTGGAATGTTTTTGTGACAAAAACTTTCATACACACTTTTTCACAGAGCACTGAAAATTTTGAAAACATATTCAATAATTGCAAGCTGAAAAATCAAATATTTTGGAATATATTTCCCTGATAATATCATCTATGCATTTACTTGATCATGACAGACTGTTCTGTGGTAAGTATCCTATTTAAACATGACCCTCAGTCATATTTTTATGACAATGCCTTTGGTACACAGTGAGAACTACATCAAAAGGTTTCTGAAGAGCTAAAATCCAGGCCAATCATATGTTGGTTAAGAAGCAAAAGAAAATTAACTTTGTTTAAGCAATTTAATATAATGTTGAGTATTAAATCAAGAAAAACTGTGCAATAACAGAAGTCAACTGGGAATATAGCTTATTTTGCCTAAATCTATATGTATTCTTACCAATAACTCAGAGCCATCTAAAACCTGACAAAATAAGGGTCACAAAATTATGACTGGGCTGATAATCTTCATTTTCCAAATAGGACAGAAAAGGTCCATTGCTGTTTGCCATTCAACCTACATCCTCAGTATAAATGCAGAGATGTATGTCAACTGGACACTGACAAACACTGGTTATATGCTACATCTGAATTTTATAGAATTCTTCCATTGAAATTAAGGACAGAAAGATTCATCATCACAGGCAACAGACATGGGAGCTCAAGAAACAGAAAAAGGCATATTTTCACACTACAGCAGAAAGGCTCGAAGGTTAGAAGACTAGTTCTTCTGGTTGTGTCAAGAACCTCTTCCAAAGCCAGAGACATCCATGGAAAAATTTGTGTGGAATATGCTGAATTCTGGATCCACATCTCAGTAAGTTTAGTGGGTGGCAACTTTTTCTGTTCCCTGTAAAAGACAGATGGGTATTTAGAGTGAAGGGGAAAAAACAGCAATAATATGGGAAACACTAAGAAAAAAAGCCTATGGACAACCTTCAAGACATCAATGGAAAGAGAAGAGCTAACAGTATTTTCAGGGACATGAGAGACTACTCTGGCCTGCCTCAGGAATGTCCATGGTGTCTTCCCCCATCATTTCTCATGTTCCTTACCTCAGGAATAGCTTCCCACTTCATTTTCAGAGTCAGCAGCAGAACCCCTTTCTTGAATATCACCAAACAAGAATTTAAAGGAGTAAAGGTGCCAGCAGCAGTACAGCTCTCCTGTGGGAGGGTAAAGGTCTTTTGGAAATGTGAATTTGTTTACAGAACAAGAAGTAATTGTTGCCAAAAGACCATATTGACTTCAGTGTAGATGAACACATTACTTGGTATAGTGAGAGCATTTTTTATAGAAGCTTAAGCTACATTAATTTCCAATACTAACTCTATAGATCTTCATTTCAAAATAATGGCACAAATCATTAAACATGTAAATGAATCAAATAAAAATAATCACAATATTTTCTTTCTCTAAACCAGAAGACATTATTTAGTGATAGCAAAAATAACATGAGGAGAGAATGGACTGTTCTTACCTCCTTAAAAATCACTAACCTCAAAAGAGTTGAATTTCTTTCATAATGTTTAAAATTGGCCTAGATCTCTAATAACTCAAAACCAGATTGTCTTTTTAAAACCTAAATCTCTTTTTTTTTCCTTAAATCGTTTGTTATAATATTTCTATACATACTGGTTCTCCTCTTATGCTGGACAAAGACTGTAAAAACTGTCAAGGATTTTCAGTTAGCTATTTATTTTATAATGAAGTCATAATTTTTATAACTTTATAAACTGAGTAATACAAGTATTATTTCATTCTTCATATGTGATTGCCTGTGTGAGAAAAATGTTTTTTCCTGTGTTGTGTTTTGCAACATTAATAAAAACTTTTCAAAGGGTCATAGGATTTTTTTCATTATAAATACAAAAAATTACTTTGCTAATAACCAGGATGGTTTGATTAGAAATACGACTGTAAATAACTCTCACCAGATGAAAAAAAGAGAGAGAGAAATAAGAGGTTCCAAATACAGCAGAAATAGACTTCTGAATTCTAATGGCAAGAGAGCTCACATGCTTATCAGGGCTGTATGCTCAAAGGTCCAAAAATATGGATTTTTATTAATGAGGTGGATGTCTATATCAATGTCTTACTTAATGCTATAGTTCCACAAGCAGCCTATTCTGGCACAAGGGAACAACCCTTTTGCTAAAATGAATGGTGTTTCTGCCTGTCCTCCAATGAACATTCATGCTGGTCACTCAATTTTGTAGGCAATAATGCATACAGCTCTATATGAAGTCAATCAAACATCTCACAAACACAAACACTCCTTTGAAATGTGACACTTTGGGCCTCCAGTGGTCAGCTAAATAACACTGGGAAAAATGGAAATGGGACAGAACATAATAGATTCAGCTGGACACACCAGTCAAAATTCATCTCATTAACTGTCCAGCTCCAAGTTTTTGCTATAAACCCTTCTCTCTATACTGTAATTGTACTATGCTACTCCGGTGCATGTTTCTACATTGTCTTCACAGTGGAGATAAAAACTAAAGAAAAATATAGTGGGAATGCAAAACACAGCCTGTAAGAGCGGTCATAACCTGTGGAATTTATTGACCACAGTTCTTAAAGATTCTAAATCTGTTTCTCATTTCAAGGTTTATTTGAAGTTTAATGTTTTGGATATATCTTTTAAAAAATAAATATGTGTTTGCACTTGCTTCCAGGGTTACCTCTATTTTATTTTTTTAATTAACATGAAATGCTTGCAGAGTGATCTAAAACTCATTGAAATTAATGGAAAACCTCCCAATGACTTCATTGGTCCTCAGATCACATCGTTAGGGAACTCTTTTCTTACAAGCTGAGATTATCAAGCCCTTTTAGTGTATAAATTAATATTGGCATCTGTGCAGTCAGAGGGATTTATAATACCTGAACAGCCGATTCCACCTCCTGTGAGCCCAGTTTTCCAAAATGTGAATGCCTTGTATTTTAGCCATACATTATTTTGCAATGGACCACAACAGGGCTTTGAGAAACAACTACAAAAGACCTGCCAAAGTCTGTTTGAGGTAGGCTCATGGATACCCTGCTGAGCTGCTATGTCTGATCACTGCAGCCTAACAAGGCTATCTTTACACTTTGAAAAGTGGAAGAGAGAATAAACTAAGCACTTTGTCCAGTGTAGAAACAATTTTGGTTGCTCTGTAGCTTTCATTTATCCAGAAGCAGCTCTTTGGAAAGACTCTCACTGTATGTACATACGTACAATAGAAAGAAAAAAGCAAAAGCAAAGAAAAAGCAAAGGATTTTAACTATTTTAATTAACGTTTTGAAAATCTACATTAAAATTTCATCTCTTTTAAAATGTGATGTTATTCGTGGGACTTTTTGAAGACAGAAACGTGGACCTTCACAGTGCAGTTTAGTTACTTATACAACTGAAAAAAAGCATAACAGAAGGAGAGAAGACATGCACTATTTAATTTCAGAAATAAAGGCATTTCAGATGAACTAACATTAATTTAGCCTTTTCTGCCACTTATCTATGACAACCCCTAAAAGAACCACTTAAAATAAGAATAAATAAGCTGATTTTGTGTGTTAATAATGCTTTCCATTTCTGTGTTTATAAAACACAGCAATAATTTTGAATAATAATTTTACAGTGTACCACACATATATTAGCTCTTTTCTTGCCAAGTGTATGTTTTGTTTACCGAAATTTAAAACAGTAAAAATTAGATCACTGAGACAGAAAAATAATTCTGTTTCATGTGATGTTCTTTAAAAAATTGTACTTTTGCTCAGAACCAAAAAAAAAAAAATCAAACCCCTTTGAACACTGTTCAAGCTCTGAGATATATTGAAATATGGTTACAATGGGAAGCTGCTATAATGGTAAAGACATTTTATCTCTGCTTTAGGCCAACTAATTTGGAAAATGTCTCAATTTATAGTCCATATATTAAACCTCTGACAGTTACACAAGTGAAGTAAATTTCCTGAAAAAAAAAAGAAAGAAAAACTGTGGACTGTGCAAGACGATAACCTTTCAAGAGGTCAAACCTTCAGTTCTTCAGAAGAAGATTTGATTCACAGCATCATAATGGTTGACAGTTTATTATTACAGTGGTTACTTTACATGTGAACTGTCAAAATCAATTATGCTTAGAAACTGGAATATTCTTCAAGTTAACAAACCGCTTATTTGGTTTCAAGGCCTGATCTAAAATCATTTAAGGTCAAAAGAAAGACTTCCCCTTGATCAGTATCAGAAGCCGGTGCAGTTCTGGTGACATGTTTTGCAGAGTTCACTTACTTATCTCTGGATGAAAGTAGACTGAGGGAATCAGTAAGACTATGGTCTTGATTGTAAGAGGTTCTTTGGGTTTTACATTTAAGGTATTATCTGCATGGTCAGCAGTAAAAGCAGAGTGTTCCCATTTTTTCCGTCTCTTAGATATACAGCAGGGAACTGAACCATCATGAAGAAGAATTTGACAGAAGAGATGTACTGCTTCCATGGGGACTAGTTCCACCAAAACCATTAGCTTTTAGTTTTCCACAACAAACCCCTGCAGTGCAACAGGATGGGGGAAGAATGGCGGGAAAGATCCCTGGTGGAAGAGGACTAGGGGTGCTGATTGACAGCTGCTGAACATGAGCCATCAGTGTGACCAAGTGGTCAAGAAGGTCAATGGCATCCTGGCCTATATCAGAAATAATGTGGCCAGCAGGACTGGGCCAGTGATTCTCATCCTGTACTCGGCACTGGTGTGTCCAGTTCTGGGCTCCTCAGTTCAGGAAGGACATTGAGGTGCTGGAGAATGTCCAGAGAGGGGCAATGGAGCTGGTGAAGGGTCTAGGGCACAAGCCTTATGAGGAGTGGCTGAGGGAGCTGGGCATGTTTATCCTGGAGAAAAGGCAGCTCAAGAGGGACCTTAGCACCTCCTATGACTGCCTGAAAGGAAGTTGTAGCCAGATGGGGCTTGGTCTCTTCTCCCAGAAAACCAGACAACAGGATAAAAGGACACAATGTTAAGCTGTGCCAGGGGAGGTTTAGGTTGAACATTAGGAAAAAGTTCTACACAGAAAGGGTAATTGGGCATTGGAGGCGTTTAAGGAAAGACTGGGCAGGGAACTTAGTGCCATGGTCTGGGTGACAAGGTGGTGTTTGGTTATAGGTTGGACTCAATGATCTCAGAGGTCTTTTCCAACCTAATCAGTTCTGTGATTCTGTAATGCTTAATGGTCCAAGCAGTTTACTGGTTCTGAACACCATGAATGGCTCACAGAGGATGGTGCATCAAGCACTCACTTTGACAGTATGAAATTCTACCAACATTGGTAAGAAACCTTGAGCCAGAGATTGTAAAAAGGTAAGCTATGGAAAAATTCAAGGTCTTTGCAATAGGTAGATTCTGAAGCCATCAGCTCAGTGAATACTGAAGGAACAATGAAGGTGGATGGGAGTCTCTGGAATATTCATGCTGAGTCCAGGAAGCAAAAGTCATTGGTGTACAAGGCATTCGGGACCAGGTCAGAAGAAATACTCAGAATGCTGCAGAACAACAGGACCCCACTGCTGGCACCATGCAGAGAGAAACTGCCAACAGTGTATCTGTCAGAGTAACCAAGAAAAATGCATTTAGTCCATACAGTAAAAAGTTTTCCTGTTACTGTCCTGTGCTGTTGTCATGGTTTAGCTCTGGCCAAACGCCAAAGCCCCACGAAAGCCGCTTCTCCCCCACCTCTACAGCCGGACAGGGGAGAAGAATTTGTTACCAAGCTGAGATAAGGATATTGAGAGGAAAGAAAACCTTCTAATTAAGGCAGGCTAAAACAGGCTCAAAAGTTATAAGTGATAAAGCAAATTTATTACAGAGTTAAAGGAGCAAACAAAATATCTTCTTAAAACACTCTTTCCCTTCCTCCCCCCCTCCCCCCACCATGAATCTATTTTGCGTTTTCCATATATTCTTTTGAAAAAAACTGATGTGACTCATCATCAGAAACAGGATATCAGTTAGACAGACTATGAGCTGGTTCTCAGTCATACCATGTCATCTCCTTTATTTGATTGGATTTGCAGAGATTAAGGTAACATTTCCTATTTGGTCATCATATGACATTATGTGATCTACCCATGTTCTTCTGTTTATTCTCTTTAATATGATGGCTGTTCCTACCTCTCTTGCTGGAAAATTAAAATCTGTAAGGGATCCTGAGATATCAAGACAATCACATTCATACGTATCTCGAGGCAAATAAGGTAGATAAAACACTCATTAAATAAAATGTATGAGCAAAAAAGAAAGGTAAATGTTGGCCCACCTCATCTGAATGATTCACTCAAAGTTGTTTCAGTGATATTATCCTTGCCATGAAGAAGTCATAAAAATGCTAGCAGTAATTAGCCATGAAGTTGAAGCATACTGAATTGAGCCCTCCATTCCTCTATTCAAAGGAAAAGTTTTTTGTTGCCTGTTTTAGCTAATTTTTTGTCATAAATAACATCAGTTCATTATATTAAAAAGAAGGTTTAGACAGTAAAGAATAAGGCCCATAAAAGCAACCATGCTAAAACCAGCCTGATTTAGCCAGACTGTTTAAACAGGGGTGTATCTTGTACTCTGCATCTTCCTAGGACTAAGCTATCACAGCCTTGCAGGACCTACAGTAGAATGTCTTCCCCTGCATAACCCAGGAGGTCTCATAAGATGATCAAATCCAAACTCCTCCTCAAAGCAGAACTGACGCTGAATTAAAGCAAAGTTACTTACATTCTTAAGGTCTTGAAAAACTCCAAAGGAGACCCCAAAAAGCAACCTGAAAAGAACAGACCTTTAACCTTGGTCATCTGAACCCTTTCTTTCTAAAACCGGGGACAGATCTATACTGTTTTTCAACAGGTGACAGTATATAAGTTGTCAACTGGCATATTCATGCCCACTCAGATAGGCACAGGCAACTCATTAGCCACTTGAAGAATTTTCAACAACACGTTTGCCTCAGGTTAGTCCATGCCTTTTCTGGAGTTCACAGTATCATCTAACCTCAGTTTAAAATTGCCAGAGTGCATGGGGAGTGTCCAACACATCAGAACACAAGACCTAATCAGTTATTGGCAAATTACCTTCACTATCTCATGTAGGTCTTTCTCCCTCAGGAGACCAAGTAAAATTATCAGATCAGATTCTCCCTCCTGTTATACTCTGGGAGAATACTCTTTAAGTGACATAGATTAGTACTGGTGTTCCAAATACTATAAACAGAGGGCTTTCAAAGTACAGTGTTACGTATTTCGATGACTAGTCATTTGAGAGTGTTGAAAGCTGCTGTTATCTCTTCATAAGTCATCTTCTCAGTGTACTTGACAGATTTCATTAAAGATCCCATCATAGGAGGTTAGACTGGGTGAAAGCCTATGACAAAAGTCTAAGTGCCTAAGTGTCTTCCAAAGAGACTGTCTTACCAACAGACACAGTGAAGGTGGAATACACAGACATGGTATCAAGACCCAGCCCTTAAATAGGTGATAACGTTACTGAAAAATTCTTTGCTTGGGAACAAATGCAAGAAAGCACACCTATTCTGCAATGAATAACAAGTACAGTAAAAAACACTGGTGATTTAGTTACCATGTTTCAGTTGGCACTGCTGACAGCTGTATTCCAGGTGCAGCATAGAAAGGAAACAGACTTTTCCTCTTGTGAAATAACCTGTGCCATGTTCAGCCTGGAGAACTGGGGAGGAAAGGGAAGATATGTAAAAGCACTAAGCCCAGAATGCTCTCAAGGTCGCGACAGCGCTTTTATGCGTGCATGATCCCTGCTGGGATGAGTTCTATAACTCTCCCAAAGGACAGAGTCCCAGCTACCGCAGATAACCTGTTTCTGCTGGCTCCTCTAGGACGAGAGTTTCCCCAGGCTTGGTGTGCTAGCACAGATGTGAATAAAAGGCTTAGACAGAGGGCTCTTCTCTGGGATAACACCCGTTTATTGTCAGTCTCTTGGCTGAGTAACCCAGAAGAAAGAGCGAGGAAGAAGCCCTGCAGGGCTCTTTTAAAGGGAGATGGGATCAGGAAACACCCAATGGGGAATGGCATAGTTCAAAGTAACCAGTGGAGAAGAGCTTTCCAGGGCATAGCCATATATGGCATCTGAGATATGGGCACAGGTAACACAAGGGCAATATGGGATTTTACAACAGCTCAGGCAGAGAGTTCAGATATTGGAAGAAGAAGGCTGAGGGCTTTGCCTGGGCTTTCTTCCCATCAAAACGTGAAGCTCAAAAGCAGCAGCTTCTGCCAAGTGTGCTGCTACAGATATGGAAGCTTTAAATCCAGAGAGACTCCACAGACTCTCCATTATGATTGATATGACAGTGCAGACAGAGAGATGCTGAATAAAGCAGTCAGAGCAAACCACTCTCCCCACAGCCTCATAGAAAAGAGGCAGGATTTGAGAGTGCAGCTGCAACAGGCCTCTGAGTGCCTCCAACTCTGCAGCCAAACACCTTCCACACTCCATGGGTTCTACTTAGCTTCACAGAGACACACACTTCTCCCAGTCTTAGCAGGAAATTATACACAAGCAAAAGAAACCTGTCAGCAGCAGCAAAGCATCAAAAGACCGATTCAATATTCAGCATAGGCTCATGTTTCAACCATTACTTTAAAAGTGGAGCTCCTACAAAACTGCAGCACATTTACATATCTTCAAAACCAATTTTGCTTTGATTGGACCAGTAAGCTGTGAACTATAAATGAACTTCCAGTTTGCAGAGCTGATGCTCTTCCTCCTTCAATGTGAAAACCCAAGAAGGTGGTTTTGGAAAATAACCAAATCAAGCAATTCTTTTCCTCTTGTAAACAAGTAAAAAACCTGTCAGAACTCATCTAAGAACTGAGTTTGGTCCAACAACCACTTTTTCATTTGTTCACTACTTAAATTTTTTAGTCTTGAGGTGCTACAAGCATTACATTATAGGTGTGTCCTTACATAGAAGTTTCCAAGACACTTCTTATCAAAATAAGCATTGAAAGATCACATACTTATAAACAGGAGGCATTAAATTTAAGATCCTGGTTTTTTATAAGACACTCCAAAAACCTACAGGCTGTGCCTGGTGAAAGAAACTGGATATACTAGTCACTCCTGAGCTGCTATGAATCTATGGGACTTTTTCCTCTGCAACTGCATTCCTGCAAATATGAAACTGTCTCTTCCATATTCCATGCCAGTGATCATATCTATTTACCTTCTTAATACCTGGTCTTCTGGAGAAGTTAAGTCATGGAACACTGTGGCCTGAAAAAAAATATTGCCAGCAAAAAGTCAGAGAACAGCAGCCAACAGTGTGGAAATAATGTAATGGAAGCAACAACAGCATAGTCCAAGAAAAACATTTGTCCAACACTTATGTCTGTGATAAATAACTAATGAGGCGTTCATGAATGGGCAGCCAGCCCTGAAGTCTTCAAGAGATGCAGGCATTTGAAAGATGATAGAAAGTATAGGGGTGAAGGTGAGAAAAATACTTTTTCTAAAGTTAATCTATTTATTTTTGGCTATTTATATAACAACAAAGTAAAACTTTTCTTTTCCCTAGCAGTGTTTTATACATATTATATGTATATATGTGTCATGGTAGCATCCTTGCACTGATTAACAATTTTGTTATTGACTTCATTGGTATATGTATTCGGCCTTTAAGATATTTATCTGGAAGTTAGAAATATATTTATTATAAATAATCATATTTAACTTGAAAATACAAACATTTGGGACAGATGTTCTTTTTCCTCATCATTGCCTTTATAGGGATCACCCTTCACACATTCCTCTCACCCCTGTATAATTTTCTTCCCCACAGAAGTCCTGGGTGTCCTACTGCTTTTCTATCTTCTTCTTCCCTCACTTCTTCTTTCTATGTCTGCTCATATATCGCTGCTTTACCTACATTGTTGTCCCTGGCAGGTTTCTGCCTTTCATGTTTCCATTTGTCTGATACTGTCTATCCATCCAGGTCATCAGACATCCTGGGTCCCCTACTTCCCCACTTCGCCTGTGGATGATGATCCCTAATGTTCAAACCATCCTTCTTCTCAGATCATTCCTACAGTCTCCTCCCAGATTCAAATTCTTTTTTGCCAGCCACGTTGACATTGCAACTGTGCCAACTCATCTCAAAGATAAGATACTCCCTGGTAGTATTCTCAGTTGTCTTTCATATACCCAAAAGAGTCTCAGCACAGGCAATGGCCTCTAATCAATGTTTTCGAACTGTTCCTGTCTGGAGCATTCTTGGGGAACCACCACCTGGCTTAATGTAATCAGACCTTCCCTCCCGAGAAATAAAGGCAGAGGCATCAGGCAATGGTGTTTCCCTAGACTCCATGACTGCAAAGCACATTGCACACTGTACACTCATCTTGAGCTTTCCTGACTATATGTGCTACACATATTGAACATGTAGAAAACCCTCACAAAGCAACAGAGGCAAAGAAACACACATTGTACAAAACTTTAGGTGTGTGATATGCTTGATGAGATTTGTCCCTGTTTTGGAAGTCTGGAATGGCTTCTGTGACGTAGCTGCAGAATGTATCTAGATCATCTAGGAAGCTTGAAGAGGCCATTTGATGGTCATGGTTAAAGGAGAGCTGACAAGAGATGCAGAATAAAAGCAGAGGTGCAAAATAAAAGCACAAACAAGCACCATGGCAATCCCCGCCATTGTGTAGTTGTTGCATCTGCTGACAAATGCAAGCAAGAATGCGCCCGAGATCTCAGCCTTGAAAATGGGTATGGCAAAACAACAGTTAAAACTATTTCCTTGTTGCATGGCAAAACCAAGAGAAAATGTGATTAAGTCAGAAAGGGGAGAAGTTATGACCTTGGGAACTGGTCCAACATCCTCTAGACAGTAGCCTGGATAGTTTCAGTGGTCTGATCTGTCACCCACTGAAAAGGTCTGAATTCCAGGAAGGTCAGATTAGTCCTGATTCCCATTCAGCACATGACTTGTACTTACAGTAGGAGTAAAGTTGAGCTGAGGACACAGCACACCCTTCTTTGAGCACAGTTCATGTCTTCTCCCACTTATTAGTACTGTCAAACAACTGGGCTTCACATGACAATGCTGTTTCACAATGCTAAGTTTTACCTTCTCATCTTTACCAGGATCTATAGAACATAGATGGTATTGTAAATCCTATTTTGTGCAGTTGGCTTCCAGACTCAATCTTTTTTCTCCATTGTCTGATATAACCCTTTACTCTCTGGTCCTGCCCAGCCTTCATTCTAATTCTCAAGAAGTGCCCTTTTGACCTCCTTTCCCTATCCGAGGTGTTGTCCTCACACCCTTAGTTCCTCTATTGCTCCTAAGATTTTCTCTAAGCATCTCAGCAATCTTTCAGTATTAGCTGCTGTTACCCTAGCACCAGCATCTCTGAAAGTCTTTTTGTATTTACTTTGTCCAGTAATATAAAAAAAAAAGTCATTAGAGATACTAAATTTGTCCCGGACTTTTTTTCTGGATTCCAGAGACAGTTGGAGGGCTGGCATCTAGCCATTAAGTTAATGTTGGGAATCTTCATGATGAAAAAGGTATTCTTACTGACATCTAAAAAATCTCAGGATAAGAGAACTATTAGGTAAGAAGTAGTTGGACTGTTTCTCTGAACAATGTAGAAAAGAAGTCTTATTCAGGTCTGCACACTTTTGTTAGATCTGGCTCTTATTATAAACCTTTGTCATAATATGGGAAGAGATTATATGCCCTCTGATTTGGAACGATTAGCAAATCATATTGTTTTTAATAATCCTGAAATTGAAATTTTCATGTATTTCATTGATAGGAAAATCATTGCTTCTTTCTAATAGAATTAATTGGTTTTATATACCATAAGAGAATGGAGATGAAAAAACAGTCGTTTTCAGATTCTTTCTGCTTAAATTTCACCATAAACTTGGATAGACATATTTTAATATCCTGACATTATAAAGCTATCTTGTACTTATGTTGGTCTTTTTTTGTCATTGTCATGAAAATGAGTCATAAAAACATATCCATAGTCTTGAATTTATATTAAGATTTTAATATATCTTAGACACCTCTATACTGGAGATGGAAAAAATGATGAGGTCATCCCATTGAAGTCCCTGCCAGTGAAGGAATATTTTCTGCAGTGTAGTGTCCACTGATTTATAGCCAGATTGGACAAATGGCTTAAGTGATGGTTTCCCTTCTGAGAGCTACTAAGAGAACAGCAATATGAAATATATTATGGAAACTAACCAGTGTACTTTTTCCAGAAGCACTTTCATATCAGAAATATCTAGTCATCATATTTGTAATATATTGAGCAAATACTCATTGCTCAATGTATGGAAAGTAGAACAAAAGGACATCTACAGGGATGAATAAAAAATGAGCACAACTTTCATTGAAGCTGATGTAACTCTTTCCCACTCAGTGGAACAGAGCTGTAAATCAGTTCTATCTTGCAATCATCTGGAGTCAATGTAATAATCAGTAGTAGTTTTGAACTGCAAGAGGGGAGATGGAAATTACAGTACTTATACAAAATATTCCTGGTCTGAAGATCATGTTGTGTCTGCTTTACCAGTAACAAATTCTGGATGGCATTTTAAAGGTTGGACTCCATGCTCATTTCAAAGTCTCCTGTACACCCTCTCCTATGCACCATCGTATCCTGGGAGATCACTTAAGAATGTCTACAATCATGTTGTCACTGGAAGGGGCAGTGCACCCTCTGCCTTCATCCACTCCAGAGAACATTCCAGAATGTCACCTTTTGGCAGCCAAGCCAGCTCAATCACCAAACCACAGACTTAAAGTGAACAGAGAAGCTGCAAAGAGTATAGGAGATCCCCTGTTTTCAATCTGAGTTTCCTATGCACTTGTTGTTGCCCAGAGACAACTTGAATAACTCTACTAGATATTTTATACTTGAGTCTTCTGCTTAAAGCAGCTTACAAAGATGAATTCTGGAAAAGCATGTACTTTGTCATCAAAGTTCAGATCAGGCAAAGTCCCTTAGTGTTTACATCTAAAAGATGTCTGCTGTGATAAAAAAAAGATACATTTTTCTGTGACATAGCAAAACATATTTGTAAAACACTCCAGTCAAGAAACAGTGGTAGGTAGCTTTGAAGGTATAAGTGTGTAAAATTCATTATCTCTCAATTGTAAGTATCAATTGGATTTTGATTGTGCTGTTCAGTAAATACAGCTGAGTCAAGAAAATGCTAGTATGTTATAATTACTATGTTTACAAATAATGTTATGCTAGTGATTTGTCCTGCAGGTTGTACAAATTTCTCAAATATGCCTGTTTATTGTTATCTATGATTCATTCAGTTGCGGTATATGATGTTACATATCTTAAGAAACTTACAAAAAACCCACCCTACTGGTATCAGACTTGCATTCACTGGTAGAAAATGATACTTTCTTCAACATGGGTTTGCCTGGTTCAGATCGGTTAATAATATTGAAGAATGCACAAATCAGAATTCCAGGCATAAAATTATTTGCAAAGATAATTAATGGAAAAATATAGCCCTGCTTCAGGAATATGTAGTATCAAAATTGCATATATAAAAGTACACATACATATATGTGTATGGATTTTGTATGATGCTTGAATGCTTCACAAATGCTTTTATGATAAGATCACTAACAGATAAAACTGTTTTCGTCCCCATTTCTTCATGCATTTTTTATAATCAAACTATTCCCAAATCCTCCTCTGTAGCCAAAAGACAAAGCATATATATGGTGTGTAGGAATGTGGTTAAGAAAGTCAAAGCCCATCTAGAGTTGAATCTGGTGAGGGATATGAAATGTGATGAGAAGGTTGCTACAGGTCTATCAGTCGCAAAAGACAAAAGAAAACTGGTCAGGGTGCTCAATGCTTCCTTGCCTTACTGGTTTGACTGGACTTCAGGAAACCCAGGCCCCTGAGCCAGTAGGAAAGTGTGAGGAAATACAGGCACAGTCTATATAAAACTGTAAGGAATGGTTGATAGATGAGATGAGTGTGTTGCCATTCAGTGAGACCTGAGGAAACTGGAGAAATGGCATTCAGCAAAGGGAAATCAGAAACCCTGTCCCTGGAGAGGAATAGCACCATGCACCAGTACATGCTGAGGGCCAATCAGTGGAAAGCAGTTTGGCAGGAACAGCATTTGTGCTGGTTTTCCAACTTATCAGTGGTGGATTCTGTAATATTTTACTTCTGATGCCGACAAACTCTGAAGTTACCTATCTGTTCCAGCGACTAAAAAGTTACAAATTCAAACATGTTATCACTTCTTAAACCACAGATCTGGTCACAGCAGTGAACCTCTAATGAAACAAAACTGTGTCAGACCTTGGAATGTTTTTTATTTAACTCTCCTTGACCACAAACGTGTTTTCTTCATCTCATCGTTTGTCTCAGTCTGTCCATTTGTATGTTGCTACTGCATCTGTATACCTTCTGTATACCATCTGTATACCTGATCTTTATACCTCAGAAAAAATACACTTTGTTTCTTAATACAACTATTTGTTGTACTTGTCTAGGCTTAAATGGCATCATTTTAAGATGGAAAAAATACAAAACTTTTGAATACCTCAAGCAATCTCTGATAAAAGTCGACTAATTGAAAACCTCTACCTTGAAAGCTCTTATGAGTTGAGGCCATATTTAGTTTCAGCTTGTAAATTTTTGTTTGGTCAAGGTCATTATATCATTATTTAAATATTTAATATTTAAAATGCTACCACTTAAGACCTTTTATAATTCGCTAGAGCTATATTTAAGAACTAAAAGAAACACATGGGAGTACTAAATAACATGAAAAGTAAAAATGTGTCTATTGACTTATAACTGAAAAAATGAAAAAATCTCTGCAAGTACTTAGCGCTTCCAGTAATACTTTTAAGAGGTACTACATTTAAGCCCAGCCTAGAAAATGCATTTTATGTTACCCCATTAGATAAATATTAGTGAGTCTTCATTGTCAAGTGTCTTGGTTTTTCCCTGGCCAATGGCCAAGGACCCACGAAAGGCCACTTCCCTCCCCTTTTTGCAACTGGACAGAGGGAAAAAAATGTGTTACTAAACTGCAATAAGAAATACTGGCAGGGAAATTCCTTCATTACAGAGCAGCTAAACAGGCTCAGTACTTATAAGTGATGAAGTGAATTTATTACAGAGTTAAAGGAGCAAGCAAGAAATATCTTTTAAACACTCTTTCTCCTTTGTTCTTTCTCCCCCCAGCAGTCCCCCTCTCCTCGGAGAGAAAGGAGTATTGGTTTTTCTTTGTGTCTAATTAGTCAGTTCATTTCTCAGATGTTTTCTTCCTGGGAGAAAAAGCAGGTCCTTGCTTTCAGAGGCACTATGGCAAATCTGCAGAAATCACATTCCTCCTCTTGGCAGACAGCCTGCCTGGGCCTGCCGCCGCTGTTTTTTTTTTCCTCACAGGTCAGGCTGATCCAAACTTAGGGTAAGGCTGACACTTGGCTTCTTTACCTTAATGACTCCTTCAGTCCAATCCCCAGGAGCAGAAGCCTCATTATCTGTGTCCATTCCTCACCAGACCAAAGCCCCTTCTGTAGGAGATCAATCCCTTCTGCCCCGTAGTGGGGCGGATCTCGGCTCCACTGCATTTGGTACCATCCCTTACCACAGGCCATGGAGATGCCTTCAGCTCCGATGATTTAAGAACCTCCTCCTCCTCTCTCCTTCTTCTCGGCCAGCCTCATTAGATGTTCCTATCTGCTGTTTCTGTTTTATGCTGTACTCCTTTCCTCTGCCTAACGACTACATATCTATTGCTACATTCCAGCTACAATGGCACACGCATGCGTACTACTGAGTTTGCTTTTTAAATACGCTGCCACAGAGGCATTACCTTCCTTCCTAATTGGTCCAGCAGTGGCATAACAGCCCGTCCATCAGAGATAGGTCCTGGCTGGACAACTGTGGAAGCTTCTGGCAGCTTTTTACAGGAGCCATCTTTTGGCCCCTACCACACCCAAAAAGCTAGACCCCCCTCAAACTACCACATTCTACCCCTCGCCTCTGCAATAGCATATCCAAGAACTTAAATACCACACTTACAGTGAAAATCCACCCCTAGATTCATTAATACAATCCTAATACATGTTTTCCCTGCATCTTTTCTCCCAGTCAGCATTTTTATCTCAGTTTCCAAACATAAAAACCTGCTTCTGCCATTCGTTTCCCAGCCAAAGCACCAAAAATCGTTTTTAAATCTGAAAAACAAAGGAAGGGGTAGTGAACATATTTTTTTTATTATTTTCAACTCTTCAATCTTGATTTTGCCAACCACTTAAGGTATAGCATATAGGACAACTTAAATTTTAACTCCTCCCTGAAGATACTAACACAGTTCTGAAGTCCTTTGATGATTTGGAGCTGTTTGTGGAGACAGTCTGAAGACACACTTAGTGTGTGCAGAAGAAACCAACAAGGTTCTCTACTTTTGTCCAGGTATTTCTTTCACATTCAACAAAGCAACAAACAAGCTATTATTAAAAAAAAAAAAAAATCTGGTGTTTTTAATCTGTTTTCTTTGTTAAACATTACAAATTTCCCGTCCAACAGCTGATATATAGCATGTGGATTTCTGGTTCCTCAGAGCAAAAATCATGAAAAAGCAAAAAATAAATGCTTTCTAAAACATAGTAAATATGCCAAATGAGTTTTGCCTAATGCAGTCTGATAGTGGACCCATGCACTTCCAGGATTTCCTTCAGATCTATTATTCATGGTCTTCTTGACATAACTTTATATACTTTTGCTTACAGTGCTTTGGAAAACTTCTATTACAGCTAATTCTAGTGCATTAAAATGAAACCAATAGATGTTATCCTCATTTGTTTTTAAAAAATAGAAGA
Organism: Climacteris rufus; assembly: GCA_013398175.1. Taxonomy (NCBI): domain Eukaryota; kingdom Metazoa; phylum Chordata; class Aves; order Passeriformes; family Climacteridae; genus Climacteris; species Climacteris rufus. Next base: position 13,315 of record VZRZ01003569.1, on the reverse strand, counting down.
GGGGCCAAATACATGTCAAATTATGTGCATCCAGTTCAGAACCATTAGCTTAATATTCACCTCAGAGACCAGCATTCTGTAGTGCCATTTTAGTATGAAGCTACAAACAGAAGGAGGAAAATTGCAGAATAAAGGTTTAAACTTAGTAATAAAAAAATCTTTCAGGATAATTAGCTGGAATACACAGTCAGCTCAATAACTGAACTTGGGATATCAGCTGTACATAAAGGAAACTGATAAAGGAAACTAATCACTATTTTTGCAAATATCGTGAGATAAATACCAAACCACTATGAACGGTAGTGTTCTCTGCGTCCAGACCAAAACCAAGTTTCCACAAATCAGGCCCTTCTGGACACTTTTTTCAAACTATAGCTAATAAAGTCCCTGTTCAACCCAACGGTACTTTTTCCTAATTGTTCAAAAGTTGGGAATAACATGCTCTATTTATTTTTTAATAGGACTTTGATGAGCTGCTGTTTATCTTACTGCTCCCAGACCACAAACTTTCAAAACAGGCCCAGCTGCTCATTGTCAGCCATGACCTTCCGCTGCTCATGACCATGTTCCCAAGACCAAAAGCTTAGAGGTCTTGGAAAGTCATCTTTTTCATTTTTAGCAAACATCAGATATGTGCATTAAGCTTTCATGTCTCACCCACCCGCTGGAGGCAAGTGAAAAAATCTGTGAAATCTAACAGAATTCCTTTTATTTTCATGTCTCCAAACAATTCCAAGGTTTATTATTTCTATCAGAAACACAAAGCCTTATGAGAGGAACCAGTGGAAAAGCACTGCCAGGATCTTTAAGGTCCCTTCCAATCAAGGCTGTTCTATGATTCACACTGCTGGAAAAGTGTTCAGACAGCCACCATTCTGCATGAGCATCGCTATTTAATCAGAGACCACACCCTACGTTATTACTACTGCTATTAGTATTATCATTATTATTTATAATCATGTCTTCAAGTGCATATAATCATGTCTATATTTGCATCATGTCTGCAGATATAATTTGCCAAACTTCAGTTTTGGGATTTTTTCTAGATTATCTCAGTAAAAGCTCTGAATTTAATCCATTTTATGAGAATTTTCTGGTCAGTATTTTGAACTCCAAATCTCCTTTCAAGCAGAAGTTTTGCGATGCAAGATGACGAATGAACATTCAGAACTCATAAAATTTCTCTGCTGAAAAATATAACAGAAGGCTTGCAAAGGTAAAAACAAGTACAACTTGTTTGGCACTTTTATTTCATCATGTGAAGGAGACACTACCCTTGTGGCCTGTGTGCTGGCTAACATTTAACAATTGCTGCAGATTGCCTATAAGTACTCTACAGCATCTGCTGTCCCTGGGTTTCTATTAACTTTTGAAAACATCAGTTCACTCGATTTCAGTCCAGTATTTCAAGGCAGATAATTTTTAGTTCTATATACACATGCCAGCTTATGCAATGAAAATGTCATCTCCACAGAGAAAAGGAGCAAAGAGGAGCAGTGGCAGGAGGGAACTCCAATAATACCCAGCCTCAGCTCATCTCAGGCCCATCACAGGCAGCCCACTGGATAAGCCCGGCTGCTGAGGTAGCCACACTCTACCTACATATATACCTGTTTCACACTAACAAACCTTCTTCATGACCAGTCAGAGAAGGGAACAGGATGATGATATTGACTATTTTGTGTTTGCACAGGTGCTGAATGTCTATTTGTGTCTATCTGTGTGACACACATACATGCATACATGGACTCCTGTGTCTGTGTGCCTACTGGGAACGCATGCTCCACCTCACTGCTTGCTGGACCTGGGGTCTGGAGGTGCAGCAGTGCCACCTACCAGATTAAGCATTTCCCTTATGGGCTATATAAGTTTCTATCGCTTTACAGCAAAAATTAACTTCATTTAAAAGTCCCGTTTCACAGGCTGCACAGAGTGAAATGTCCCACCTTGGCTGTCACATACAATTCTATACATAATTTCTACAAGAGGTGCTGAGGTATCCAAGTACAAACAAACCACATTCACTGTCACTGTCCTTATGCTCAAACAAAGCTCTTGTTTTAAAATTGTGTGTATAATATGTAGAAGCTGTTTTACAGACTAGATGACATACAGATACGTTACTGAAACCCAAAGCAATGCTTGTATCGGAACAAACTTTCTGTCCAGAAGACAATACTTGAACAAGGCTATCATGTTAAACAGGAGTTTATTGTGATCTTTCACATTTTTAACCATTTAGCATAGTGAGTATACCACTCACTGGAAGAGATTTTGTTCTCAGGGAAGGTGCCATGGCAGAATTTTTGCTTCTTTCAAGCTATAGAAGTCTTCTGATTGCGTGGAAATAATAAAGCTGTACAAAGTGTGAAGTTATATATTGAATTTTAAGGGGCCTGTGAGACAAGAAGGCAGAAGGCATCTGGAGATTGAAACTGTTTGTTCTAGAGGAACAGTAAACTATACAGACAGGCTGCAGGCAGACAGCCTGGGAGAAAAGGATACCACAGGCTTACTCAAGTTGAGTAGAACAAAACAATTTGGTGCTGAACTCCAAAAACTGCAGAAGCTGATTACAAGATGGTAGCTCAGAGATATTCCCAGTTGTTGAATAGTCTTAGAGAGGACAATAAAACTAAGGGAAATGTTCTCAGAAGTGTTTTTATTGGAGTTAAAATCCACTGAAAATCAACGTCTTCTCATAGTATTTTCCTAGTGCATCACAAGAGCAGCACACTTTTATAAATATATCTGTCTCTATGATCTAAGACTGAACATAAGCTGGAAAATCCCTGATCTGTGTGGGCTACATACTATGCCTACTTACAGATTTGAGAGCCCAGCTACAAATATCTCAAGTTCAGAGGTACTGTATTAGAACTTCATTTCATAGATTCCTCAAAGTCAGTGGATCATCAAGAATACAAATAGTTTTTAGTAATATTTTTTAGTAATTGTTGTCTTTCAAAGGCTCATTGACCTTACAGCTATTGTTCTTCATCTCTCCATGGATTCATTCCAGGCTCAGCACAAAACAAGGCATATTGACATAGGTTTGGCCTGCTAATCCCCATCACATCCTTCTGTGACCTATTCATTCACATGGATAAAAATTGTTGTTTGAGGAGTACGGAGATTAATAAATAGACAGAGGCAGTCACTAGACCTTTCCTCAAAAGCTACACATACACAGGAATACCCTGTAGGAGTTAGAATAGAGCACATCTTTTAAATCAAACCAACCCAATAATATATATTATATGGTCTGCCACTCTGCTTCTCTAGCTGACAATCTATTTATAGAGTACTGAATACTTTCCTTTCGGATGTACAAAAAATAAGCGAATAAGTGTTGCAGAATTATCAAACCACAGAAAAATGTCTAATCAGTTCATCTTGTTTCCCTAGAGCCCTTTTAGTCATAGTGCATTTAAGATCTTTTCCCTAATATATTGCTTTGGATGAATTTTTTAAGAAAATGGAATTTTAAAGTGTCTGAAGAGCCAGATCAGGTTGTGATGTTTGTTTGGAAAAGGAAATGATCCCCAGCTGTGTCTGCTATTTCAAATGCTTTGAGGTAAACTATCTCCAACACATAGCACAGGTTTGCTCTGGCTGTTCTTCATGCTTTCTGCACTGCTAATTGAGGATGACCATGCAACACATCTCCTCAGAGCATTTCACAGAAATCACTCAGAGAGAGGCTTCAGCTCCTGTATCACAAATGTGCCCTGGACACTGTGTTTTCCTTAGAAATTGGTACTAAACACAAAAGCTGAGGCCTGGATTCAAGAACTTTCAGATTTGAGTGTTCTCACATTTGGCCAAGAGCTTTAACTAGCTTTTTATTTAGCCTCCATAAGGGCTATTATATCAGTATAAAACCCTTTTGGTTACTTTTCTGTTCCAGGACTTGGCCTCTCTGAACTCTCCCATGATATGGGGACAGAACACTATCAGAGGAAATCAGCCCATCACAAGTTGTGATTGAACAGGGGGAACAACCTTGACTTAACCCCTTAAAATAATTTCAACACAATGTTAGAAGTCTAAAAGCAATCACACACATTCGTGTGAGAACCTTTAGTCAGGCACTATAAACCCCCCTTAAGTGAAGTAGTCACAGACTTCTAGAGAGCAAGGCATCCTGGCCTGTATCAGCAATAGTGTGGCCAACAAGATGAGGGCAGTGACTGTCCCTCTGTACTCAGCACTGGTGAGGCCACACCTCGAGTACTGTATCCAGTTCTGGGCCCCTCACTGCAAGAAGGACATTGAGGTGCTGGAGGATGTCCAGAGAAGGGCAACGGAGCTGGGGAAGGGTCTGACACACAAATCCTGTGAGGAGTGGCTGGGCATGTTTAGCCTGGAGAAAAGGAGGCTCAGGAGAGACCTCATGGGTCCCTACAACTGCCTGAAAGAAGGTAGTAGACAGGTGGGCCTTGGTCTCTTCTCCAATGTAACAAATTCAGGACCAGAGGAAATGGCCTTAACTTGTGCCAGGGGGAGGTTTAGACTGGATACTAGGAAAAGTTTCTTCATTTCAACACTAGAACAAGCCTAGGGCAATGGTTGAGCTGTTGAGCCACCAGACCTGGAGATACTTAAAAGAAATGTAGATGTGGTGCTTTGAGACATAGTTTAGTGGTGGCCCTGGTAGTGTTAGGTTTACAGTTGGACTTGATGATCTTAAAGGTCTTTTTCAACCTAAATGATCCTGATTTAGTCCATAAGTAAGACAAACCCAGTGTGTAACTTGTACTATGAAGACAAACATGCTTATTCATCATAGCATCCTTTTCAGGATTATAATGTTTAGGTATCTCGACCTAAATAGTGCCATGAGACTTCGGCAAATGTCTCATGTTTAGGCAAAATGCAATTTCTGTCATCCAAGTTTGCATGCAAAACAAACCAAATCAATAATGTGAATGCACAGTGATTCTAATCTTCATGTTCTGTTTTTAAAAAGCCAGATTTGCCTGCCATGTGCTCTTACATCCACCATTCTTTAAATTGATTAAAGAAACATATTAAATAAACATATCAAATGCACTGACAGGTACATTTTCCTCCAAACAAGTAATACCAGACCCAAACATACTAATAAATAACAATATAGGGTAGAAAATATTAAAAACTGAGTTCTTCTGAAAAATGTCAACAGGAGTCACAGACGTGGCAGTGGGATGGCATTCAGCTAACCAGGTTGCCCAGACTAATGAGGCTCATAATGATACAACTCCACAGTATGTAAACCTCATCCATTTTTTTTCTTGATGAGTTTTGATTCATGATTAATCCTGGATGAGTACATGCCCCTGTCCTCTGGCTCCAACACTGGCTCAGCTCTCCAAACGGCCACCAAATTCATCCAAAAGGCTCCACATAAAATGTTTTGACATTTTCCAATAATTGCTGTATTTTATAGTATGTTTTTCTCTTGCAGGTCATGTTCCCTGGTCAGCTCCAATTTGCTCTGTGTTTATCATTACAGCATAATAAGAGTTCAATGAGTGAAAAGTCAAATAGTACAGACACTCCCAGACTTAAACTACATTGTCAAATAACATTTGACAAACATCCTCCAGCCTAACAGGAGCATCTATGGCCTTAATTAATCCAAGAACCAGCTAGAATAACAGCAGTATGAAGTTCTGTTTGAACCTTGAAAATGCCAACTCTAAGCATTTATTCTGGAACGGCTATTTCAGACAATGATAACTTGGTGGGAGGAAGGCAGCTGCTTTTTCAGATGGGTGAAGCAAAACTAGGTGTTACTCATTATTGTAAATGGATTTAAGAGTGCAAATCTCCCTGACTTGTACAGACTGGTGCTTCTCCCACATGTTAGCAGACTGGAAAAGTCACTGTTTGTGGCTTTGGATTTGCGAAAGAGCAGAGCCTGAAGAATTCAACCCTGCATCACTTGCTGCATAGAATTCACCAGAAAGTTTGTATCATCCAGATCTGTTCTTATAGAGGACAAAAAGATAATGGCACAGAGAAGTACAGGGTTATAACAGAAAATGTTGAAGTCATTCTGGACCTGGGACACTCATCTGACAGTGACCAAAAAAAATTAAAAATAGACAGAAGTTGTGATTGAAAGGTTTATTTTGAGAAAATAAAAAGTGTATATTAGCAATTATAGGTTTACAAGGTCATCAGTTTTGACTGAGTTTTGAGTGCTATGTTTCTTATGTATATGCATCAAGTTTCTAGTGGCTTTCCACAGTGGAACATTCCCTATACATTGGGCACACACCAATCAGTTTGGCCTTCTTCACATTCTCAATGAAAATATGAAAAAGCCTTGGTCAGCTTAGTCACACTGTAAACAATACTGAGCAAATAAATTATGAAGTACAATTAAGTGAATTAGGATGAAGTTCATTTGCTCAGTAAACAACCACCTGAAGTGTAATAGAGGTCATTTATGTAATGTAAGGGCAAAAATCAAAATAGACTACAGATTTGTTATTACCATAATCCTTGGTCTCAGCAGAAGCCCTAATGAAGTAATTATTCTTGTGATTTTTGGCTGATGATGTTTTTAAGAATTACAGGAAACATACTGAAGCATTCACAAAATAAATCAAGACATTCAATATAAGCCTGTAGCACAGGCTACATTTATAAGCATGATCACACTCTAGGTTGCAGATATTCCAAGCCCCCAGGCAGGGCAAGCAGCCACAGTCTTCCACAGTGACTTTTCAGTCTACACAGACAAGTTCCCTTTCTGTGGAAAACAAGAGTTTGTGGAGGGTGCACTGATGTGGATGCCTGTAGCACAGGCAGGACAGCTTGTGCCTTATGTCTCAAACAGACAGTCAAACAGATTCAGACAGAGTCTGATGTCTAAGTTTTGGTTTTAGCTATCCAAGGCCGATAATGCTGGAGGACATTGTGAAGCTGGTTTGTGGTTTGTGGTGTGGGGGTTAGATATTCCGTGATCCCCACCAGGACTGTCCGTCTCTGAATATGCTACCTGCAGCAGCAGCTGCTCAGTCTCAGAGAAAATGGCAGAATTCCCTTCCTCTCCTGATTTTCAGGTTTCCACCTGAAGCAAAAATGTTCTCTGTCAGAAGAGTTCAGCAAGTCAGTTCTTAGCAGTGGAGCATCCACCCTGATGTAAGAGAAGGTAGAGGGACGTGAAACTGCTGAAAACAGGGCTCTCTGATCAAGCAGAGGTGGTCTCCAGCCAACAAATACAGAAGAGCAGATTCAAGATATGAGAAGAAGAAGTCTGCAATGCTATCATACTGCTCCTCCAATGGCACACCCTCACTTACCTGGAATTCTGCAAAAGCTCTATCATTCACAAAACTTGAGAGGAAGCCTATTTGCCCAAGAACTAGAAATGGGTAGGTACTCCTCAAAATAGTAGCTAGGATATATAAATCTTGTAATTTTTATTTTCTCTGGACTCTGTGAAATTTAGTGATTTCTGAAGGAATAAATAATGATAAAAGGCTAATTACACCACTTAAACTGGATTCTTAGATATCATTTATATGGAATAACTAGGAAATTATAACTCTACAGTGATCATTTGATCAGCCAGTAATTTATAAATTCTTTTTTATTATGCTTTCTCAAAAGCATCATCAAAAATATCTATGTCATAGCTAAGGCTTAGTCTAGTGAAAAAGTTAACAAAAACTCTATTCCTAGGACTTTCATCTGTGTTTACCCATACTTGGGTTTCCCCTTTTATCTGTTTGGCCATTTCTCACAATTAAAACAGTCCTTTACCATATTGCCAGATTGCTTTCAGCTTGTTTATTTTAATCTTGACATCATATATTTTATTTTATGATTACTCAACTTTAGTCCTCAAAATGTAAATTGATTTTTATTGTCTGGAAGAAGGAATGTAATATGAAACAGAGTGACAAAGAGAATCTTGTTAAACATTATTTCAGGGAAACCCTCACTGAAAACACAAAAAAGTGTTTTTTCCCTACTTCTGTTGCTAGCTAAAAGTAACTATACCTAAGTCCATTTTCTTCTAGGAACAATGCAGTGCATCTTAGGGCATTTCATTCAAGCAAGCAGAAAAAAATCAAGATCCGCAAAATTCCACCCAAAAAAAAAAAATAGTAAAGAAAACACAACTTAAGAACTAGGGGATATTAATTTAGGGGAGAAACCACCTGTTCTCTACAGAGCAAGTCTAGGAGACATGGGGCAAGCAGAGTACAGCTGAAGTGACTTTTCTACAGTCAAAACATATTAGACAGACTTATTTTCTGGTTGTTCAGCAATAGAAATAACCACACTTTTTTCTATAAAGATTTTTCCGATATTTTAACTTTTGCTTGTGATTAATTAAAATACCTCTTTCCTTAAGACTTGGGAACATTATTTCAATAGTCATTTTGTACCTCACTATGTGTTGCATTTGTGGTACTTAAACAGAGCAAAAAGTAGAAGGTTGTTGGTTTGGTTTTTGGGTTTTTTTAACTGTGATAGGATGTGAAAATCAATCAATTTTCATCTCATCAGTTAACCAGAATAGGATGTATATGTGCACAGCTACAAAAAAAAGAGTATCTAGAGCTCCGCCTAAAAGTTGCAGGTTTGTTTTCTCTGTGGTACAAACGTACATGTGATTTTCCCTTCTTGTTCTTTTATAACCATGAAGGAAAAATTGTATGAGTCTCATTCTAATTTTTTTCCTGTGTTTAGAGATTTACATATGAGAAATCAGATTTTTTATATTAATCCAATAATATTTTCATTCACAAGACAAAGACAGTGTCTCTAGTCTCTACATTTATAAAGTCTCTACATTTATCCAGTTCCTGGATTTGGACCTACTCTGAATTTGCATGTATGTAACAGGATGAAATTAAGTCCTTCAATTACAGACAAATTTTAAGTCTAATGCTGTTGCCCAAATTACTTTATGACTATTCTGTAAAATAAAAAATCTACTGGAAATTTGCATGTGTTATGGCTTTTCTGTTTAACACATTCATGATTTTTAGGCTCTTGATGAAATGGACTAGTAATCTCATAAATTAGAAAACACAGATCTGTTTCTTTGTGTATACTTTATCATACCAAAACATATCATAGTGAGAAACAACTAATAGCTACACAGGGTAACTACAGTGTAATCTATGTGATGGCAACATCACATAATTTAGAACTCTAAATTGCACTTCATGGATTTATGTCAGCCTACACTGACTTTTTTTCCCATGAACAATAATTTCTTTAGCAATAGAGACAGGGCTGGCCTTAAAATACATTTTGATGTGCCATAGGTCTATAAGCTCCACAAAAAGGAAGTCATGGGCCAGGCTTTAGGAGAGCTGAAGTGGTGCTCAGAAGAAAGTGAGCCCACTCCAATTCCCATGTGTAGGGAAGATTTGGGCATTACAGTCTTTATCCTAAAGGAGCCAGGATGTTTTTTTCAATAGCTGGAGAAACACTGGCAGACTTACCTCATTGAGGCAGGTGTTCCTGTGTCCCGCCATCCTTTTAACAAGCTATCTGAGCCCTACCCTTTGCCACCCAAGTGATGGCCTCTTTTGTTTCCAATGCAGCCATCAGTCACCCTTTCAACACAGCCTCACAGCCTCCTCATGCTCAGGATCTCAGCAGCACTGGCAAGGTTTCCCTGTCTTCAGCTCCCTTCTCTGCCGTTCATGATTTTGACCTTAACTCATCCTGGAGCTCACTATCGTGAGCCTCTCCAATAAGTACTTCTGATAACCCCCAAAAGAGTTTAATTCAGTTTGTCAGACGAGAAAATTGGGTGGGGAAGTACCTCTTTTGTATGACACTCCACTTTCCTGCCCTTCACTAGAGAGACGGATCAGTTTGGTTATTGCTGAGCGTGTGAGAGGCCAGAATTACAGGCAAACCCTTAGGATCCTTGATGGAGGAGAGATCTGGTCTATCTTTACTTGGCAACAGCTCACTGATGTATAATAAAACCATTCATAACTTTTCTTTATAGTTGTAGCAGTCTTGGGTAAATGCTGAAAAATAGAAGGTGCTGCTTGCACTACCCCTGGAAGCTGTTAGCTTTATGAGTTGACCAAAACGGCTGAAATGGTGCCAATTTATGTGGTTACAACCAGTAATTCTTCAATGCCTTCCCTTTAGAAATAGGTTATTGTTTACAAGAGATCAAGTAATCCAACCCATTACATAGTCCAGCCTCTACCAGTTATCATCTATTAATAACTCATGTAGGGAAGTGTTTTTAGCTATCCCACATAATGAACCCATTGAGATCCGCTGTGTCACCTTTCCCAGCCGGCGTCCTACACAGCAGGGGATGGAGGGAAGTGCTGCTTGTCTTGATGGAGGCACCCATGAAGCTAAACACTGTGTGGAAACAGAACTAAATGACAGGACTGATGGCATGTTCACAGAGCAGAATAAAACACCACAGCTAATGCAAGGAAAGCAGCAATAGGACTTTTGTTCTGCTGAGGAAAGGAAAGGAAAACAGACATTTTTTGGTAGCTCACGTCATGTGAACCCAACAGAGCCCACAAGGAAAAATGCAATATTGTAATCACCACTTTCCCATGTGGTTTGCTACAGCTTGTGTCCTAGCACTACAATGTTTTACAGTTTAATGGTGCTTTTTAAATTAAACTTCTATGTACTTTCATTTGATTATAGCTGTGGAATGGAAACAGTGTCCAAGCTAACCCACACATGCTTTACTGTACCCTGGCTATCACATGCACACATTCTGAATTCACACACGTACACACAGCAGCCTGATGCAAACAGTTTTAAAAGTACAATAATGGAGCTTAGTGCACTTTGATGGTACAAAAACTACCATTAAATCCACAGAGAACTGTCTAAATCCCTTTGTTTTTCAGTACAACTTTAACAACCTCTTAAGTCTTATGTAAGAATGATTATACAAAATGATTTTAAATAGTTTTATAACAGAAACCTTACAGATTTTCTGTGGGAATGCATGAAATTAAATTAGGATTTTGTGTTCGCCGGTGGCAGGACACCATCTTCCTTCTGATTCAGTCTCTCTGGATAATTATTAACTGCTGATTCTCCCATAAATGCCATCTAGGTGCCAATTATTTTCTAGCTTCTGATAATGAAAAGATTTGCATTCATTCTTCTATTACATCTTGCCATGTATCCACCAATTTATCAAAGAAATTAAAGGAGGGAAAGGCTAATAAATACTACAATTATTTTATGTTTTACAAACAAAGCTATATTCCCTCCTACTAAGAGTCTTGGCAGTCTTGACATTCTTGACATAGTGTGATGATCAGGTCAACACTGAGTATTCCTTAATATTCCACCTTCATTTAGAATTTGTATACTCTAGTACAGATCAAGATTCCCCTTCAGCTGTTAATAAGTTGCTAAGGTAATTCCAGGCCTGAGAGACTGATCAATCTCTTAAATATCTTTGAGCCACCTTCTGATAAAGTATTTACTTTTTTTGCTGTATGTTAATAACAGAAACTCATAAATAGCTAAACACTATACTGGTAGAGTGGAAATGCTAGCATCATCATAAGCTTTAGGTATTAAATGTCTAGGAGAAATTGCTGGACATTGCCAGAAAAAGTGATAGTTGTTTTGTAATAATCGTATTAGCCCTAATTATACCCAAAATATGGTAATATCAAGTCAGAAAATTTAGGAAATGCCAGACTATTATTAAATATGTTCTAAACACAAGAACCAATGGAGAACACATCATGTTTCAGTGGGCAGACTGTTCCTGTGACAGAGATATAATTCTTTAAGGATTCTACCAGTAATTGTGCTATTTGTCATGCTCCTAACTACAGTCCATAGGAAAACAAAAGGTTTCAATCGAAATGAAATTGATACAGAAGAGATTAAAGTGATTTTTCCACTTCCATTAAAACTCAAAAGCACACTCACATTCCTACCAGAAATAAACATGAAATACATGGAATTTTAAATCCATGCAAGACTAATTAATAAATCTAATCCAGAATAGAAAAAAAATGGTATTAGTTAAATTATAAATTCTTGGAAGTCAAAGCACTTAAGCAGCTTGGTGGGGATCAGCATGCAATACCCACGGGGACTGATATAATGGAACAGTAATCGCTGGATCTCTGGATTGTCCAAAACACTGTAGCAAAGGCCTTGAAAGTGCATCTTTATTAAATCAAAGTTCTTGGTCCAAGCACTTAGCGAACATTGTCTCTGCCAACTCCATTACCAAGTTAGTCACTCATATCACTCCCCAAAAAAGAAAGTCTGCATAACACTGTCTCAAACTGTTCAGCACAGGTTTTTGACAAATGACAAAATTATTTTTGCTGTGCTTTGCCAGGTGTGCATGCACATTTTCATAAATAACTTGGAAATAAATAATAATGCACAAACTGTAAATAAATGCAACTACTATGAAAAACTGAGATCCAGAAAATACAAAACTACAAGTGAACTAAACTATGCTTAGATCTGTTTTCTAGCACAGAACATCCTCTACCCACGTGGCTCAACTGCCTTCCCCTCTATCACATGGTGATCACAATTAAAGTCCTTTTACTCAGGCTGTGCAATCTCTTGTCTGTATCAACCCCACCCATGCTGAAACATCACTTAAGAAATTGTTAGCTGACTTGGACCAAAATCACAACCATGACTGTTCTAGCAGTTCATCAGTAACACAAATTACGGAGATTCTTCAGCCCAAGATCATTCCCTGGTATGCTTAATCATCACACATAATTGTGCCTAGAGACTATTTATCAGAGATTAATTAATTAATTGCCAAACTGGAAATCTCAAGGAATTCCAGAGGAATCTCTTCTTGATCTGCAGTTGTTGCCCTTGTGATCTCAGTGAAGAAGAGAGCAGTGTCACTAAAACTGCAGGTGATGCTGGAGAAGGGAAGCGCTGAAGCAAAGTTTGTGATGGGCAGAATGGGAATTCCGATTGATCTTCACAAAATGAAGAGCTGACCTCCTGGGCTGCATTCAGGTACATGAAGCTGGGCAAGGGAGGAGATTGTCCCTCTGCCTCACCTCGAGTCCTGTGTGCAGTTTTGGTGACCATAACATAAGAAAGAGGTTAAACTATTAGAAAGTGTCTAAAGGAGGGCAACAAGGATGGTGAAGGGCCTTATGGAAAGCCATATGAGTAGTGGCTGAGGTCACTTGGTCTGTTCAAGCTGGAGTAGAAGAGACTGAGGGGAGATCTCATCGCAGGCTACAACTTCCTTGTGAAGGGAAGAGGAGGGGCAGACACTGATCTCTTCTCTATGGTGATCAGCGACAGGGCCTGACGGAATGGCCTGAAGTTGTGTCAG
>VZRZ01003568.1:0-36831 GCA_013398175.1 Climacteris rufus | reverse complement strand
AGTCGAGGCTCACACCAAGCTGACACCAACCCAAGCACAGTGACTTGTTTACTTTTTGTCTTTTTTGATTTCCTGTTTCTGAAGTTGACTAATATAAAATTATGCTGCAAAATGTATCTTTGAATCATCAGGACTTACAATGAATCTCTGTAGATCTGTATTTAAAGTCAACTCTTCCTGTACTTTTCCATATCCTTCCAGAGCTATGGCTTCGATAGCTTTGCAGGAAGTCTCTGATTTGACAGTTTTGCTAATATTTTCCAAAGGTTGTATCTTGCAAGTTGCCCAAACAGAGGATAAGACAAAGTTTCTGATTTCCCTTCCCCTTTTTGTCCCCTCTTTGTCCCCTAAGGATCTCATTGCCATAGCACTTAAAAATGTCTAAGTTAGTCCCTAATGAGCTGTTTTAGACTTTATTTGCCAATGAATGCAGCCTTATGGTTCCTGTGATACCCACATTTCTTACACTTAAGAGGATTTCTAGCAATTCCCAACTTCTGAGATAAATATTCAATATTAGATGTTCTTCCTATTTGCATGTTAAACAAGCTAACAAGAAAAAATCTTTAAGGATGCAGAAGTGTCTTTGCTTATGGCAAGTATGACCTGCACCTGATGAATAAAGCTAAATCCTTCTGACTCAGACTAAAGCTGTGTATCAACATCCTGCTGATTTACTCATTGGTGATCTGGTGTGTTCTTAGGCCACTTTCACTGCTTTAAACAGGTTTCTCTCTTTTCATGCCTCAGTCCCATTGTTAAAACATGGCTAATAATTCAGAACGTGAATTGTTTCTTTTTCTCTCACGAGTATATAACATGGTGTCTATTTTTAATAATTTTATACAAGCTTTTCTCATGCAATTAAAAAAAATCACTTGACAGGAGCTTATTTGCTTTCACTTAAGGGATGCTTCTTGCTGGTTTCCTAATCCGGAATACGCCGTTCATCAGTGACTTTGTCCAGATAAAGCTACGCTGGTCTGCAGCACTGAGGAATATTGCTCTGTCCATTATCTTGACCCGAGCAGGACTTGGCCTGGATCCAAAGGTATCTTAATCCAGACCTCCTCTTACAGTAGAATAGTTTATAGTAGAATGGCACCAGCCATTTGTGTGAGGCAAGTATAGAACACCTGTCAAAAAAACTTGAATAATTGGTTCCATTAGAAATATTGAACTGCTCAGTGTCGGAACATCTGCAAATTAGATCATTACAGAAAGCATAGTTTCTATTGTATAATTGTATGTATGTTGATATTGGCAGTTGGATTTGTACAGTGTGCAAGCAATCTAAAAAATACCTGAAGAAAACTGATTTTATGATTATTTTCATTTCCTGAATTTTGTGAGCGGAACAAATTGAGGATGTGTGTTCCGTCATGGTCCCTCAGGAAGAGTTTACACTCTCTGACAAAATCCCTGTTAGTTTACACTGACAAACTAAAGCAATGGAAGGGATCCTCAGTCCTTGAAAGAGAGTGTTCTTGTGTGGACAGAAATCCAAAAAACCCAACCAACAAAAAAAAGTATAAACCTGTGTGGTTTTCTTAACTTTTTTCTTAAATCATTGCCATTTTAGTGCAAATATATTAATTGCAAAGGCGAGTCCTCCTGCACTACTGAAACAAACAGTCCTGTGAGCAAAAAATAGTCTCTGCACTCTGTGAAATGTGATGTTCCATAAACTGATGAAGGTAAGGTTTTGGTTATTCAGAATGAGCTGGCTGAAGTAAAGCTGTACCATATTGGCCCCTATCTAGTTATGGAACCACTAAGAGTTTACTTAAAACTTAGGTAAAGTATAGATAGTTCAGAGCATCTAAACTGATTTTTCTTAACCAAGAGAAACCAAGAAGGAGTTGCAAATGTTTCAGCTATTTAGGAAAATAAGGTCTTGTCAAACCTGAAAAAAGTTTGTTTTCCTATATTATCATCATCATATTTTCCAAGACATTGAAGCTTGTATAGGCATGAACTGTGTGCTGTTAGAAATAGCTTGGACACCCAGTTCTGTGAATCTGCATTGCTTTCGATTTAATGAGAACTTTTTTTGCTGAGGGAACTTCATATTTGACTCATTTTTCTTTCTTGTGGCAAGGAAACTGTCATCTGGACTCTCTATGTGGCAATGCTTTGGTTCAGTTACAATTGTTCCTCCTGTAACTGAAACTGTAAAGACAAAGAAGTCAGTTTCTCTGCTCAGCCCTGATTATGCTGGGATAAACTGGACTGGGAAAAAGTGGAACTCATTGATTTAATTTTTTTTAATTCCATGTCAAAATGAGGGCCCTGTCCTAGCAGACTCGTATTTGTAACTAACTATGAAAGATAGCTGTTTGTAAATAAGCAAATGTGCCTGTTTAGAGAAAATATTTTTTTTAAGTTGCTGAGCCAAAAGGAGCTTTATCTCTGGATTAAGAGAGCTGCAAGAGCTGCTTGGGTCCTTATGCCAAGTTTATGAAGTTCAACAGCTTTTCATAATTTATTATTAGATTTTGGGATAATTTTTTGGAGGTGGACACGCAACTTTTGGAATTACAGCAAAATCTTTTGTGGATGGAGCAAATGACAAGAAGACAAACAGAACTTTCTGTCACTCCTTGCTGTGAAATGCAGGAACCTTGTCAAACTTCGATTCATCGCCACACTTGAAATTTTATATCCAAATCCATTTGGGCTTGGGCCTATCTCCAGCTTAGGCGCTGTCACATCCTACAGTGCAGCTCAGACAGGATTCTTTAATAAGCCATATCAGATGTAGCCTCTCTGTAAAGCCAAGGGTACTGACACTGACGTGGCTGTGTTCTTGCAGGCTCTGAAGAAGCTCAAGGGCGTCTGTTTGCGGCTCGCTTTCGGACCATGCCTCTCAGAGACGTGCACAGCCGCTGTCCTTGCCCACTTGTTCCTGCATCTGCCATGGCAATGGGGATTTATATTAGGGTATGTACTGCCCCTTCTCCTCTATGACAAAGGTGCCTGTTTTCAGCCTGCAGCTAAATGATCCAAGTGTGGTTAGTTCCGTGTGCCAAGCAGAGACCTCAGGTCAGTGCCAGTTGGGAAGCTGTGCTTAACCCCCCTGGTCTTTTGCATTCAGGTCTGGCTCTGTAGCTAATTTAAAGGTCATATTTTCAGGCTGTGGAGGAGTATTTGCATCATTACTCTTCTGTGTTTGTAACCTGAGTACTTGAAGAAGGAATAAGTATGGTGCAATCCCTGAGTCTTTAACCACAATACAGGGGGCTTTCAGGGACAGAAAATTATACCCCAATTTGGAAAGTCTTCATACTGAAATTCACAGTTTCCTCACAGAGAGATGTACATAGGAGTCTTCCTTACACATGTCAAGGATAAGTGTATGGCACGGTATATTCTGGAGTAATATCCTTGAAGAGAAAACCTTTTCCATATTTTTCTATCTAAACTGGTGGACTTGGTCCAGACCCATATACTAGAATAAGATGGGTGAACTCTTTCTCTGCCACAGACTGATTTTTATGAGAAGGAACTGGGCCAACTGAGTCATAAGCATGTCTAGACCAGGTTTCTAAATGGGACAATCAAGGCATCTATCACAGAGCATAACTGGCTTGCAGTGTAGACTCCAGTTTTAGTCTGTGGAGATCTTTGCTTTTAATATTACTGGGCAGAAAATAAGAGCTGATTGCAGATCTGCATACAAATATCCCTGCTTGTAATTAGAGGAGAAAGGCTAGGAAAATACCTTATGAAGGTCTATTTATTTATGCTTTAAAAGAATTGAGGTCAGAATATTTTGAAGTTTTTTTAGTTCAGTGCTTTCTTTTTGAGGCACTGAACCCGTGTGTTTTCAGTTTTGTTCTAGGTGCAGTCTCCCCTGCTGTGGTGGTTCCCTCAATGCTGATTTTACAAGCTGGGGGATATGGTGTGGAGAAAGGTGTCCCAACTTTGCTAATGGCAGCTGGCAGCATTGATGACATTCTGGCTATCACAGGCTTCAACACTTGCCTTGGGATGGTGTTCTCCTCTGGTATGCTGGGCAATCTGTATGTGATGAAATCCAGAACAGTGATATTTTGAAGAATGTGTGCTCTCTTATGACTGACTGGTTTGTAACTTAATGGCATCTCCTTATAAAATTCACATATGGCCTTGAATACTGAGATGGAAATTACCTATGTTCAAAAGTTAGTGTAACGTTGTCAGGTCTGAGCTGTGGGTCACAATGACTTTGAGAGAACACTTTTCTCTGACTCCTTCCTTAGCTGCCAAGTCTGGTCCCTGCATGCCCAGCATAATGACTTGAAATTTCCCTGGGTTTGGCACTGTTCTTGCAGTGGCTCTTTCTCTGACTTCTCTTGCACACTTTTTTGGCACAAGCTTTCAAAGAGAGAAAGTTGCACCACCCAGTTCTTTCAGGCCCATAGGTTCTCTCCTGAACTCCTTTGCCCCAGGTAATTTAAAGCAGACACCGGCCTGGAATCACCCTCATAGGTCTAGAGCGTGGTTTGAGTGAAGGATCTGTGTATGGTTTACTGAACATGTTTTTCCTTTGCCAAATAGGTTCTACTCTGTACAATGTGCTCCGTGGAGTGCTGGAGGTTACTGTTGGCATAGCAGCTGGAGGAATTCTGGGAATGTTTATTCGATATTTCCCAAGCCATGATCAGGTAAAAACCCAATTAAAAAAAACAACAACAACAACTTTTTATAATGAAGAGATTCTTTGCTAAGGGATTATTTTCTTCAGTTATTCATTTCCAAGCTTGCTGTGAAGCTGGTTTTGGGGAAAGCTTTGTACAATGCTAACAGCTTCCAGATTGCAAAACCTGTCAAGTGAGGATCTGTTTTATAGGTGTTTCCTTGTTTACTGCACCAATAATGATGTATGATCTCATAGTCCTTCTTGATGGAACCAACCTCAACATTCTGCTCTCATTGCAGGTAGTGGAAATGTCCACATATAAAGGAGGAAGGATCTGATACCCATTTCCTACAATAAAATAGTAATTTATTAGCTTGATGTGTTACATGTTTACTTTTATAAGATGTCTCCAGTAGGCTGAAGATTAAAAATTAACAAAGCAGACATATGGAGGCTTTAAATGGTTGATCATATCATTAGAGTTAATTAGAATGTGTTGCTTTCCATAAAAATTACATTTATAGAAAGTGGTAGATGAATTCACTATCGACGGACAATTAAATGAACAGAAAATTGTGTAGGAAAGTAGATATGTTCTGGACTACTGAAGTCAGTATTCAGAACATCTATTGCCCTCGGTGGGACTAAATTTTCTTCCCATTAAATGACATAAGAAGTGTGATACAGGAGCTAAGCAGATAGAAATGAGGAACAATGGTAGAGAAATAACTGTCTGCCGTGAGACTGAATCAAATAAAACTAGACTGTTCCTGGCAAAGGTTTGACTTGTCCTTAAAAACATCTGGTGGCAAGGACTTCACCTTTCCTTGGATAAACTGTTGTAGTACTTGACTGCACAGGTAGAAAATCCTGCTATCACAGAGCAGAGGCAGAGCTGTTAGAGCAGAGCATCATATTCCTTGTGATTAAAAAAGCCTAATGGCAATAAGATTTCAGATGGGCAGAGAAAAAAAAATTACATTTTCAAAATTTGTATTCTTAGGAATTTATGGCCAAAAAAAATCCTCAATCCAACTGAATAGTTCAAGTCTCACTTGAAAGCTTTGATTTCTTCAAAATAGTTAATTTTTATTTTTCTTTTCCAATTCTGATTTTCAAAATTAACAGGAGTAACATTTTCCTCCATTTCTGAAAGGAATTTACCTTTTTGTTTGTCTCTTTCCTTGGCTGCAGGCATCTTTGGCATGGAAGAGATCATATTTTGTACTTGGACTGTCCATGTTTGCTGTTTTTGGCAGCATCTACTTTGGCTTCCCTGGATCAGGAGGGCTCTGCACGTTAGTCTTAGCTTTTGTTGCAGGTGTTGGATGGTCTGATGAAAAGGTGAATGTTTACATAAGAAGCATATCATATCATATCGAAACTCTGGTGAATGTACACCCTGACAGGAGTTTGAATTTCTGTCAGGAGTGGTAATGGGGTATAAGTGAACAAACAAAAAATCCCCCATCAAACCAACAGCACATTCCACATTTGTTTTGGAAGTCTTTAACACTTACTATGCCAGAAAGTTACCATGTATGTCAGTAGATATCAATACAGAGCCTGGCGTACTGGTAGAGAAATGCTCAGCTTTTCTTAGACATCTTAAGCCATGTGAAGGAGACTTTGCTGTGAAGGCACTTGACAGTAGCAATGCAAAGCTTTATGTCCCAGCTCTGAGTGTCTGTACACAGCCACTTTGTGGTAAAATTTACAAACAGATGTCTAAGATACAGTTGTGGACGTGGCCTGAACACCCTGAGGGTTTGTTCCCTGTGGTTTGGGGGGGGTGAAATGAAAAACAATGATTAACCATCCTCTCTCATCTTTCCCAAATTCTGGCCGGTGTAATTTGGGTAACTTAGAGAGCAAGGTGCACACAATAAATGAAGATAGAAGGCCATACAAAAACCATTAAAAGACTGCTTTTTAGTCACTTTCTCTTAGGTACTAAGCCTACTTCCTCTTATTGCTGCAGCCCCACTGCATTTCTGTATCTTGCTGTGTCTCACTACCTCTTTTGCTTGATACCATCCACATTTAATGTTTTGAGGGCATCTTTCTCTCCACAGCTGTAGCTTTGTGATGTTCAGTAGGAAAAGGGGAAAGAGAAAGCAAAGGGGATCAGATATAGCAGAATTCATGTTATTATCCCCATCTAGACCCTGACTTCGCTGAGAAATCAAGGTTTGTTATAACAATGAAAAAGAAACTAGGATTGTCCAGGTCTAAAGGATGAAAAACTTCTCTTGGGATTTAACTAGTTAAAGATATTACAACTGGTACAGCTCTCTATTGAAAAGCTTTTAAACCATTTCAGGAGGAAGGACCTTAAAGAGTATATGCAGTCTATAAAGGCTTAGTTTAAAGTCTTTGATCTGTGAATGAAGCTTCTTGGCCTTAAGTGTATTGATGTCAAATGCCTTACCTCTTTTTTCTCAGATACAGGCAGAGATGTCTGCATACTGTGTACTCAATATATTACCAAGGTTTTCCTGCTGAGCCTTTCAAAGGCCACTGCCTCCCACTGTCTGTGGTGGAAGGCCCTTGGCAAACACCGTCCACAGAGAACAATTAACATTGTACCTACTGCTGGAACAGTTAAATGGGCAGTAAACAGGCTGAAACCTGTAAAGAGGGGATTTTGGGGGCTTTTCAAGTATTTTTTTTTTGTTTCCCAGAAATGAAAAGACTGAAATAACAAAGAGAAATGAGTCAAATAATGTTTAGAACTATGTATATCTCCACCTCATTCTCTTTAAGGTTACAGAAGTTTTTGTATTACAGTAACCTACCATTCCATTGACTGAAGAGCAAGAGGTGTTGCAGAATCAGTCCCAAAGAGAACACCCAGGACAGGACATGTCTAGGCCCTGGACTGATTATTAAGTGGCAGAGCACTGCACTTTTATTTTCCCCACACTCCAGCCCAAAGGTTCATTTGCTATTGTAGGACCCACTTAATTAAAAGAGAAGTCCTATTTGATATGCTATGTGTACCTTTTCATATAAGTGGAAGCTTCCTGTTTGTCCTGGCAGCAGTTGTTTTAGGAAAATTGTGCAAAGTTCAAACATGAGGAGAGAAGATGGTTTTGCCTTTATATAGTATATTGCAGTGGAAAGTTCAGCACTTGTTACTGGTATGTGATTTCAGACTTGCTCAGACTAACTTTGTCCTGGCTGACATGGAGAGAGGCCTCTGACTGAGTGCAGCATGAGCAGAGTTAGGTCATGACTGAAACTTGGGAGAGTCTGGCTCTGCTCAGCTACAAATGGAAGAACATGTTTAAGCATGCAGTTCTCAAAGGCTCAGAAACTTCATGGGAAAGCTGTTGAAATTACATCTTTCTAAATACTGAAAATCTACAATGCTTTATTTTCCTTCTCTTGTCTGATAACTGCTCTGTTACTGTTCAAACACCAGTGCTTTTTATTTCTCCGTTCAAGACATCAAACATTTATTTGCTAGCAGAACTAGACACTGACCTCCCAAAGGTGTGGAACTGATTTTGAGTATTGGCTCAAAGAAGGAGGAGCAATTCTGGACAATATTTATGAAACATTTTCACTTTGTCCTATGATTATTTAACTATTGTATCTACTTGGCCATCTTTTTGTGAATTTACAGATTAGTTTTGTTTTCATTGCAGAGGGAAATAGAAAAAATTGTGGCAGTTGCATGGAATATTTTTCAACCTTTTCTTTTTGGTTTAATTGGAGCAGAAGTATCTGTTACATCTCTTAGGCCTGAAACTGTTGGTAAGATCATTCACAAATTATCCAGCTTTCATTACTGGCTTCAAAATAATCTCTATAAAGAAACCTAAAACAAAGCAGACTGTGGCTGACCCAGAAAACTCAAAAACCCAAAAGCACCTATGCACAAAAGTACTGAGAAGTGTTTGTCTGTTGCAGGGCTCTGTGTTGCTATATTAGGCATTGCCCTAGTTGTGCGCATCATAGCAACGTTCCTGATGGTGTCTTTTGCTGGGTTTAATTTCAAGGAGAAGGTGTTTGTCTCACTGGCATGGATTCCCAAAGCCACTGTCCAGGTAAACAAGCCAACATCACTTTCATTCCAGGCTAAATCTATTGTCTTTAGCCAAGGTCCTTGTAACTAGCACAGCAGGAAACAGGGAAAGGTTCAGGCTCAATGACAGGAGAGTGTAGTATATTGACAGTTCATATTCCAAACCACTCTAAGTCTGCTTCAGAAGTGTACAGAGAACCTTCTGTGTGCAGATGTTTTGCTTGCATCATGGGTTTACTCTTAGTAATGACAGTGAATTGTACATATACCATAGGAAGTTTAGCCATTTCTCAGCCGTTGCAGTTTATTGTGCCTTCACATACAGATTCTGAGAACTCTCAAAACAAAGGTGAAAGTCTTTCCCTCTTACACATGAGGTGTCTGCAAGGACAATCCCATCAGACTCAGAATGGGTTTCAGTTTGTGATTACTGTGATAAGGAGTAGTCTGAGACACATATTAATAGAGATGCCTCAGGTAGGCTGCTTTCCTGCTCCTTTATTTTGGTGATTTTTGAGTTGCTTAGACTTTGCCTCAGGAGCATGATTACTTGCAAACAAAAGTTAATAATCAAAACAGGCAAAGCTTATTACATGATTAGTGAATTGCATTTTCAGAAGCTGCTACTAGTTGATTACTGTCAGGATACATTCTCAAAGTGTGGCATTTTAACAGCTGCAATACACAATATACTGGCCCATTTCATTAATCACACATTCTCCAGAAATGTGGATGGCAGCTAAGCAAAGTTTTTCACAGGAGGAAACCACCCAGAAGAATTCATTAGCTTAGGAAATTCCAAGTGTAGCCAAGTGAAAATTGTTCTCATAGGTGTAATACAATGTTGACTTTTCTATGTACTGCCTAGAAACAAATGGGTTGAATGTGCTAAAAATGTCAAATCTATGTGAAATGTTGACTGATGATTGGACCCTTTTATATCTCATTCTGTGCTAAAGATTACTTGCTCCATTTCAGCTATGTTTTCTTCCCTGCAGGCTGCAATAGGTTCTCTTGCCCTGGATACAGCAAGAAGACATCAAGATGAGCAACTGGAAAAGTATGGAATGGATGTACTGACAGTAGCTTTCTTGGCCATCTTGATCACTGCTCCAATTGGAGCCCTGGTTATTGGCTTGGCAGGGCCCAGACTTTTGCAGAAGGCTCAAACAAATAGCAAGGAGGATGAGGAAGGTGCTGAGGTTGGAGAAGAGGCAGAGGACTGTGAACCTTCGTAAGACAGACAACTGCAACAGCCTGGTCCTTCAACACTGACGCTTTTGTTGAGTGAGCATAGCATGTCTCTAATCTTGCTGGAAGAAACTAAAACTATCAGTTACACCTGCTGTTTTTAAAGCAGACCTGGTGAAGTTCTATAAAATATTTTTGTATGTTGATGGTGCCTTGAGATGGAATAGCCAAACATACACTGACTAAGATGACCTGGCAGTGAGTCACTGAGAAGTTAGCAGTCAACAGTTACTTGAAATGTGTGGGTGGTGAGGCCAGAGAGAGGGTCAGAATTGTTCAGGCATGGAGTGGATGGAGTCATGAGGTGGAATTTAAACAGAAGAAAATGGAGACTAATGTGGATAACTTCTTGATGGTTGAAACTGCGCTGTGAAATGACAAGTTCAACAATTTAAAGGAAGCAACGTCCAAGTAGGAGATGGCTGACATACCGTGAATGAGTCCTGCCATGGGTTGGTGATTCCCTCTCTTTCCTCATTTGTGTTCCAAAACTTGCCTTTTCCTACTGCTGTTCTTCCTCACAGCTGATGCCCTCCTTTGTGCCTTCAAGGGACTGTCATAGCAAGGAACAGCATGTGGTACTTACATGCTCAAAGAGACAGCTGGACTGTGGTAATACAGGTGTTGGTGCTGGTGGAAGAAAAGAATGGGGCTTGAAAAGGGGATGAGGGTTGAGGGGTGGCTATAAGGACTGGGAGAGGGTTGTGTGGGATTGGGATGGCTGCTTCTTCACCTGTGTACCTCAGCCTTCACACAACGTGGTGTCAAGGCAGAGATGCTGTCCTACAGCCAGGAGTAGCCTCTGTTGATCAAAATCCTGCTCTTGCCTTTAAGCTTTGATATTGCTTGACAGATACCAGCAAATCTGCCCTCCTCTGGTACGTTTTGTAAAAGTAACCAGCTCCAGGTAAGTTGTTATGAACTCCATTTTGAGGCATGGGGTCAGTACAGCATCCCTCAGAAACTGGAAGTTACTCTGTTATTTTTTATAAAGGACGTTAAATTGTGCCTGTCACTGAGGTGGATGACACCTGCCTGCAGATTTCTACACTGCAGTTCACTGAACTCATTTTACAGGATACTGTGTAGACTATGTGGGATGTGTCTAGATTTTGGCATTATTAAGAACTAGCTGTTTCTATTTTATCTTTTACATTTTTGATATGCAAAACAAAAAATGTACAAAAATACTTTTAACTATTGGAATACTTTTAATGTTGAAACTGTGCTATTTGTGGAGTGTTGTATATGGCTCTGTATACAGATGAGCAGTGTACAGCTCAGTGTGGGTGTCTTTGAATAAGCCTTCCTCTCCAAGCCAAAAAGAAAGCTTCCTGAGAAATACTTAAGGTTCATAGCGTGCAATTCCAGCACTATGACAAAAACACCAGGAAATTCTTTGGTAAGTTTTCCCCTAACAGTTGTCAAGTACATTGATTATTTTTCTTACTATACACACTGCTATTTCTCTCTGCTTCCTCAGGAACGTACCATCTTTAGTTCAGTTCAGGTTTGTCTCTTTACCTAAAAGGAAGATGCTTTCAAACTACACACTGATGAATGGTTAAGGGCGCTGTGTTTGGTCATTATTGTGTCATCCCTGGACTTCTGTGCCTGTTCTGCCTACTTTGCGTGCACTCCTGGTGTTCCCCAGGGATCAGTATCGGACCCAGTCCTGTTCAGTATCTTTAGGGATGATCTGGATGAGGGAATCTAGTCTACCCTCAGTAAATTCACGGATGACACCAACTTGGGTGGGAATGTTGATCTGCTGGAGGGTAGGAAAGCTCTGCAGAAGGATCTGGACAGGCTGGATCGATGGGCCAAGACCAACAGCATGAGGTTCAGTAAGACCAAGTGCAGGTCCTGCCCTTGGGTCACAACAACCCCTGGCAATGCTACAGGCTGGGGGCAGCGTGCCTGGGAAGCTGCCCAGTGGGAAAGGACCTGGGGTGCTGATCAACAGCAGCTGAACGTGAAATAGCGTGGCCAGCAGGACCAGGGCAGTGATTGTCCCCCCGTACTTGGCACTGGTGAGGCCACACCTGGAGTGCTGTGTTCAGTTCTGGGCCCCTCTCTACAAGAAGGACATTGAGGTGCTGGAGTGAGTCCAGAGAAGGGCAGTGGAGACGGGAAAGGGTCTGGACACAAGTCCTACGTGGAGTGGCCGAGGGGGGTCTGGGTGTTTAGCCTGAAGAAAAGGAGGCTCAGGGGAGACTTTATCACTCTCTAGAACTGCCTGACAGGAGGGTGTAGCCAGGTGGGGGGGGGCCTCTTCTCCCAGGCAACCAGTGACAGGATGAGAACACACAGTCTTAAGC
This sequence comes from Climacteris rufus, assembly GCA_013398175.1. Lineage (NCBI taxonomy): Eukaryota > Metazoa > Chordata > Aves > Passeriformes > Climacteridae > Climacteris > Climacteris rufus. Next base: position 24,602 of record VZRZ01003568.1, on the reverse strand, counting down.
TGTACCAGGGGAGGTTTAAGTTGGACATTAGGACAAATTTCCTCATAGAAAGGGTTGTTACAAATTGGTATGGACTGCCCAGGAAGGTGGTGGAATCATCATTCCTAGAGGTGTTAAAGGAAAGACTGGACATGGCACTTAGAGCAATAATCTAGTTGACATGATGGTCATAGGTTGGACTCAATGATCTCAGAGGTCTTTTCCAACTTCATTGATTCTGTGATTCTGTGAAATAGGTGTAGTTTCAACAGGAGGTTAAATATTTAGAAACTGTAATGTTGGTAAACCTAACTGACAAGATGAGGGAATACAGTGTTCAATTCATCAGTGACTGTCTATAAAAGAGTTCTACTTGAGTAAAAGTTACAGGAGTTCACTTTTCATAAGGTTTTATAAAAAGTAGGATCCTCCCACAGCGATTGCTATGCCAAATTCGGAATCTGTTCAATAACAGAAGTGTGATGTAAGGATTGCAGCCCTTTAAATGTGGACACAACCTTAAGTACTAAAGCAAACTTCTGATGAAGAGCCCTTGTTCATGATAGCCTCCAATACCACCTCACCAGCATAACAGCACCTCACAAAGGGGATATACCATGTTCCCTTAACCTCAGTGCACTCAATTATACATTAGATCACTTCCACCACTCTGAGTGCCTGAGTAAGTTGTACCCATGAAAACTGTCATCTTTTTTGCTAATCTAAATGAGATTGGATCAATTTTTCTGTCCTCACCATTTTATGTGGGTATTTCTCACGAGACCCCTTTCCCCCAGCTTTTATTAAATCTTCAAAAAGAATCAGGTTGAAGCTATTACATAGACCTGCAGGTCTAAAATTTAAAGCTTTAATGCTTTAAAATGTTCCTCTCCTAGTATTTCAGAAAGTAAGAAAACACTTGCATCTTTTCATGAAATGATACATCAGGACTAAGAACCTAAGAAACTGGGTTTTTTTAGTATTATGACAATTTCAGCTGATTTTAAATAGCAGTTAATTTTGAGACATGCAATCTCACTTCTTATCAGAGATAGCGTGGGTGAATCACAACATTCAAGACCACCTCCCTTTTGACAAAATGCCATGGAAATCATGAATGAATAATGCATAAATTCAAGCCAATAAACTCTTTATGCCTTGGTAGTGTTTTACTTGCAGGAAATAAAATTAGAGCACAATGTGTAGTAACTGATAACCAGAGGAGTCCCGCTGCCATGCAGACATAATCACAGGCATAGTGTGGGAGACACTGAGTGTGCTGTTCCAGAAGGTTCCCAAGAACCTCTGCAGCAGAAAGGTCTGACAGCAGAGCACATTCCTGGCAGCCAGCATCAGGCAGAGTTACAGCAGGCAGCATATGGCAAAAGACAGAAATTGGCCATCTGGAAGCACAGGCCAGGGGATGTGGTGATAATGTGATGATAATCACTGCTTACTCTTTTTCAGCCAAACTGAGCTTTTTAGGGAATTTAGACTGAAGTCTAAAATTAACTGTGAGACAGTCCTGGTGTAATACAGCTACAAAACAATGGATGATCAATTTTCAAATTGATGATTTGAAAAGTATCTTGCTTTTCAAATAAAGAGTGCAAGAGATCAAATTTTTGGTCAGCTGCACTTCAATTACATTTCCTTTGTCTAGTAGTTGCCCCAAATCAGACACCTTTCTCTCAAACTGTTTTACAAGTGTATTTGTAGCCTATTATAACTATGTTCAACTTAATAATGTAAGGTAAACATTGCTGTTCTGTGGAGTAAATAGGTATGTCACAACATAGGTATGTCTGGGAAGATTTCAGCTTCCCCAGATTTTGCATCATGACTGTCAAGACCTGGTCCTAGTACCTGAGTTGTTTTTTATTAGCATTCAGGGCAAATACATTCCTTTGTGTGAAGCTTCCCAATTAGACGAGAGAAGTCAGGTAATTGGTTTGACTTGCTCCATTGCTGGTGAGATAGGCACTTCAGCTTTTAGCTACCTCTCTCTGTAGACTTTAGGCAAATAATGTGAACTGATTAGTAAACTGAGATTTTCTATAGACATTTCTGCAGATATGAGGCAGTATTCCCTCGACATACTTTGAAATGCAAGGAAATTATGATTTATCTTGCTTGTGATCCTCATTATATTGTTATCTTGTGGAAATTACTAAAATGTCCTTTCTGCAAAGGAACTGTGATTGACTGCTCCTCTTGCAACACTACAAATGTGCTCCATTCCCTTACAGTCATAAACACAAACAAAAAAAATGCCCCTGTTTATCCCATAGCCACATTTGTAGCCACATTCTCCTAAGAGCAAGTAGGGAGTAAAAAATAATTACATAATCAAGATGTGTTTAAAATGGAGTCAAGAGGTTAAACCTTACACTTGTCCTTCTCTTCAAGGAGCTTTTTGGGAGAAACAACCAACGTTGCTGTATTACTCACTTCAACAAGGTTTGTCTTAACAGCTTTGGTTTTGGTATCAGAGGAAACCAAACTATTTGAATACAGAAGCATCCTGATAAAAGCTGGAAGCACATACAGCCCTGTATCTATTAAGTCTGCTACAGCAGACTGTGGATTTTAAAGCCTGAAAAGAAATGTACAAGACAGGGCTTTGCATTTCACAGTAATTTCTACACCAAACCCAAGAACTGAGGCTCGGTATTCTCTATACAACTGTAAGTGAAAACTGAGTATAAGACACTTACCATCATATATTTTTCTCTACTATAAATGTTATTTCCTAATACATTTATGGTTTACTCATCCATTAAGGTAAGACCACCATGAAGCATTTAAGCAATAAACATTATACCATGGTTCTGTTACACACTTTGTAGGAGCAGGCATGTAACACACAATCACATCCTAATCTGCCTTCTTTTGCTACAAAGCAAGAGGATTTGGAACCTACAACTACGACTGCCACAAATGGAGGAGGAAGGATCTATCTTAGTTCTACTGTTGCAAAAGCCCTTATGTGCAGAACAGCTTTCTGACTTGCTTTCTGTTTCAGCACTGTGGTGATCAGCTTTGGCAACATCTCTGGGGCTTCCCAGCTAACAATGGGTCAAATGAAATGCTGTTAAGGAACAGGTGAAATCTGTCTTGGTATCATTGTCTAAAACTGTAGCAAGGATAAAATTTTTGTTTTTAAACTGATGGATACAGTTTCATGGGAGAATGAAGCACTTAGAATAATTACTTAGAAGTCTAGCAGTTAGGTAAGTAGCAATTATCTACCTGCATCTGAAATTAAGCCTCACCACAGCAAAGTTCTGACTTGCCTAAATAATAATTCTGAACGGGTGGCAAGCCAAGAGAACAGCTCAGCTCTCCATGCTCAGTTCTGTCTTGTAACCCATTCGTCCCATCAAAGTTCCCATTCCAAAAAGTAGTGACTGCAGCTCAAGTGAACTTGCAAGAGGCAAATTTGTGTTTCCTTACAATCAACACAGGGCCCAAAATAAAGGTATAACATTGGTGGCTGACCTGCTCAAGAATTTAGTTTATATATGGCCTGGAACTGCCAGCACTCCACCTAGGATGCTGTAGGAAACTTTCCAGCGGTGTGGCGTTTGTCTGAGCTGGGCTGCTTTGTGTAAAACCAACAAACTGCCCACTTAGACACCATGCAGGCCAGACCTTCAGCTGGCATGACTTAACACTGACCTGCTGCCTGCCTGAATATACATTCACAAAGGATGAATTTGATATCTTTTTCTCCTCCTACTTAAGTATAGTTGAATTTGTTCCTGAAGAGCAAATTCAAACCTGGTTTCTCAGCACAACAAAATCAACAGAACAATGCACTTATGTCACTTGAAATAGTGACAGTTTTATAACTGTATGTTCATACAAAAAAGGCTCAGCTGTAGAAAGTCAATTTATTGTTGAAATAAACGACTTATTTACAGAGATAGGTACTTTACAGCTTTACAAAGCAGGCAAAATTCTTGTCAGAATAAGGTACCAACACAGTGACAAATTCATCACTGTCTAAATGCAGTTTACTCCAAAAAGAAATCTACAGCGATCATGAAACTAAATCATACCAATCACATAATAAAATGCTGTCCCTTGCAACTACAATGGTATAAAAGACTTTTTATCAGTCATGATCTAGATTAAGCATCTGCTATACTTCTTTCTTCTTGAGTATTAGTGGACCTACATTATCTCCTGTTAATTCATTGTGCTTGTTGTGGGAGCCATCACAGACAGGGAACTGAAACAAAAAATACACAAGGAATTAGCATAACTGTACAGCCATTGCATGGTGATTTCAATACTTCTTTCTATGCCCAGATAATGTTGCTGGTTCCTCCTATTATGTCCTGTTTCAACGTCCAACTCCCTGCCTCCTATCAGACACAGGACACCTGATACTAAGCAAAGCAAACACTGTTAATGGGTAACTAAGTTTGTGAGATCCTAAAATAGCTGTTCTTAGACACAAAGTCAGGGGCAAAGCCTCTTCCGTGAAAGAACAGCAAACAAAGCAGCCATCACAGCTACAAATGGATTAAGATTTATTGTGGAACTAGAAAAGAGTGCTCTTAATATATGTAATCATTTGCAACCAGAAAGTACCTTTTTAAGAAAAGCTGAAATACTTGGCTGAAGTGATTCGTTCAAAGTGAGAATAGTTGAGTGAGCTACTTCAGTTCAGGGCAGACTTTTTTTTTAATTAAAAAAGGACAGTGTTCTGTCCAGAGAGAACAAAACCAGAGTGCAGTCAGGGCATTCCAAATTGAATCAGGAAATTTGAATTAAGGCTAGATGAAATATACTCATTTACATCTAGTTGATTCGGGGGATATGGACTATCCAAACCAGTCATCTAACTGCTCTGGACCAGATGGGAATCTCCCTCACCAACACAGGCCCAGCTTTAATGCCATTTGAATATAAATTACTTTCTAAGCATTGTTTTTTGCAAAATAAGAGTATTTATCTTTTAATTAGTTGTAACGTATTTCCAAATAGTAAACCACGTTTGCTTGGTTTCATTCTACTCACATGTGGTTACCCTCTAAATATTTCTAGAAGAACCTCACTATGGTTTTTTTAAGTTTCTACAGTTTCTTTCTGCACATAGATAGGTCTGTGCCATTCTACAAAACTCAGGAACAACATGTTCCACCTTCAGGCAAAAGCAAGAGCTCAACATAGAGCAATCCACCAGCAAAGCACTGATGAAAACGTGCAGGTTTCAATCTCTAACCCTACAGTAGCGCCGTGTCTTACCGTCTTAGAACGCCAACACCTGCAGTAAGCTTTAGTGAGGCACAGATCTTCGATGTTTATCTCATTCACTACTTTTGGATTTTCCTTCTGGATCTTGAGGTTAATCAAGCTATCCTTCTGCTGTTTCTTCTTGGGCAGGAACGGCCGAACAGCAAGGTAACCGAGCAGGGCCAGCACGCCCAGGAAAGGCAGTAACCGCAGCCATTCTGAAACTGAAGAGAAGCTGGGTTAGGGTGGCTCCTGACACCCCTCCAGGATGGGGCAGCATCTGCTGCTTTCAAATGGCTTAGTTGGGGGTATGGAAGGGGCTGCTCAGCCAGCAAGGCTCTGAGGGTAAACCAGATTCCACTGGTGAGTCTTCAGAAAAAAGAAGACACAGATTAAATCCGGGGGGTTACTGTAACCAAAGTAAAAATCTGACTCTTCGAATTTCATCTGAAATTTAATTTGATCACTCTAGAAGATGATTCAATGGAAGAGAATAAATACAAAACAAATAAAGATTTACTGAAATGGGCAACCCTAAAATTACAGGGGTTCTGCTCACTTGAAGTAAGCCAGCTCTTACACTAACAAACTGGGCATGATTACATGCAGTAAGGATCTTCAGGGCAGGTATCTTATCATTCTGTATACAAAAAACTATTCAGTACATTTTATAATTCAATTTTTAATTGCTTAGTTCGGATTTTTATCTTCTTGAAGTTTTTATCATTTTACTTGTTCCATTTTTTTTACAGACTTTTGGTAGAAATTATACAGATTATTAGACAAGCACTGGCAAAACCTTCACCAGTCTTTTTGGTTTTATTTTTCAGACCTCTGTTTGCTCAGGGATCTGCACACAGTTTCTACAACACAGAGAAAGAAAGAAACATAAGATCAGTAAGTCAAGCCATAGAAGACTGCTTTTTGCTAAGGTGAGGAACTTCTTTTAAGTACAGGTAAAAGATAAAAGTATCCACTGCACATTTAGCTGCCCTTCTACATCATCATAAATCTTCTAGGCATACTGGTGAGAGAAGACTTACTGGACTTTCTAAGAAATGTATCAATAATTGGCATTTTATATATATATATGTATGTATATATGGTGGATCTACTTTTTCAGTAAAACATGCTATGACAATACTCCAGTGTAACTTAAATACCATGGTGCAATAAAGGTAGAGAGCATTTTTCTAAATTACTGCAGAATATATTAAATCTAAACACTCATATAGAAAGGAGTTTGAAAAATATTTTAGAAGAGCAACAAAAAAGTATAATGAGATGGAGCACAAATAGCTGCACAAGCACTTTTTAAGACAAGACACTGCAATCAAGTTACTCTTCTAAATTATTTAGGATCAGAACATGTAAGATTTTGGACAGTTTGTGTTTTGAAATTGAGATGTATGCAAAAGAAAATGCAACAGAGCACTCTAAGGACGCCAGATGGGTTGTACCTCTCAGAAAATAAATTCTTCTGTATAGCTTGATTTTATTTGTACTAATAGAACACAGGTTTATGCTAATACTTTTCCAGTTACAAGGATTAGAATTTTCTGGAAGCAGACCATGTAATGAAAATAATTTGTGGGACTAATTTTTTGTTCTTTGCTGTCTTTGATGTGACAGCCACACTCAGTGCATTTATCTGGAAATGCATCACAGCTGCATAAATGCTGAAGGCACTGCAGGAACCTTCAGCAGTCATCCCCCAACTGCACTTGCAGTGGTCCCTACACACAGCAACAGACAAAATTTGCTAAGAGTCACTGCAATACATTCATCTCTGGTGCTCTTCTCTTAGTTCCTCCAACAAGCTGTGAGCCCTAAATAATAATTAACACTGAGATATTTACACGTTTTCAGCTACAAAAAATCCTGAGTTTTCTGGACAGCAGTGCCTGTTTGCCTCTTCTATTACACTGTTCCAGAATGCTCTATCAACACAAATCCAAATGCACTTTCTGACCTTACGTGAAGGACTAATGTGGAATGTACTCCAAAAAGGAGGAAAAATATTTGGTCACTGAAAAAAAATCCAAACTCTGTATTTAACGTGACTGTTGGCAAAAAGGTGGATCTCTACAAAGCTGCTCCTCTGAACTCCAAGGAAGAACAGATGTTCCAAGAGGCACAGCAGAACCATCTCACCTGTCAAGTGTGTGATGAATGTAAGTGGGCTAAGATTGACACACAAGAAGGAAACATCTCACACTCTAATACAGCATCAAAATCAGAACAGCAGCCATGTCTGTGGAACAGTCATAACCAGTTGGGTTCATTCAAGTGAAACAGGAACATGATAGCTGTAACTTCTGAGAAAGGAAACTGGAGATAAACATAAATAGGATATACAAGGATATTATTTATAATGGTTATTATTTAATATTTTTACCAAGTTAACTGCTGATAAATAGTTCTGTCCTCACTAGCCAATAAATTCTCTGGTTATTTCTAATCTGGAAGTCTCTGCAAAGCCCCCAGTTACACCAATGTGTATAGTAGTCATAAACTGGCTTGTTATTGCCTAAAGATTGCCAGAAGCTCCTATGTTTAAGCTGAAAAATCAACATGATCATGTTCTAAGGCATGAGATACAAGACACTGTCAGAGATCTTTGGGCTGGGAGAGCAGGGATGGGAGAAACCCTTCACCCAAACTAATGCAATGATGTCTTCCTGCTATTGTAGACTGCTCTGTTCTTGAAGCCATTCATACCTTTCTGAAGCAGATGTAAGGCAATTCACAAGACTGTTTATTTTCAAGCTGACACTCAGAATTCAGCAATTACATTGATTCTGGAGATTCTTTATCAGTTCTGCTGCATGGGGAGAGACAGACTTTGGAGCCAAAAATGAAGAGTAGTGTATCAAACAGGTTAGTCTTCAAACTTGACTTGTGTTAGAGATGAATCCCAAAGATAAGTCCTAGAAAGTATCAGAAACCAGAGAATTCCAAGAAGCTGAGGCCAAAGACATTTTCAAGGAGAGATTGTCTTCATTTTTAGTCCAACAAGTAACAAGCCCAAAAATAAAAGAAACACATGCAGTGTGAACAAGGGACAGGCCAGCCACTGAGAGTAAAATCAAAGCAGGTGTTTCCTGCTTGTCTTCCATCAACTACTCCTTTGATATCTTTGACTTAAGTTTCAGCTAACTTTTGTGGAAATAACCCTATGCAGACCCATAAGCAGCTTCTTACAATAATAGCTCAACTGCAAACCAGAATTTTAACAAGTATTAACTACCAGTCAAAATGAGGATTTGAACTGTACTTGTATATTCTCTAAACTGATGACATTATTCTTTCAAATTCAAATTACTTACTAATTACATTCTCTTCAGAACTAACAAGCAGATCTATCCTGACTGGTTTTGGTTGTTTGCTATTCTGAGGTGAATGTCTGTGCCATTTTAGTGACATCTTCCAAGATAAAAAGCACTGTTGGCCTGAGACAACACTGTTCATTTCACTGAACTTGAGAAGGGAAGGCTAAAGCAGCTATGACAAGACACTGAAAGAGGCTTCTGAGCAGCACAGCACGATAATTTAGATATCCACTTTCAAACCCAAGGTCAAACATTCTTTCCTTCCTCCCTCACTGCTTTTACCTTCAGGAGTTATGCACTGGATGTTAACAGTCTTTCTCTCCAAACAAGCAGTTTTTCATTCTGGTTTGGTAAGGTCACAACAGACAACAGCTGTCAAGATCTTTAATCAGCACACTATATAACATCCTATTGGGAAAAAAAAAAAAAGGTGCTCCATATAATTCTGGTCTGTTGTCTCTCCAACTGAAGCACTACAGGAACTGAAGCTGTATCTGCCTGCAAGCTAATGAGAATTTACAGAAGCAATAAAAGAGTTAAGAAAAGACTGCACTGTTCCAAATCTGGGTTCTGGCCTGCCTTTGGAAACAAGGTCTCTGCTAAGGAATGTTTCATAGTGCTGGTCCCTGATTAAGTTTTGTAGATGCCACCAAAGGGCAAATATTAATGGACTTTAAATGTTTTTAGACCAATGTTATTTCTCACTTTCAAAAAGAAGCAAAGAATGCCATTTGCCAAAGAATATACTCCCTAATTTGTAACAGCAGCAAACACCAAAAGGAACATTAATCTCATGTTCTCTATTGTCTAATAGTCTTTCCCTAATGGTAATTCACTGCAAAAGAACTCCAGTATTGGGAATCCCCTGTTCTTGGAAGCTCATTACTTTAGGACAGCACAAAGACCACAATAACACAGAAGAGGCAGCACTTGCCGGAGCAATCATTTCCTCAGATGAAACTGAAGGCTGACAGCAGCTCTGGGTGCACATCAGCACGTGACTCTGCAATGAGCAATGAGGTTTCAATGACTTTCAATAACCTTTAAGCACTAAGAGGTGACAGTTTTTTAATTTAGGTGTCTAGGATGCAGTGTCCTTCAATCTTCTTCTCAAAAGTCTCACTGTGTTGCATTTACCCTATGCCATAACTTTAAGCACTTTGTACAGTTTTGCTTTTTTCCTCCATTTCATTCATATTCTCTCTGAGAGGAAGATGTATAAGCATAGCAGCAGATACTACACTAGCTTACTATTGAAAAGAAACCTGAAAAAATGTAAAAATGTTGTCAATATAGCCCTGTATTTTTAATTATACCCTCGTTTCCTGTTTTTAGACTCCAGTCCAAAAATCACTAATAACTAGAGGCAGTGGATTTTCCAGATAGGCTTATTAAATCCCACCAGTTTTCAAAGCAATTTCTGACTCAGCACCTTCTTTTACTTTTGTTTAAAATTTTTGGGACTGACAGTTCGCATGTTTGGTCTCCACTGAAGATATCAGTTGTTTGCTTCTCGCCCTCCCTCCAAATTCAAGAAAGTATTTATCAGTGGGGTAAATAATGTGACAGCAAAACAGTTCTTCCCCCACTGATCACACTATAAGAAAACCCCAAATCCTGATTTTGGTTTTCAGACTATTACTTCAGAGGTTTCCAGAATAAACTGTATTACTATTACACACTTTGAATACAGAGACTGCCCAAATAATCCTGTTAATGAAAGATATGTTTAGACAAATGAAGCAATAAAAGACTAAAATATTACTAAGCTTAAGAAATTTTAAGTCAACCTGTGGTTACAAGGGCAATGACTTAAGTAGGAAACCACCAGATGCTAGGAATAGGAGAAACTGCATTGTTCTGTAGTTTGTTTTATCCCCTTCCTCCCAGCTTTGTAGCAGCTGAATTTCTCTATTTGGTAAATATAATTAACAGCTTTTTCAAATGAGAGGGTAGCTGTGGGAAAAGAACAGTTAATTTAAAAGAGATCTGCTCGTCCTGAGAAAGATAATGGGACTTGCAGTTTCCAAGTAGCATAAACATGCTGGAAATAAAAGTATTCAAACCTGGCTTTAAATAAACTGTGCCTGTTCTAAATTTAACAATTTTCCAACACTATTACAGTCATGTATAGCTTTGTGCTGCAAGATATGAGGTTGATTCTGCACTTTGAAGACTTTCTTTACTTCCAGTGAGACTACTCCTTCTTATCACAGAACTAATCTTGCCCCTTGCCACTGCTTGAGGGCCTGCTTGTGTTAGCACAGCCCAGCCTGGGCACCGAGAACAAGGCACTGAACACCCAGAGAATTCGCCAGCATTCCTTTTCCTTTCTTGTTCGCTCTGTGACTGCAATCAATGAACTGCTATTTGCACTCCCTCACCCAGAAAATACTACAAAAATTATTACTTTTTTTAATATATATACCCTAGTTTTGTGTATGTAGCAAGTTCCCAGAAAGAGATTTTGTTGTTGTTGTTGTTTTAAGTCGGTACAGATGCTGTGCAGAAGAGGCAGAGGCCGTGCTTTCGGCTTTCGGCCTCCGGCTGAATCCCGGTCCATCTCCGCGCACGGCCTCTGGCGGGCCGGCGCTGCAGCGGGATGAGCTTCCCTCTGTCCCTGCCCTTCATCCTGACAGCTGCCCGCCCCTCAGGGCACCCACACCTCCTGCCGGATCGCCCTCCTGCACAAACACGTTAAGCTTTGGGGCTCTCCGTTCCGCGACACGGCCGGGACGCAGCGAGCGATGCCCGGAGCGAGGGGTGGGAGCCGGATCCCAGGCTGGACCGACGGCGCCGGCAGGGCGGGAAGGGGGTGCGGCTCCCCCCGCCTACCTGTGAGGCGGATGAAGCCGCCGACGCTCTCGGGCAGCGGCAGGCGCTTGAGGTAGGCGGGCAGCTGCACCTTCACGATGCGGGCCAGGGTCTCCAGCACCATGGCCGGGCTCCGCCGCCGTCCCCCCGCGCGCCGACCCGGGATGCTCCCGCCGCGCACGCGCCGCGGGGCGNAAAGGAAAGGAAAGGAAAGGAAAGGAAAGGAAAGGAAAGGAAAGGAAAGGAAAGGAAAGGAAAGGAAAGGAAAGGAAAGGAAAGGAAAGGAAAGGAAAGGAAAGGAAAGGAAAGGAAAGGAAAGGAAAGGAAAGGAAAGGAAAGGAAAGGAAAGGAAAGGAAAGGAAAGGAAAGGAAAGGAAAGGAAAGGAAAGGAAAGGAAAGGAAAGGAAAGGAAAGGAAAGGAAAGGAAAGGAAAGGAAAGGAAAGGAAAGGAAAGGAAAGGAAAGGAAAGGAAAGGAAAGGAAAGGAAAGGAAAGGAAAGGAAAGGAAAGGAAAGGAAAGGAAAGGAAAGGAAAGGAAAGGAAAGGAAAGGCTGGGGACTGGGAAGGTGAAGGAGCATGGCATTTGTAATATGTGGCTTATGCTTTATAGGCTGTATATAATTACTTGCCATCACCCTGCTGCATTCAAGTTCTATTCCGTTATGATGGTCTCATAAATATTGAAATAAAAAGTCTGAAAGTTTTTCTTCATGTGTATGAGGTAGGATAACATGAGTGCTGAGAGGTTTAATGTTACAGGGAGAGGCCCATCCACGTCACGTTTGGGAATAGTTTGTGCAGAACAAGACCAACTTCCATGTGTCATTTCATTTCATTTCATTTCACTTTTATGTCTAAGAGATTGGTCATTTTTTGGCATAGAAAATCATCCCTGTATAGTCAGATGAAAAAGTGGGAAGAGTGCAGTTCTTCTGTGTCAATTTAGACGATCCATCCAGACCTGGAGACTCTAGCAGTAATGCCTTGGTGATGACAACACCATTTGGTTCAAGATGCTGTGCTACTGTGAGTGAATTTATCAGGTGCTGGTAGTATACAGCAAAGAGCATGACCAGGAAAACGGAAGCAGCACAATCCTACAAGACCTATCTCCTCCTTTACGTGATCCTGCCTGAAGCACAGTTCTCTCTCCTCCTTCAGTGTCCTGAAACCACACTGTATCTGCCCAAATCAACTGAGCACTTTTCCTGCTGGAAAACACCGGAAGCTAAGTTTAAGACAAATCCAACTTATTTGTGCTTCCGGTCTATTACTTTTCTACCTGTGACCCTACATTAACATTTCCTGATGAATCATCATCTTCAGCTAGGTGGAAATATTCCCGTGATCTCAGAGTAACTAAGTTCACTACCTCACCTAAATTTATCCATGTAATGACTATGTCTGATGTCCTAAGATGATTCCTTCTTGTCTAGGCAGATGCTGGCTGTTAGACAAGATAATGAAAGAGTAAAACACTTGGTTATTCCTGCAAAGATTATACATCAGATGTCATGATGTCAGCTTCTTTGAGAGACTTTCTTAGGGGAGAATACCTAAGGTAAATCCTCCAGTTCTCGATCAAACAACTTCACACTGAAGTTGAGAGCCTCTGTCCTTCCCTCCTCTTCCCTGCTTTCTTCTGCACCTCCAGCCTTCTCTGGATGTTAGCTGTGATAGTAGGAGCACATCTGACATTTCAGGGAAGCTCCTGAGCCCCACTGGGCTGCCTTTGATCAATGCTGCACTCAGCACACTGCAAAGCCATCTGCAGATGTTGCAGAGAGGAACTGCTCTCCCTGTGCCTCGCCTGTTGCGTAGGGATCAGCTGACATGAGTCACGGCTGGGCTTGGGATATGAAAGTCTGAAAGTCATAGATTACGGGAAACCTATAAAGAAAATGAAACCTGAATGAGATTCTTAACCGAAGCCGAAGGAAAAAGTGGACTTTAGAAATCCAGTTTGAACTGGAGCCCAGGAGATGCATGTTCACCCTGCAATTTGGCCGCAGACTTCCTGTTTGATTTAAGGTGGAAAATGTAAGTTGCAGGCTTGCTCATCTCTGCAGGAAAGAACAGGGTTTTACACAGTAGTCCATCTTCAGGGACCACATGATGGGGTCAGAACTTAAGATTAGTCAACATCAGGAGGTTTAGCAGGCAGGTGTGACATCTTTCTCCTGTTACACGTTTAACACCCCACATGGACACCCTACATTCTTATTCTGAATGAGGCAGATTGCTTCCTCACATTTTTATCAGCATGTTTTTCAACTCAAATCTCAGTATTGTTTGGTATCTGAAATACTTTCTCGATTTTGGGGGGGAGAGTAACATGCAACAATTCATTCTTGTATATTTGGTTTCAGTTTGTGAACTGGTAAGAAGTAGAGATTGGCTCTGCTTATGTGGTTACTGCTAAATTTGGGCACTGAAACTGTGGTATTGGGAGGATATAAAGGAATTGCTGTAACAAAAGAACAGCACAAGAAGCCCAAACGTAGATACTTGACGAGAACCTAGGTCACCCATACTGAAAGATGATTAATGCTGTCAGCACTAGGTATCCTCTATCACTGGGATTTTTCACCTAGCAAGAACATTACAGATAAAATATAACATGGAGTCCACATGAAGAGATCTACATAGTTAGGGCTAGCTCAGGTCTTTGACATAGGATCCCCAAATCATCACCCAAATGAAAACCAGCCCAATTAACTTACTACTACACTTACCATGCTTTGATAAGAATGGTAAAAAGTTTGTTGTGCAGATGATGTTTAGCAGAATTTCTTCCTGTCACTACAATATAGCTGCATTGGTCTGGCTCACAGCAGAAATAAAAGTTTCCTTCAGCATCCAAGCTGGTTGGTCCTGGTCCAACAGACCGAGGATAGATGAAAAGAATCTGGTTGTGTTCCTCCTTTTGTTACCCTTTGAAAATTGCTCCATTTCCCTCTGCCTTTAATTCAGCTGTAAAATGATATAACATTTACTGGTCTGTCTAGAACACATGAGATTTGCAAAGGAAAAGAACATTTATAAATTACATATATTTATTTTATTTTACCAAGTACACAACAGTAAGGATAAAAGATAAAAGGTTCTGAGGCAGCAGACACACAGTTCTTCCATCTGTAAAACAAGCCTAAGTAGCACAGTAATTTGCTCAGTACTCTTTCATGGTAATGAGTTTTTGTATCAAAAGGATGTCTGGTATTGTTTTGACCATTTTCTTGGAATTGGTATTGCCATTTTCCAAACTGAGCACCTGGAATAATCTCTGCAGCAGTCCAAAGTACTACTGTCAACTAAAACTACCCTGCCACCAAAGGACTGGAGATGGAGGAAGCTCCATCTCTGCCTTTGTATTCGAATCATTTCACAGTGGGGTGTGATTAGCTGCTGTGCCTGCTGTATGCAAAGATCTCTCTCTCTCTTCCACTTCCCCAAAAGCAAGCATTAAGAACATTGCAAGCAAGTTGCAATTGCATTCATTCAGGTTAGGTTTTTATTGTATTTTTACGTCCAGAGGTTTAGTTGCCCACAGAAGAAAGCTGAGACTCTCATGCTTTCACTTGACTCTCAGACCTGGCACCTTAAGTGGCTTCTGCTGGTGTTTATTGAAAATAGCTACCTGTCCGTGGTGGGCAAAGAATCTGAGAGAAAAATAAGTTAAGAAAACAAATCACATTTATAACAGAATCAGTGGGTAATTTTGTGATAGCATAATTGTCATATTATAAAATTACTACTAAATGAGTATGTTATTACTTTCTAATCAAACTAATGTCCAATAATTTTACAATGTAACCATTATGTTTTGAAAGCAGGTGCTATCATAATTGCCTGAGTAACTGCAGTGTCTTACTAACAGCATGTATTATTGTTGAATTTTAAAATTCCCTGTGGCTTAGAATGGCATTTATTGTTGCTGATTGTAGGGAATTAATTTTGAAAAGAATGAAAACAAGAATGTAAAGAAAAATGGCAAGATTTCTAGGAACTGCATCAGGTTCCAAAAATGACAGAACAGAGCAGTAGACACAGTTTTTACATATTCAAGAAAAATGCCATGCTTTGATCTCTCAGGCACAGGTTTAACATTTTAATTCCTTTCTCTGATTGTTACTGCTGGGGAGTGGAAATGTTACCCATGGGTTGGGCATAAAACAAAGTTGAAGAAACCCCCAGCTCAAGAAAAAAATAAGTGTATTCAGTGCTAACTTCCCAGATATTTCCAACCAAAGTTCAGTTACTTTCTACTTACATTTCATGGGTTTTCCCAAGCTGGAGCTGTCTTTTTATGCAGTGGTTAGCACTGGTCCACAGTAGTGGTTTCTACAGCTACTCTGAGAGTTGCAGAAATAGCACAAGAGGAAGCTATGAATATCCACTCAGTTACCCTAAGTTGAAACTGCATTTATTTAAAGCACACAAAGCAATGAGTTGTATGACATGAAACTACTGTAAGCCATATCCACCAAGTAACACTAACAATGGACAAGAAAGTACATAGTAAATTTAATATTGCAATGAGTTTTAAATTTTGACCCATTACATGAATCATCCAGTTTTTCCATCCGTGCTAGGCAGCTGATCCAGTATGTACTGCTCATGAGGATCCAGAATTATCTGATTGCTGGTCACATTCAGACTTGCATAGATTTGGAACTTTATTGGCTTCCAGGGAGTTGCTCTTTCACAAGTTTTTCTCAAAACAGAGCAAGTATCCTTAGGATTCACTAATAAGAGACCAGATATGTTATTGATTTTTGTTAGGTTCTGCCTGGTTTGTTGCAATAAACCAGACTGCAAAATCCCCAGATTGTCCCGTG
The DNA here is from genome assembly GCA_013398175.1 of Climacteris rufus. NCBI lineage: Eukaryota > Metazoa > Chordata > Aves > Passeriformes > Climacteridae > Climacteris > Climacteris rufus. The sequence continues at coordinate 8,393 of VZRZ01003568.1, read as the reverse complement.
GGAGGAAGCTGCAGTGATGGAAAACAGATACATCCTCCCCTTCACTAAAGGACCTAGAGAGGACAAAACTGACATAATCTGGGAAGTACACCCTGTTAAATGAACAGATGTGAAATAAAATCACTATCAAAACACTACAAGCTGCAGTCATGTATTACCGCGATGCCCCGTTATTACGGCTTATCCCGGTAATCAGTCGAAGACGCAGAAATAATGAGAGCCGGACTTCGGGCTGTGTTCAGAGCAAGGGCGGAAAGGGGGGAAACCCCTTTCGTTTAATTCTTATATACACTTTTTTAATCACAGATCATTGGAGAAAGTTAACACTTCCGTCTCTAACTATATTGGTTACAAGAAGTGTCCGTCAAAGGGATCTGTGTCCATGGGAAAGGAATGTAAAAAGATAATTTTTACAACAACATAGCTATGTTTACAGAAATCGTCCTTGAGACTGTCTAACAGAGAAAACTAGCTATTTTACAGTGAAAAATGGGCAACAGTCATGATGGGAATTCTGGGGAAAATAAGCTATATATATGTCAGTATATTCTCAGTAGCAGACCACTCATCTTTCCTTTTTAAATGGCATAGATCAGTGAAGACTGTATATCCTTGACCAGGTAACTGAGGGTATATTTACTCCCTTAGTACTTTACTCCCTTGGCATAAGAGCTGTCACTGAATGATATTTCCTTCATTTTGGAAGGCAAAGGTGAGAATTCCACCAGACTAATTCCTGTGACGCAATGTGCACTCATTGGCAGTGGCTAATTATAGCACTCAAAAACTACCAGCTTCCCTGCTGAGGACAGAGTAGATGATCTCTGCTCTAGGACTGCACTCTGCCTTAAGTTCTTCCTGTGTCACAATGCCCACTGACACTGCAGTGAAACAGCAGCTTGTCATTCCTTCTCACACTGCTGTGCAACAACAGTGCTGAGGAGATTTCTGAGCCTGGCTCTCCTTTTCAAGGTTAGCCAGGTCTGGCATTGACAGTAACCCATACTAATTTTCTGTCATCTCACAAGAAAAAAGAGAAGAAAAGAAAAGCCCAGAAAAACCCCAACCCCAAAACACCATGCCTCTTCAATTTAGACAAGTATATGTCCAACAGATGGAGATGAAAGCAAGAAAAGAAGTGGATATCTTGATTCCAAGACAATGACATGGAATACTATTACAGTTGGTAAATAAGATCAATATAACCTCATTAATGCCGATCTTAATAATGCTTTTTCTTTTCTAATTTTTCCAGACATTCCCCATCCTCTAGACCATAAGTCAGCTATAGCACAGCTGATCTATATAGTTGGCTATTCCCTAGATTTGTAAGTCACTTCCTTACTTACTTTTCAAGATATTGCCAGAATTTTATATAAATTCTGTACTCCACCCAAGTGGACAGAGCTGCCAGGTCTGTAAATATGTCTTTTAAATAAGTTGCTTTCTCTGCTGTTTCAAAGAGGAAGAAAGTAACTAACACAAAAAGTAGGACATAAATGTATCACCCCAAAGTTTACAAAACTTATTTTTCAGAAAATGTAATCCTAATGACTGTGAAAGGTACGTGATATTTAAGAGGCATTTAGAAGCGTGCTTTTGGAAACTAGGAAAAGATCCTAGTGCCCCTTTTTTATGAGCAGAAAGTCTTTTATTGAAAGTTAATCTTGTGATAGTGTCTGTAGTTAATGTATTAAAACATGTGAGAATGTTTTAAACTGCATTCCCAAGAGGAATTAAATTATTTCCATTCTTTTTTTTTTTGCCTTAGTGCAAGTTATTTTGACAGTTTCAGTGACAGAAATGTTATGATTATTCAGAAAACAAGTACAGTAGAAGCCAATGATGCACATAGTCCCTCAAATTGTCTGTCCAATATGATTTGATACTGTCAAGTATCCTGAATGATGTAGGGGTAGCATATCATTTCGTCTCCAAGTGCCCGAGTCCTCCATTTCTGTTTGTAGCAGTGCTTTCCTAACACAGGAGCTAGACAGAGATCATAAAATCATTTAAGATAAGCTACCAAATAGTCAGGAAGGAAATTATCTTTGTTGCTGTTATTTAATTTAAATCACTATGACTAAGAAAATTAGTATCTTGGATCCCACTGCTAACTCCTTAAGTGAGTCTTTAATACTGTCCTGATCCATCCCCCTAACCATAACGATGAAATAACTGGCTAATTTCAGTATTGGTGACGTAGAGTCATCAACAATATTTACCACATTATAGTAAGACAGCAAACAACAATAATATGCCATCCTTCTAAGAGATATATTTGGCTGTAATTACCTGGATATTTGAGGTCTAAGTAAGCTCTAGGATACTTTGTGGTTAATGGGACACACCAGAGAAAAGATTAGGCAATTAAAGATGAGAGTGTTCAGGAGGGCAGAAAGAAAAGTAAAATTACTCCTAGTTCCAAATGATATTTGGCTAGTTTTATCCCTTGTCTAAGTAAACAGCATATACTCATGACAGTTCAAAGACAAACAAGACAAACAAAAAACCTTGAAGTATTTCTGTGGACTTTCTTATTTTCTTAAATCATTGCATTAAGTCAATACAGCATCAAACAATTAAAACACAGCACTCTACAAGACACTGTAATAATTTCCCCAGGGAAACATAGCATTATTCTGTATAAAACACAATGGGAGGAGAAAAAAAAATACAGAGAGACAGAGAGAGAAAACCCTCTAAATGAAGAGTGACAGAAAGTCAACCTGCTGGCTCTGCTGAAATGTAATGTTTATTTAGCTACAAATATGCGAACAATTCACCACGGGACTGCCTCAGGAGGAGGAGGAATGGCCAAGAGAGCAAGTTTGCTGTGGGCCATTTGTGACATCAGTGGTACTGGGGCTCCTAATTCAGTGAGGGTCCCTGTTCTGAAAACACTGGCTGATCTCTGTAGGGAAACCTATTGAGATAAAAGGTGATTTATACTTCAGTGTATGAAATACGCCATCAGGGTCCTGATTAGCTCAGGCTAACTAATGCCCTGTAACCCTAGTCAGTGAAAATTGTACTTTGCATGTAGCAAGGCAGGTGATTGGAAGGCTGCGCTTCAATCAACACAGCGCGTCACGACCCCTGAAGAGCCGTGCCCAAACTGGGGAACCTGTGGAACACCTTAACTGGCCTCTTTGGGTCATCACCTTTAAGCTGTAACATTTTATCTGAACTAGCAACTCTTAAGGGGTATTAGGTGCACTGGTAAAGTAATTTGTTAAACCCAACACTCCTCAGAGGCTGCGGTTTGTTTAGTACATTTACATCCTGAAACAAGCATTGGAGGAACAACCAAATTAGGATGGTCCAAATCTGACTAGTAACCAATTACATCAAAGTAATAAAAATAGACGTATCTTGAAAGCGCTCCAGAGGCTCCTTTGATGTCTCCTTTAGTAAACACAATAGGTCAAATTACGTGCTGCTGAAAACTGCTGTTAAGAGCTTGGTCGTTTTCGGTCACAGTGTAACCCGTACAGACTTAGCTTGCACTCTTAAGGCAGCCTGAGGGGACAAAATACAGGTATAACAAGGAAAAGCAACCATCTCCAAAGAGTAAAGTAGGTCACCATTAAACACCTTTTTAACAAGGTCTCCAACTGATGTACCCTGGCCTCCTGAAACTGATAAAACTCCTGAGCTGCTCCAGACAGGGCTTTTGCCTGCTGAATTCAGCCTGTGTTACCTTATTTTAGCAACTGTGGCTAATTGCTTGGCCCTTCACACCCCTGTTTTAAGCTGCTCTTTTACCGTGTATGTTTATATTACCTATGTTTATTCAGGCATGTAAAGAATTCATACAAAAGAAGGAAAGAGGGGTAGTTAGTAACTGCATGACAACAAAATTTTTTGGTTTTCAAATTTGGCATCATAATTACACCATGCACATGCTCATCTGACTTTCATGCTTCAATATCCATAGAGCTGAATCAGCACAGAAAATGAACGTTCTTGTTGACAAAAAGTGCTGATGACTTGACAAGAATATATTTTTCATCTAGATCAAATGGTAGTTTTGATGGGAAAAAAACCTGAATACTCTGTATGCATACTAATAAATAATCTGTAGGGATTTTCTGAGATTTTGTTGCTTAGATCTGTGAAAATAGCATAAAGGATTTTATGTTGTCATACTTTTATTCTTGTAAGATAGCTTTTATTGTCTGGAAGGATTTCAAGAGAAGAGAAAAGTCTTCTTTAACTGAAAGAAAACTATCTTGTCACTATGAAGATAAAAAAGTGCAAACAATGAAGTGCTAAACAGAATCCTGAAGACCAGAAGATTTTGTGGGGGACTTTGGTCTGTTTATCTTGGTGTAAGTTAGTGAAGTGTTCTATACTCTTGTGAATCCCACATGACTTTGTGCAAGCCATGAAACCTGAGCATATCATTATTCAATAAAGCACTCCAGGTTTTCACTGCAAGTCATATGTAGACTTAAGAATTAGCTTTTCCAAATCCCTACACAGAGCAGCAACAACTTAAAATGGATTGATGTAGGGACTCAGCATTTTGCTCCATGACCTAGAAGTGAGACAAAAAGCACTTCTAAGACAAATGAAATGGGAATTAGCTTGGGAATTGTTTCAGTGAGAATGTCAGAGAAGCTGCTGAAGAAACAATGGGAGATGAAGAATTGCCAAGTAGGAATATTAAGAAAGTTGCCTTTTATCTAGTATTTCTTAGAAAGCTGACTGCTGCCTAACACACTGACCTTGGGCTTCACTCCAGATGTGAGAGGGGGTTGCTACCTCTTCTTCCTAACAGAAGGAGACATAATGGTCCCAGATGCAACAGCCAGGAAACTGAGCATGCACTATGAAGGCTGTAACCGTGACCTGGTTGTCCTTATTGAAGGGGAGAAGCCCCCAGCTACACAGGAAGGCCTGCTGGTCTTTGGAATTTAAAGCACAGAAGAAGTGGAACCCAATTACATCCCCAAACCTGTTTTTTTCCACTGTCTTGTAACAGCACTTGACATATTCAGCCTTTTTTATTGGTTGTGTTAAAAAAATAGCCAATGGAACAATCTTACTTCACCAGCTTTCTCCTGTGATCTTATCTGTGGTATCCACTGAATCAGAAGGTGGTCCTCAATAAGGTGAGTTTTGCTCAGATTAAAGAAGGATTTGGCTGCAAGCTAGATTTACAATAATTAAAGGAAAAACAAGTTGGACAGGATGCTAAAGAGAAAATTGAGGCCTGGTAATACATGCAAACAGGGAGAAGCTGTTGTTGTTGTTGTTCATCTTAGCACTTTGTTTTCCAGCAGCAGAAGCTGTTGTGTTCCAAACAGGAACTAAGAGCAATCTATTGGATGGACTAGATAAATATCTTGCTTTTGTTGAAGCAATTTCTTTTTCTCTTCTAAAATAGAAAACCTTTTTGGAAAAAATTTGCATCTTGTTTCCCCCCTTCCTCTCAGATATATGAAGCATCCTGAATGGAATGCTGCTTGGAGTCCAGGATGCTTGGTTGCTGCACCAGTTTTGAAGACAGGTGGAATGGCACGCTCAAAACCTCCAACTGGCTGGTCTTGGGCAAGCGGAAGCGAAAAATTGACACTGATGTGCAAGCAACTTATGTTAACCTTTAAACTAAAAGGCTGGACTGCTTTTCCCTCAAGTTCCTGAGGGGCAATGCTACAACAGTGTATCAAGGCAACCTCCACTCATGGTAGCACCATCCATTCCTCCGTTGGAACATCAGGAAGCAGCTGCAATGGACTGGTGAACCCAGCCTTCGGAGGCTGCTGACCACTTGGCTGCACAGGGCTCTGTAACAACATACTTGAAAAAAACAAACAAAATTCAAACATGGGGTTCAAGAGAGCTGGTGTGCTCTCATTATTTTTGTGCAAACTGTTTATTACCAAGCCACATCTACTGAGTTATTTTGCATAATTAACCTCTGAAAATTTAACCCAACTCCACTACCATAGGAGATTAGGCATGGTAATACCTCTCTTCAGCCACTCCTGAGGACTAGCTTCAAAAATCAAATTAAAATGAAGCAAACACAAATAGTTCCACAATAAGTTGCAACACCCATATTCAGTAATCATCATCTGTGCCTCTTGCATTTTATATCACTATATGAGGAATCTGTGCAAAAGAATACACCTGCTGCATGTGGTAAAGCTGAGAAACTCTCTGTATGGTACATCAATTATTCAAGTTTTGAGGCCTTACCTGCCCAAGTATTCCTAGTGAAGTAAAAAAAAAACTATTTGGTTTTATTTATTTCTAAATATTGAGGGAAAAATATATTATTTTTACCTCAGAGTTTGAGGAAAAGGAGATGAGGGTGAGAAGTACAATGTTCTCCAAGCAGGACTGTGTCCTGTGACTTGCAGAACTGGCCACAGAACCCTGAGTACGTCTTGTTTTTCATTCCTACACAAGCAATCATTTTCTATTATTTCTCTCAAGTGTATTTAAAGGTCAGTATTTAAATTGGTAGATTTGTTTTTTTTAAAAATGACCAGCAAGTGTAATAAAGTCTTTGCCTAAACAAGTGTACTAAACCAAAATTTGCAAATGTTTCTGAGCAATGGCTGTAAACAAGAGCTATCCAATAAATTTAAAATTTTCTTTGGGGTCAAATGCTAATAGAGATATTGAATTTAACATGTAACAAAACTTGATTTACCAGATTAACAATTCCTGTTGTCTTAAATTAGCAGGGAAAATGACACACTGTCAACAGTATGTTTGTGCCGTTCTTAATTTCTTTCATTATGCAGAAAAATGTGAATCACAAGTTAGATCAAAAATATTAATATAAAGTCATATTAGAGGTCATTAATCTCAAATAATAATTACACAATGTAGAACTGGAATACTGTTGAGTATTTAAATCTCCTGACATGACATAATGAAGCTCAGAATTTTTGTAAGCGATTTGCAAGGCAGAGGAAGATGTCTGTAGAAGAAAGATAGACACACTGGTGATTTGGAGCAGTTTAATAGCATCATAATCCAAAGCAGGAACAGCAAGGTGTTCTGCGATATTCTTGACTAAGATAATAAGAATGAAAATCAAATAGCTTGGAACTACACTTCCTGAACATGCTGTTCAGTAGAATTAAAAGAATAGGCAGAAAATGAAGACTACACAAGGAAGTTGCTAGGATTGGTTTAGGCAATCATAGAAAGATAACTGGACTTTACAAGTACAGGGCATTGTTTTCTCCCTAGCCTGTACATATCAATGTTAAAAGGCAGCCCTACTACAACGATGTTTTTAAAAATAATTTAAAAAACCCTCATGGCTCTCCTAATTCACTGCTGCCTATTGTCAAGCTTCATACTGAAAATGTTGTTACACAGTGAACTTTTCTGAATATTCTGCCTTCTCCAGACCAATAGTAATTAGTATCCTAGATAGCAAGACAACGAACACTAGGGCACTGTAATGAACGCAAACTGAATCCAGTGCAATGAATTTGGCTAATTATGTGGATATCTTCCCTGGACAGCAAATGCCACGTTTGTCACTCTAATATATCCCATCATTACAGCAGAAGGGCAGTCAGGAAATCTTTATCTTCTTGCTTCATAGAAACGGAGTAGGAGTCCTTCCCAATGTACACAACTATGCATAAACCTACACAATTTATGACTGTGAGGAAAAAGCGCCTGGCTAAGGGTGATCTGTTGACCCATGCTGCACAAAATAAAAAGCTTCCACAGAGCCGGAAGCATCGCAGACAGTATCATTGTAAATAAAATAATTATTGCTCACCACTCTCTACAACAACCTGAAAGGAGGTTGTACTGAGGTGGGGGTCAGTCTCTTCTAGACTGCTTGCTGTGAGGGGACTAAACAACCTTACGATGAGACAGGGTAGATTCAGATTAGATGTTAGAAATTTTTTTTCACAGTGCAGGTGGTCAAGCATGGGAATACATTGCCCAGAAATGTGGTGGATTCGCCGTTCCTGGAGATGCTTAACAGGCGTCTGGAACGGCACTGGGTGCCACGGTTTAGGGCTTCAGTGGTAGTGCCGCGTGATAGTTGGACTTGATGGTTTTAAAGGTCTCATACAACCTTGACGATTATACGATTCTCTTTGATGTATCTGGCCCTTGCACTGACAGTCCACGTCACCATATCTTCCCTTTGGTGACGTTTTTACCCGTCCTGAGAAACTTGGTTTGGCTTTATTGTGTGTGCCGATATGCTACTGAAAGGAAATGTCCAGGCCCGTTACCCTCACAGGCCTGCGCTCCTCCTGGGAAGAGCAGAGCTTTAGCTTCGTCACTCGCACGGCGGCAATCGGTGCAAACCCAGCGCTGTGGGGCTCCCGCCTGGCTCCGTGCCCAGGCGCTGCCGCGGCGGCCGGAGCCTTGGGAGCGCTGGTGCTGCCCGG
>VZRZ01003567.1:60694-151448 GCA_013398175.1 Climacteris rufus | reverse complement strand
TCATCTGGACTCTTTCCAACAGGGCCAGGTCTGTCCTGAGCTGGGAGCTCCAGAGCTGGACACAGAGCTCCAGGTGGAGTCTCATAAGAGATCCAACATCATGACAAAGTCACACACAGCAGTTCTCCTGGCCTGTGCACTGGAGCATTTAAATCATCAGAAAATGAAGAATCTTGACTGGCAGAAGGCGGAAAAGATTTCAGATATTATGGGAAATGTGAACTGATTAAACTTTAGCACCGAGGTTATAAGAAGTGATAGGGGCTGATCTGTGTAATCCTGAGTTAGTGTAACCCTGAGAAATTAAACAACAACAAGGAACAGTCTTGGAGTGCAAAATAATATATTAATATTAAGGTATATGGCACTGAAAACAAGTGAACCCATGGGAAACTGGCATCTTTAAATCCTCCCTGTTGTGTTTATTGGTAATAAAAAGGTAATTGAAGATTTGTGAGACATGAGTGAACAAAAATAGGATGGAAGAAAAGGAGAAAAACCATTCCTGTTCCATCCTAATAGTTACAGGTTTTTCCTTGAAGAGCCCTTGGATTTTCAAGAGCTTGTCCAGGGCTGTTCTTGGTGTTCCCCTCCCTGCTGGGATGACCACATTGCTCTGTGAGCTGCTTTCCCCTGGAGCAGGGTGAGGTGTGCTGTGGCAGCCTCTGGGGGAAGAGAGGAGGTTGGATGTGCTTGGAGGAGTGCCAGGGGCTGCAGACAGGCACAAAGATGTGTGTTGGAGTGCATCCAGCTGTGCTGGGAGCTGCTGGAACACAAATGCCTCCATGGGGAGCCCTTTTAGCCTGGTGGGCTCTTTGGCACCCAAAACATGGGGAATCTCTTGTGTTGTAAAAGCAATCAGGTGCTTTTCCAAAGTGTTCAGGATGTGTGGGGGTTTTGTATCATGCCAGACTTGAAAAGAAACAGCTACAGTTGTATTTGCTGCATTACATGCTCCTTCTAGTCCGGGATTGTCTCCTTGCTGGGTCAGGTGGCCAAGACTACCTGCATTTATTTGATCTGTAGCCATCAGGATTCATGGTGTGTTGTTAATTAAATGGCTTTTAGAGCTTTAGTTATGATGAAAATGTAACCAATTTCTTGGTTTGTGCCCCAGAGTAATTTCTCTGGTTTGTTTTAGTTTACAAATGCCTATGGATGTGGAAATGGATTCCAGCCTTTTGGCTGGCAGCCTTTCAGGAGGTTTAAATACCTGATGATACAGTAACATAGAATCATGGAATGTCCTGAGCTGGAAGGGACCCAGAGGGATCATCCAGTCCAACCCCTGGCCCTGCACAGACACCCCAGCAACCCCACCCTGGGCATCCCTGGCAGTGCTGTCCAAACCTCCTGGAGCTCTGGCAGCCTCGGGGCTGGGACCATTCCCTGGGGAGCCTGGGCAGTGCCAGCACCTCTGGGGGAAGAGCCTTTCCTTAATATTCAACCTGAGAACAGGTTGATCACATGCTGTCTCAGTGTGTCCTATTTAGAAACCTGGAAGCTCAAACATAGTGGTCTTGGCTGTTGGATTTGAGCAACAGCAACCAGGGAGCTGCACTGGCCTGGTAAAAGTTGCTCACTGAACATGAACATGGTCTTGGAGGTCTTTCCCAGCCTAAATGATTCTGTGATTCCATGATGGGTGTCACATGGGTTTCCCTGCTCTGGAGTGAAACAGAGCATCACTCAGCATTTGGGGAGGGGGGATGTGCAGCATATTCACTGGTAAATAGGACTTGCTGGCATATTACCACTGTGCCATATCAGATACCCTCTTGTCTTCTCTCATTGCACCAGGGCCAGACGCCCTTCGATGTGGCTGACGAGGGACTCGTGGAGCATTTGGAAATGTTGCAGAAGAAACAGACTGTGGTGAGTTTCTGGAGATCATTTTCCACCTCTCCAATTACCTTTCCACACACGGGTGTTCTCCAAGACATATGGTGCCAACAGATGCAGGAAGCTGAGGCCCAGCTATTTTCTTTCATTACTGCTTTGCAATCTTTAATCACAGCAATGTTTTTAATAGCTAAAAACCTAGATAACTGGATGACTGCAGCAAGGAGGTCAGTAGTGTGCTGGCATGCAGAATTATGGGAACTGGTAAGGAATTTGTAGTTCATCTTTGGAATTGTTATTATCCTGCAGTTGCTTTGTTGGCTGACAGGCTCTGTAGCATCGAACTGCTCTGCTCCTAATGAGTGATTATGCAAGTCAACTTCGTGTTTGCATCCAAGGAAATACACTATCAGTGTTGAGAAAGACATCTGTTACCCTGTCTGCCTTTCTTACAACAGGGAGGCTTTGGATTGGAAAACAGAAATTATAAACTTCAGGGAATTCTGGATTGAAAAAATGGGTGGTTTCAAAACTATATTAAATTGCCATTTCATCGTGCTGTGGAGATATTGAAGGGGTTATAAGCCAAAAGTTGGCATTAAAAAAGGAAAGCAAAAATATAGCTTGTTCAAAGTAAAGCCAGTTGTCAAGCCAGAAAGTTGGTTTTGGATTGATTTTTTTTTCCTATTTCATCTGGTCTACTCAGATATCTCATTTGTGTGCTTCCAAAAAACAAGCTAACCTTTTTAAAAAACCCTAAAAATCTGGGAGTATCATTTAAAACATTGGATTCCGAAACAGACAGAATGGGAACACTGCTGATAAACCCCAGGAAAGGATTTTCAGGAACTGACAGTGTGGGTGGTTAGAACTCCAGCTCTGATCACAACACAGCTGCTGCCATCCTCAAATAGTAGCCTTAGCATTCACGGGAACTTCTTAAAAATTAATCAGCTTCTCCCTAAGTCAGGTGTTGATAAATACTATCAGCGTTGTATTTTGGATTCCCTCCTCTCTCACTACCCCAAGACTGTGCAGATAATTGCACTCCTTAAAAGAAAAGAAAAAGAAGAGGAATTTTCTGGGTGAGTGCTTGCCCATTTTTAGGGCTGCTTTGCAGGGGCTACAACCCCCTGTTCTCTATATAGGATCACTATATAAAGGCCTTCTCCATTTATTCAGTCACTGTAGAACTGGGCAGAAGAATCCAGGTTTTATCCCACTCTTTCTTTAGTGGATGTGATTTTTTTAATGGAAATGCCAATTTATCATATGTTTATGATGTGCCATTTTTATCACTTAAAAATAGAAAACTTGTATTTGTTAGGGATGAAATATGTGGTCCCATGTCATTTGACTTTCAAAATGAGTCACAAATCAGGTATCTTTTTCAGTCTAAAGCTTGAGGCAAAACACTGTGCCACCTTAGCTAAAAGACATGCTGCTGTTATTGGAAAGCAGAGGAGACTGTAGTTTGCTGGAAGCAGTTAATTTTGTTTGGATTTGGACATTTTTCGCAGTCCCTGAATTACCTCTGAATGGAGCAGGCTGTTTCCTGCACTTCCCTTTGCTGTGCTCCAGCACTTTGGTCAGTTTAGCAATCTGCTGTACCCCAGATTTTGGCTCTGCAGTGGAATCCGTGGAGCTTCTCCCACTTCATGGGTGCCCAGAAAACCTGGGGCTGCCCCATCCCTGAAGTGTCCAAGGCCAGGCTGGACAGGGCTTGGAGCCCCCTGGGACAGTGGAAGGTGTCCCTGCCCATGGCACTGGATGAGCTTTGAGTTCCCTTCCAAACCAGATAATTCTGGGATTCTGTCATTCAGAATTTGTAGTGCTATACTTCCTTTGCTTGGTGTCAGTGCCTGTCAAAAGAGAAAGAACAGCCTGCTGAGCCATGACACAACAGAGTCAGCCTTAAATTGAGCCTCTAATTGCCATCCCTGCTTCTGCCTCAGCTGTTTCTGTGCTTCTGCAAGGTACTAAGACAATTTTTTCGGTACTGTTTTGCCCATTGATGGTGTTAAAATTAATATTGCTGCTCTCTGGTCAAAGTCTTTCTGTTTCTGTGTGATCCCAGGTATTCCTGTGCAATGACTTCATGCATCTGAGAGATTAAGAACTGACCCATCCTGGTTGCCTGTGCAGAGCAGACTTGAATGCTTTGAATGTTTTCCTCTGAGAGCAAGTAGATAATAGCTACAAAGGCAGCAAATTTTTATCTGAGTCTATCCTGATTTCATGGGCACAGACATGTGTGGACAGACCTCCAGCAGAATCCCAGCCTGGTTTGGGTTGGAAGGAACCTCAAAGTTCATTCAGTCCCACCCCTGTCATGGGCAGGGACACCTTCCACTATCCCAGGCTGCCCCATCCAGCCTGGCCTGGGACACTGGCAGGGATGGGGCAGCCACAGCTTCTCTGGGCAGCAGTCAGGGTTTGTCCCTGGTCTCAACAGGGACAGCTGCAGCTGTCTCTGAAGGTTTTATCGAGTGGCAGCAGCATTCCAAGGACCTGCTGGGTGCTGTGCCCTGGCAGAGCTCCAGTCCAAGGCTCACAGTGCCGTTGCAGGTGTGCTCCTGTTCAAGTGGCTTCTTGCACAAAGCCACAGTGGTTTTGGTCTAACCAGGCTGGGCTGACCTTGTGCCATGGTGATTGCTGGGTTGTGCTGAGGTGGCTGGCTAACCTCTCTTCTCATTCTCTCTCCCATCCTCCTGGACTTTCTGACAGCTGCGAAGTGAGAAGGAGATGAGGAATAAGCTGATTGAAGCTGACATGAATGGGAAGCCTCAGAACAGACCCTTCACTAAGTAAGTCTCTCCCTCCTGGCTGAAAAGAAATTGCTCAAAGAGTAATGGGAGAGCAGCTTCATCTGTCACAGCCAGCTGGCCTCAGATGGGTGAAAAACAATTCACTGCTGTTCATTTCATGTTTTATTTTTTGTTTAAATCTGAGCACTCAAATACAATTTTAGTTGTTTCTTAACATACCCACTGAGTGATGGAACAAGGGATTGGGCTGGTGCTTGGTTCTCCAACTCCTGCTCTGGCTGAAGATCAGTTGGAGCTTTGGACTGAGAATTGCACCTTTTTGTTGCACAGAGCCCTACAGCCCAGCTGCTGCTGTGTGGCACTAGGAAGGGAGAGGTCACATTTTTGTGGATGGAAAAGTGCTTGCAGAATTAGGAAGTGTGAGACTGGCAGTGGAATCCATGTCAAATGGGCCCTGATGGAAGTGCTGGGATGTTGTGTCTTTAGATGGGTTTTACCCCTTGCTTGTTCTATAGGTAGTAAATCGTGTCTGTGTGTTCCTGAGAAATACAACTCAGATAAATTGCTCGCCTAGTAGTCCTTAAAATTTCTTTATTTTGCAGCAAAGAGAAGATTCTTTATGAGGAAGACACGCTGAAATCCATGGAAACTGAGGAAGAGAACAAGGACTCGAGCAGTTCTAGTTCTGAGGAAGAGGAAGAAGCTGAAGATGAAGTTTCAGAATCGGACGCTGAAAAGGAGTTGGGTAAGACTTAGTACAGTCTTGGATTTAATAACTAGTCTAGCTAATAATGTAATAATTGTTATTAATAATAGATAATCAGTTGTTAAAGTCATCCTGAAAATTTTACTTCCAGTGTGTATGTACAGAATATGAAGAAATCTGGAGCTACTTTGCTAAAAAAGCTGATCCAAATGCTGACTGCTAGGTCAGCATAATTATTTTTTTTAAAAGTCTTGCAGATACTGGTTAGTTTCTACTTTCACTTCACATGTATTTAAGATAACACATTGTTCATAGCTTGTTCTTAAACAGAGGATTTTTCTTATTAGCCCAGTTCAGGAAGAATCCGTCAGGTAGTGCAGGATGGTAGGAAAGCAATTGAAGGCATAGGAAGGCAATAGCCTGTTGTGTTTGGAACTGTCTGAGATAAAGGGTGAAGCTGTTTTGGGTAATTAGAGAGGTGAGGAACTTTTATTTTCCAGACTTTGATGAGTCATGATTGCAGAAAATAGTGGGAAATAAGGAGTAAGTAGACAGAGTCATAGTAGCCATGTTATGGCATATAGCTGGCATCTTACTCCCATTCCTTTTCCATAATTTCTGTGTCTTCCTTAATTAGTTTTAAAAGTGTTTATGTGCAGCACAGAAAGTTTAAATACAGATACTTAATTTTACAGTAAGCCAAGGCTTACTTAATATTGTGCAAACACAGATGGATCTTGAACTACGATGTGTTTAATTGTTAAACTACATTTAACAGCAGCTTACTTGGCCTATCTCCCAGTATACTAAGAAATAGGTCCTGAGGAGAAGTAGTTTGAAGTTTTGTCATGTTTCTGTGCCAGTGCAGTTGTCACCTGCGTGATGATTGTGTCAGGCAGTGCTGTTGGGGCAGGGTGAGAGGTGTGCAGAATCCTGGCTGGGCTCTGCAGAGCTGCTGCTGCAGCAGCTCGGTGGGCATGGCAGTAACACAGGGAAATGATCTTGGGGCTTTGCAGTCAAGCAGGTCTAGTGGAGATGTCAGTGGTAGAAGGAGACACACAGTAGAAGTCACATATATTTGCTCCATGAATCATGATTATGTACATATTTACATATATATATAAATTATACCTGTCTAGCTGGGTGCTAATCCTTGTAATCCTTGTAAACATGGTGATAGTTTGACTGAAACAGCTCAGATGTTTGCACACCTGTAAGACCTGGAGCTGTGTGGGGCTCAGCTGAGTCAGGAGCAGGCTAAGATTCTTCAGCAAGGAAAACTGCAACACTCAGCATTAAATTTTGTGTAAAGGCAGAATAGGTCTTTTTATTGCATTAATTCACTGAGCAAAGCACATTATATGAGTCTATGTCAAAGAACTAAAGCTAATAGAAATGGCAGACAAGCATGCAAGTAATGATTAAGCCTCAGGCTTTGTTACCTGTGCTCTCCCTGCCTGGAAAGATTATTGGATCCTTTGAGAAATTTCCATCAGAATTGAAACCCCATCGTGAAACTTCTCAAATCTCTGATAAAATGAACGTAGACTTGCCCAGCTGGATGGAGACACAGCTGTCACTTGTTGCATATGTGAGTGGGGATCACATCTTTGGTGCTCTTTTTAAAGCAAGATTCTATGAGGTAACAGCATCAGCCCACATGTTACAGGAGGACTCCAGACAGGAGTAGTGGTGAAAGCAGCTTTTGATAATGAAAATGATAAATGCCACAGTATTACTCATTTCAAAGACAGACAGTGATGTTCCTGGGCTGATCCCCCAGCATGGGCAGCAGGGGAGGGGGGGTTCTGCCCCTCTGCCCTGCTCAGGTGAGATCCCACCTGCAGAGCTGCCCCAGCCCTGGGGGCCCGGCACAGGAAGGACCTGGAGCTGCTGGAGCCAGGCCAGAGGAGGCCACAAAGACAATCAGAGAGATGGAACAGCTCTTTTAGGAGGAAAGACTGAGAGAATTGGGATTGTTCAACCTAGAGAAGGGAAGGTTTTGGGGTGACCAAATTGTGAACCTGAAGGGAGCCTGCAAGGAAGACTCAGAGAGAGAGACTGTTTACAGGGGCCTGGAGTGACAGGACAAGGGGGAATGGCTTCCCACTGATAGAGAGTAAGTTTAGATAGGATATTAGGAAAAAATTCTTCCCCTGTGAGAGTGGTGAGACCCTGGCACAGGTTGCCCAGAGAAGCTGTGGCTGCCCCATCCCTGGAAGTGTCCAAGGCCAGGTTGGATGGGGCTTGGAGCAGCCTGGGATAGTGGAAGATGTCCTTGCCCATGGCAGAAGGGTAGAATGAAATGGTCTTTGAGATCCCTTCCAACCCAAACCAGTCTGGGATTCTATGGTTTTATGATTACCTGCTCAACATTTTACATGCTTGGATGGTACAGGAGGCGTGGGTATGAACACATGCAAATTATTCCCTTATTCCTCTTAATTTTATTTAATATTCCCATACCTGTATCATTCTGAGCGGTGCTGAACACATAGATTATGACTATTCTAAGGTGTTCAAAGTCTAGATGAAGAAAAGTACAAATTTTCTGAGTCATCTTTTTAAACATGAAAACTCCAGCCCCTTTGGTAGCTGAGCATAAAGCAGGACATGTAGAAGCTGACAGTGTAGCACACAAGTTTATTTTGAGTGTGTTTTGAAGAGTCTCAGGTTGCAGTCAATTTGTTGAATTTGCAGAGACTATAGGAGGAAGAAATTGGATGAGGGAAGCAGTGAAATTGCTGGAAGGCTTCAGAGTAGCATGTTTTTTACAGTCTGTAAGAAATTTGTGTTCTTCAAACAAAGGAAGCTAAGGGCATTAATGTCACTTTATTCATTTTGAGGACAATTAATTTGGCATTGATCTCTTGTAAACAAGTGAAAGATCAGTATAAAATTCTATGGTGATTATCTGTGCTGGGAACTATTACAATATGTAATTATTGGGAATTAAAGCAGGCCAGGGAAGCTTTTAGTGTTGTTTTGTTTAAAAAGCAACCAAACCAAAACTCTTATCCAAAAACCCTTACAAAAAAGGAATTAGAAGCCTAAATTTTTACTCTTACCAAATTTGTTCTGGGGAGATTGAACTAATCCTCACCAGTTTCCCTTGGCTGGAATTAATAATATTTATTGCTGAAATTTTGGTAAAATGAAACGTGGGGTCCTGCCCCAAGCCACCACTGCCCGTGGCTGTGCCACTCTCAGCTGCCAGCAGAGTCCCTCAGCCTGTCCCTCTGCTGCAGTCAGCTGCTTCCAGTCACATTGCTCACAGTTAGTTCTTCCCAACCTGTCATTGCCACTTTAGCCTGTGCCCTTCTAATTAGATTTGACCCTAAAAGCTGACCTGTGTGCTATAAACTTCTAGAATGGGCTCCCAGTGCCCATCCAGCCCCGCCTGGAGAGTGGCTGCAGTCTCCCCTTCCTGCAGTGCTCTGGGTTTTACAGGCATCAGTTTCAAGAGATCAGCACATGGCAGCGTGGCATTCCTTGTCCATGTGCATTTGCATGGACTTGGGTGCCAAGAGTGCCAGGCCAGGCCTGCAGAGAGGAATGGGAGATCTACTGCCCTTCTCCAAGGGTGTGCACCTGGGGGTTCAGCTCCAGAACTGGAATCCTCTGCTTGGAGGCCTTGGGTGGAAATTCTGAGACAACACAGAGAGGGCAAAGTGGCTGAGACTCCATCCTCCTACAGACCCAAGAGAATTGCTGGAGCTGTGCCAGGGGAGGGTCAGGCTGGAAATCAGGGAAAGGCTCTTCCCCCAGAGGTGCTGGGCACTGCCCAGGCTCCCCAGGGAATGGTCCCGGCCCCGAGGCTGCCAGAGCTCCAGGGGTGTTGGGACAGCGCTGCCAGGGATGCCCAGGGTGGGGTTGTTGGGGTGTCTGTGCAGGGCCAGGGGTTGGACTGGGTGATCCCCATGGGTCCCTTCCAACTGAGGAGATTCCATGATTCTGTCTTCGTTTCTTTAATTCAGGCTCTGTCAGTCCTGCTGACTTCCTGTTATTTTTAAATGTTTCTCTTGGCTTGTTCTTTTCTGTTTTGTGTCCTTTGAATCCTTTTGTTTCTAGGATTGAGAACACTTGTTTCAGAAAGATTGATCTTCATGCTCCAAGGTGCTGTCCTCTCAGATGCTCCATCCCAAACTGCTCCAAACTGCAGATATTTATTCCCTGCATATACCTCATTTGCTAGGGCTGTTTGGGTGCTTATGCTAAAAATTACTTTATTTTTTCCAAGCCATGACTGTGTGAGCACTCACAGCTATAAGGAAGACATTGGTTGTTTGGTGTAGGTACATCATTTGTTAGGCAGTTTCCATGTGCCTGAGTTTCTGGTGAATAATCTGTCTCCAGCCTGTGCACTCCTGTCCAGTGAGCCTACGGCCTGGGTCACACTTTCTGCTAACTCTCCCCCTGGTAATGTCTGGTGGATATTCTTCTGTCAAGCATGTGCATAGGTACAAAAAATAAATGTAAAACTGGACAGCTGCACTTGTCTAACAAGCAGAGAGTCAGCTGTGAGCTTGGACAAGGGTTGCTTAGCTTGCTTGGAGCTCAGGTGAGGGGTTTTGTTGGGCAGCAGCCCTGGCTTCCTGTAGAAAAATGGATTTTGCCGCAGAAGAGCAGAAATTCTTCCCAGCAGCACAAGCAACTGCAGAGAACTGTTCAGTGGAACCCAGCACTGGGGAGCAGGGACTGTAACACCTCCTGTGCTGCAGCAGGAACAGCACGTGCCTCACTCATCCCGAGTTCTTCGGGGAAGAAATTCCCACATAGGAAACAAAACTGTGAAAAGCAAAGACTCTGTTTGTCCTCCTTACGGTGCTTTCTGCAAAGGCTTTGCTTGTCTGCAAGGACCAAGTTTGAAAGCTTTGCCTGGCCAATGTGTCCTTCCTGTTCTTTAGGGAAGCTCCTTGCAGAAAGCCCGGCTTAGCCTTGGCACTGACATCTCCTTGTGATCTGAGGAGACTGAGGTCACACAGCACTGAACTGGAGTGTAGAGCACACTCTGTGTAAAGAGGGGCCTTGGAGGTGCGATACTGAAACATTTGGTTTCTCTTCTTGTTTAAAATTGTAGAGAGAAAGGAAGAGCCCTTTGCCAACCACTCCAGCCGTGAATCCAGGCCCAGCATCACTGAGCAAATGCCACCACCCGAGCCCAACTCCTTCACTGCATCTGCCAGAAGAGTAAGTGAATTTGGAATAAATGGGGACTCAGCAGTGCTCAGAAGCAGAAGGTGTTACTGAGAGATGGATGCTCTGAAACCAATTTTCAGAGGAGTTAAAGACTCGAATTTAGAAAAACCTGGTAGTATGACATTCTGGTAGAGATGTGTGTTAACAGCAGTGTAGGACTGACCCCAAGGAGGGTGTTGGTACAAGAAGGTTCCTCTTGAATTTCTGACCCTCCAAAGCAAATTGTGTTGTTCACAAGAGCCTCAGCCTCCAGCACATACTCTGCTGACAGTTCCAAGGGGGCTGGTGCCAATGTCTTCCCAGCAGATCTGTCACCAGAGCTGATTCCTGCTGGTGTATCAGTGGTGAATCCTGCACCATCACCTGAAGTGCCTCTGAACTTGCCAGACTCGCTGGAGTCAGTGGTGTGATGTGACAGCCCAACAAGCAGAGGATAGTTTGCATGTCACTGGCCAGCTGGGCTATGAAAGCTTTGAGAGGTGAAGCAGTGACTGAAATGTTGTGTGAATCTTCCAGCTCTCAGGTCACTCAGCTAGATGGCACCAGGAGACTCTGTCTGCCCAGCACTGGTGGCCTGTGCTGCTGCTTTCTCTTTGCACCAGACTGTGGAGTACAAGAACACAGGCACCTGGCCCAGGGCTGAAGCATTAGGTGCATGTCAGAGGAAAATGTTTCTTGCTTACTCACAATTCTTTATTTTTCACGTGCTACTGAGTGTAACCAAGATCAAATGAAGCAGCTCCTCTGGGTGTTGGTCAGCTCAGGCTGGCTTAGCAGAGGAACTGTTAGAGGTGGAAGGGTGCACTGGGAAGCGTGAGTGCTTCAGGTAACCTTTTCACTGCTGCAGAGGTTTGGTCTCACTCCTTTGAGCTGTTTAACCCAGAATAGGGGTGTTAGGGTATAGAAGTTGGCCTGTGTGCAAAGCAATTATTGATTTGACCTCAGTCACTTAAGATCAGCTTCTTTACCTTCTCTCCCCTGTTTGATTTTTCTGTAACTCTCTGACAGACTGGGCTTTAGATGAAAAAATTTGAGTGCTTGTGTTGCCCTCTGCTAGGGGAGTTATTAGTATGTGCTGTTTCTGTGCTGTTCAGAATTTACAGACACCAGCTTTTGCTGTGGGTTTGAGCTTTCTCTGAGTAAAGCATCAAAACTACATGAAAATATCAGAGCTGTGTAGCTCAGTAGACTGGCAGTGCTAGCAGTGGTGGAGTACAGATTAACTCTGCATCTGCATTGAACTGACACGAACTGAAAACATTGCTCAAATACAGCAGGGATGATTTTACCTTGGCAGTCTTCAGTCAGTGAGTCTGAGGCCAGAGCTCCCCAGTAGCTCTGTTATTCTGAATAGTGATAGATGGTTTGTGTCTTGTAGAATGTGGTATAATAATGCTTTGATCAAAAGCCTTGTCTGCCCAGTGTCCTGCCCCTGACAGTGACCATCACAAGATACTAGAGAACACAGAATCTTGCAGGAATTCACTCCCACCCTCCAGCAATTGACATTTCAGGGACTTGCTGAACCTGTGTATTTTTTGTGTTCAGTAGCCCCTGTTGTACATTTCCTCTCTGAATTTATGCAGTCACTTTTTGATTGGGATCCTCTAATGTCCAGTGGCAAAGGGTCCTTCAGCTAAGCTGCAAACCCTGCAAAGCTCCCTGTCCCTGTTCCATTAAGCTGCCACGCTCTGTGTTTGTTTGTTGCCCCTCATTCCTTTATGGGAAGGACCATAAGGTTCATTATTCACCCTCCTGTGTGCCACTTAGGGTTTCATGTACTTTGGCCATACCTCAGCCTGGAGACTCCTGATATACTGCATATCTCCTCATGCAAGACCTCTCTTGCTCTACTCATTCTTGTTGCCTTTCTCTGAATCTCTTTCCTTCTTGTATTGTGCTGCTGAGCCCTGGAGCTGAGCTGTGCATGGTACCAAAGATGTGATTGTACCCTGCAGAGCCAGAATGGTGGTGCATTCTGTGTTCTGTACTTTTCCAGTAATTCCTAATAATTTGTTTGCTTTATTTCCTGTGCAACTGGGTGTTGAGCCCCTGTACAGTATCTCTTCTGATACTGAGGCTCCATTCATGAATGGCAGTGGACAGCTTTTTCTAAGACTTGGTAACTGTAGCTTAAGATGTAACTTGAAGCAGTTGTGTATTTAAGAACTAATACGTGCAGGTCAGAAGTGCCTCATGTAACAAAAAGCACGAGGGCCTGTTCTGTGGTATGTACAGTCTGCCTGCCCTTAGGAAGGGCCCCTGCAAGGCTCAAGTCCAACCCCCTGCTCAAAGCAGGACTAACTTGAAGCTCATGTCGTGTTGCTCTGACCTGCCTGAGCTCAGCTGAGTGTTGGAAGGTCTCTGAGGATGGAGATGCTCCACTCTCTTACTGCCTGTGCCAGGGCAGCACTGCTGCTGCCAGGAGTTGTGTCTCCATGTCAGCTGGGGTTTCCCACGTTGAAACTTGACTGTTCTCCTTTCACTGTAGACTGTGGACAAGTCTGGTTCCATGTCCTCTGTAAACTCACCCCCAAGAAGTAGAGCAACTAAATCCTTTCTTAAGCCTTCTCTTTTCCACACTAAACAATCCAGGTTTCCTCCGTCTCTCCCTTTACAGTGTTGTTGTTGTTACAGCTCCCTGATGATCTTAATGGCTTCTCCTGGACTCCACTCGTGTGGGGGGTTTATTTGCAGCTAGTTCAACAGACTTGAGTACTTGGTTTTGGTTTTCTGCCTTTACTGAATAATTTCCCCTTCCTAAATGGGTGCTAATAAAAGCTTCATTGTTCCTTATATTCTTTCCTCAAAGCTGGAGGAGGGCACTGTGTAGGCAAAGAGCTGCACAGTGACACAAGACTTCTGTCATCCTCTGTCCTTGGGGATGAGGCACTACAGCTGTTTGCTATCCCTGTGAGTTCACCTTGAGGTCTGTGCTGTAATTAAAGTGAAGAAGGAAATAAAAGTCACTCTAACAAGTGTAGCCCAGCAAAAACTGGGGTTGTTGAAACACTTTCTGAGCTTAGAGTGTGCCTTGCAGTGCCCTTCCCTCTCCCAAATGGCCCTGTTTGTCCTGTGCAGTTCAGCTGGCTCAGCAAGTGCGAGGAGCAGAAGGACGAGTCGCCGTCGTCGTGGCGCCTGGGCCTGAGGAAGACCGGCAGCCACTCCACGCTGAGCGAGGCCGCGGCCACGCGGGAGGCGCAGAGGGACAAACAGCCTTCTATCTATCGCTCCTCGTCCAGCCCTCGCATATCTGCCCTCTTGGACAACAAGGAAAAGGTTTGCCTTTCAGCAGGGATGTTTTGGCCCACCCTGCTTTACCCTGCAGGTGTAAGACCTTTCCCTTTGAGTTATTATATCCGTAACAAACGTGGGTCTCTTTCAGTCTTGCTTTCTTTTTCTTTTGAAAATTACTCCTTTCCTATCATTTGTTCCTCCAGAACTGGAGTTTGGTGCCCCTTTGACCTAATTCCTGCTCAGTTTGGACCAGGCTGCCACTGAGCAGGGGCAGCCAGTCTGGCACAGCCTGTTCTGTACCAGAAAAAGTCCAATCCAGACAGCAGCACATAGCTGCAGTGGACATTCTCCTTCCCTGTCATTTATATGGATTCCCCCTGTATCCACCAACTGCATTTGTGAATCCCACCCCATGTATTTAATAACTGCAACTTTCCTGCCCATGGGTAGATGTCCCATCCCTGGGGATGTTTAAGGCCACATTGGGTGGAGCTCTGGTCTAGTGGACTGGATGACCTCTAAAGGTCCCTTCCAGCCCAAACCAGTCTCTGATTCTGTGATTTATAAGTAATTCTATAATTTAGAACATGCTTTCATTCACTATCATGCTCTTCACGAAATCCCTTTCAGAACAGATACTTTTATGCTGTGATATGTGTTTCCCAAGAAAATGCCTTAAACCAGCCCATAGGAAAATGCATTCTAGGTTGAAGAGACTTGACCATGAATTTCATTGCCACTGAACGTGCTGCTAGGGTAAGAGATGTGCAGCTGAAGTTCCTCTTTTGCTTCACCAGGACAGAGACAACAAGAGCTATCTTGCCACCATAGTCCCCAGAAGACTGAGCAGTACGAGTGATGTAGAAGAAAAAGAAAACAGGTGAGACTGGCTCAAGTTAATGCTCAGCTTCCATTCAATAATCCCTCTGGAATATAGTTTTTCTGTAGTCATGTTTTGTATATTTTCTCAGCAGTCTCAAGTACACAGGAGTTCACAAGATCAAGAACCAGCTAAGGTCCATAAAAGTTCTGGTACCTTGCTTTTCATTTAGGTGAGCAGGGCAGCAGGCTGCCTTCTGCCCCCCTGTACTCCCTGGCTCCATCCAGGCAACCAGTTTTTTGAATCCTTGTTCCTTTTATATGCAAGTGCCTTATTTTGTAGCTGGCACCTGCACTTGTACTTGTCATTTGCTCAGCAGTCACCTTCAATCCCTTTGTTCACACATCTGTCACTTGAGATTCACTTGAGCTTGTGAACTCTCCCATGTAGGAGCTGCTTCATTGCAGGATTGTTTTTACAGTCTGTGTGTGTAGGTGCCCCTGGACAGAATCGTGGTGTATATATCCAGGATTTCCAGATGTATTTCAGGAGCTGATCTCTACAAACAACTTCTTCAGTGGCCTTCCAGTGCCTAAAGGGGCTCTAAGGAGCTGTGGAGGGACTTTGGACAAGGGCCTGGAGTACCAGGACAAGGGGGAATGGCTTCCCACTGCCAGAGGGCAGGGTTAGATGGGATATTGGGAAGGAAATCTTCCTTGTGAGGGTGGGGAGGCCCTGGCACAGGTTGCCCAGAGAAGTGTGGCTGCCCCTGGATCCCTGGAAGTGCCCAAGGTTGGACAGGGCTTGGAGCAACCTGGGATAGTGGAAGGTGTCTCCCTGCCCATGGCAGCGGGTGGGACAAGATGATCCTTATGAACCCTTCCATCCCTGGCCATTCCATCATTATCTGATTTAGTTTGTGGTAGGAGTAAAATTTAACCTTAGCCTCATTTCCAGGTACTTCCCTAAGAGAGGAGGAAGGCGCAAGCAGAGCAGTGGCTGTGAACTGTGATTGTTGGGCAGGAGCCGTGGCAGACAACTCTGAGAGAATTTCAGCACAGCTTGAGATTCTTTGCTGATCTTTTGCTGGAACCTCCCCACTGCTTTCTTGCTCACTCTCAGGCAGTCTCTTGAGATCTGGAGCTTTGCAGACAAATTGTGTCTGTTGCTCAGCTTGTGCACTGCTGTCGAGTGGCACATGCAGCTGGGTGCTGTGTCCTTTGCTGAGTTTCGTGGGGACTGGCTGAGGAGAAGTGGCCTTCAGGGACAGATGGTGCCCAGGCATGCTGTGTAGCACAGGTTTTTCCCAATATTCTTTCCTTTCAAAACGTCTGAGTTTTCCTTCCCAGAACCCACAGGTGTCTGAGACAGTGTCAGCATGGGCAGAGCAATTGGAAATGAGCAATAATTGCAGGCTGATGGGGGGATGGATTAATGTGGCATTACAAGCTCCAGGTCCTGTCCAGGAGCAGAGGAGAGCAGGACACGCTGCCAGAGTGTGCCTTAGGGAAAGAGCCCTGATTTCAGATAACCAGGATAAATAGCACTACTGGAATTTCTTGATAACTTGTCAAGTAGCTTTAGATACTGCAAATATTTTGGTTGCTGTTTTCTGCTTCATGATTTAGTGGTGGACCTGGCATTGCTGGGTTAACTGTATGGACTCAATGGTCTTAGAGGGCTTTTCCAAGTGTAATGATTCTATGAAAGGATTTGCTGTGCTGAATTGCTTTTGTCCTTGCCTGGATACCTCAAAGAATAAAAACTTCCCTTCCCATTTATAATGTGTTGTTTGAGAGCAAGACAAGACAGCAGAGAGAATATTAAATGGCACTATTTAATATATTAAATTGTTTCTATGGACCATTTGAATTTCATTTGCAAGTTTTCTGACTAAAAAGGATCTTGCTCCTCTTTATGCAAAACATTACATCATCCTGTGGTTCTGAAGTGAGCTGACAAGAGCAGGAGCTGCTGTTAAGGCCAGAGCAGGTGTTTCCCTGAGCTGTGTCACCTGAACAATGATGCACTCAGGTGTAAGGGAAGGATCTGTGTTGTGGAAGTGCAAAGGAGCCAGAAGCAGACTCCAGAGGTTTCTCTAACCAAGGCCTGTGCTCTGTGCTGCTGTAGAGAATCTGCTGTGAACCTGGTGCGGAGCGGCTCCTACAGCCGGCAGCCCTGGAAGGATGAGCCCAAGGGAAACGAAGCTCCCCACTCCAGTGCACCTGCTACTTATGTATCTACCTACTTGAAAAGGTATGTCCAGTCCTGTCTTTTGTGGATTCTCAGGCCGTCAGAACCACACTTAACGTGCCTCCCAAACCTCAGCCTCCTGCTTGCTGCCTCCTGTGTCTTGTAACTGGCCTTGGGACCCTCTTCTGCTGAGACTGGGAAAGAAAAGTTAAGATTTTTAAATTTTTTAATGCTAAATAGCGTTTTTAAAGGCCATAATTGTTATTAATTTGCAAATTTCTGGACTGAATTTCAATACTCTTGTTCGCATAACTGAAATGCGGCTTTTCTTCCATTTAATGCTGGTTCTGCAGTTAGAGAATAAACCCAAAATTGCTCATAAAAACAGATTAATGAAAATGAGAGTCTGAAAGCTTTGTTCAGATAGCTCTTGGTGAGTAAGTTGTAGCTGATCTCTAATTTTGGTTTATATCTGTCCACGATTATGGCATTATCAGAAAGTGGCAGTGATCTTGGGCATGATGTACAGCACTGGCTAAGGACTAAAAACAGATGCTTCCAACTGCAGTAAGGAAGCAGTTTGTGCACAGTGTCTGTGAAACTGTAGAGGCTAATTGTTGGTAAAGGAGTCAGGCAGAGTCAGGAAGGCAATTCCAGGCAGAACTCCTGTAACTGCAGTGTCCTGCACCTCTTGGAGAGGCAGAGTCTCAGTATCCTTGAGCAACCAGCTGATGGCTCTCTCTGGGTGAGCTGAAGGAATGCCCTGCTCTGGTGAGGCAAACAGTGCATTGCTGGGTTTTCATCTCAATTGTGTGAGCAGGAGGATCAGCAGTGCAAGCACCTCACCTTTATTTCAGTTAATGCTGGAGACCATCGAAACAGCCTGTAATGAACACATCACACTGCAGAGCCATTGTGTTCCTGCTTAAGGAAAACAGCAGTAGTTCAAGGTTTTAGATTGAGTTTCACCAAATTCTAGATCCTGACCTAAATAACTGTTTTGAGATGGAACAATTGCTTGAGATACTTGGGAAGAGGCAGTTTATTTTGTTCCAGTGTTTGTGCTGTAGAGGTAAGTGGTGCTTGAGGATGTGTGTGGCCAGTTCTGAGCACGTACAGATCCATTGCCACAAAAGGTGAAGCAGCCCCTTCAAGCAGAAACCTTCTGCTCTGCTGATCCATTGCAGTGACTTCACAGCAATCCTGGGATGTGATGACAGCCCAGCCTGCATAGCTTGGCTCTCTCCAAAGCTGGGCTGACAAGCTGCAGCTAATTACACTGGAAAACTTTTGCCCCTTGCAGCTGGCACACCTTTGCTGCTCCCTGCTCTGAGGGACAGCCCAGGCACCCCCAGGCAATCTTACAAACATTGCTGGTTTATCTCAGCTAATCCTGCACCAGATGTAGTGTTGCACTCACACATTTGTACAGTATTTCCTGGGTTAAACTGGGCAGAGAGTGGGGAAGGTTTAGGCTGCAGTGGGATGTCACTGAGTTCTTGTCACCAAGGCTGAATTCTGACTTTTCATAGGAGACTGGCTGGTTCACAAGTAGATAGAGAAAATAGCTTTGCCAGGTAGGAATAGATGTGCTTTTAAAGGAAAGATCACTGGGTTTGCCTTTCATATACAAACAGTAAAATCATGATTAATTTAATCTTTATTCCATATAGTTTTCTGTAGAAGAGCACGGATAAATTGAATGCAATCATATTGAACCTCTGATTTCTCCAGCCTTGTGCATCAGCCCCTAAGAGGAGGAAGGGAACCTGGTTGCCTGTTGAACATAAGCTTTTTGTCATTTCCAAGTATTAACAAAACTCTGAGCACAACTCCTAAAGGTAAAAGCTTGTTTTTAGAGAGGAGGAATTCAAGGGAATATGACATGCTTGGTTGTCACTGAGAGGATGACTGTGTATGTCTGCAGCTTCCCTTTGCCTCAGCATTTGACTAAACTCTGTAAAGATCCCAGACTGGTTTGGGCTGGAAGGGGCCTTAAAGCCCATCCAGTGCCACCCCCTGCCATGGGCAGGGACACTTTCCCCTATCCCAGGGTGCTCCAGGCCCCATCCAACCTGGCCTGGGACACTGCCAGGGATGGGGCAGCCACAGCTTCTCTGGGCACCCTGTGCCAGGGCCTCCCCACCCTCACAGGGAAGAATTGCTTCCCAATATCCCTTCTAACCCTGGTTATGTTCTTTAAGTGCTTTATAGAATCCCCAAACATAGCATGAACAACAGCAGCAGATCATCTTAAGATGTGGGAAAAGGCTTTTCTTTTTTTTTTCTTTTTTTCTTTTTTTTTCTTTTTTTTTAATAAAAGGGAACAAAATAACTTGCAGCAATGTTACAAATGTTCTTCTGCTTTAATTGAAGCACATACAGAGGCTCTCTGTGTCATGGTACTGGCACTTGTCCTGCTTTCTCTGTGTGTACCACTGGCCCAAAAATCCACAGAACCCTGCTCTGACAGCCTGGTGTCCATTTTAGTGCATACTGGCTGTCAAAAAGCCAGGCCACTTCGCTGGAGTATGAAAGGATATGGAAGAAAACTGGCATAGCAGGTTGGATTAGTTCAGCATCCTGCCTTTGACATCAGCCAGAAGTGCTGCCTCCCCGGAAGGGCTCCCACACCAAAACAAAATCCTTCAGCTACACAGTTTCTCCTTCATTTCACATTTATGCAAATGCTTCCTTACTGGTCACATAAAAGCCATTGTAGTGAGCCAGGCCAACAGTCCCTGCAGCCCAGGCTCTGCTTCTGACAGCAGCTGGTTTTGAAGGAGAAGTTGCAAAAGCCAGGATGACTTCAGAGCAGTCTCCCACCTCCCACACTCTCCTCTCTTCCTTCCAGCAATCAGGAATTTAGAAGCCAGGGATTGTATTTAACCATTGTTCTTAGTAGCCACCACTGTGGCCAACTTTCATACCCAAAACCTAGTTTGATCTCTGCAATACCCCATGGCAGTGTATTTAAAAAAATAGTTATGTGCTTTGTGCAAACCTTTTTTATTGCCACATGTGGAAGCTTTTTAAGAGTTTGAAGGTTTTTAAGTTAAAGTTTTTAATTCCTTTGCTGTTCTCAGAAGTATTTCTTTTTACTGCTTGGAAATGTTACTTTGCATTTCATTGCTCATTCCCTGATGGTTCTGTTGTGGTAATAATGTTAGAGAAAGGGGATCAGTGTATCAGTGCCTTTCTTTTATTTCTAATGTCGAATTCTTCAGCATAAATTCATAATCCTCCCTTTCACAGACTCCTATGGACACAGCTGTTAATTAACAGGATTCCCTGGCTAACCTTTATATTGCAGTTTTCTGGTCCTATTCAGATGAAATGTGAACAATGGAGTAAATACCTTGGAGTGCTGCTCACGCTGTGCAGTGCCACCGTGCACGGGGACAGGCTGGGAGGTGGATTCCTGCAGAGCTGGCAGTGCCTTGGCTCCACTGGAGCAGGAGTGTGTCCCTGGTGCCCCAGCAGCACATCTCTCTGCCTGTGTGTGTGTCAGAGCTGGCACAGCACCATCCCTGTGCCATCTTCCTCCATTCCTCCTTCCCTTCTCATCCCCCACATCCCTGGTCCCCCAAGCACATGGTGCTGCTTCCATCCTCCTCACCCAGTACCTTTCCCTTCTGGAAGACAATCCTTGTCAGGGCTTACTTGATAACCCTCCTGTATCATCCCTTCCTGACCAAGTTCCTTCTCTCTCTTGCAGCCACCCTTGTGCCCCAGCCCCTCTGCCTTGGGCTCTCCTAGGGTGCTGCCACATCAACCCTGCTCCCCCAGGGCTGCCACCACCTTTTCCCTGCCAATCCTCTCATCTTTTTCCCTGGCACAGGCTGTGCTGCCATCCTCTCCTCAGAACATTGGTGTGACTCCACAGCCGCTTGCTCTGCACAGCCACCCCAGCCAAGTTCCACTCCCTGCTCCCAGCCCATCTCCAGGGCTTGGCCATTCCCTCTGGAGCAGAGAGCCAAGAGGGGAGGCACTTGATTCCAACAGGACTTCCTGCTCTCCTGTGCTCCAGGCAGGGGCCAGCATTGCAGAGGAAGCTTTGTTTAGGTTCCAGTGGAGGTTGCTACCTGGTGACAATGATTTGCTTGTTCCTGTGTGACCTCTATGTGGCAGGCAGCCATCAAATGAGGAGCTCAAATGGGAGGTTCCTCCCTGTGGGATCTTCCAGGATGCCCCATGGAGGCCTTCCAGGATGCCCTGTTGTCCCCTTTGGCTCCCTAGGGACCAGCTGCTTCTGCTGGGCTGGCTGGGGGCCTTGGCATGTAAAACTGGCTTGTAAATTGGGTGTCTGAGTGAACTGGACTGGATCTTTCCCCTGGCCTCCTGTCCTTGGCTGTGATCCTGCCCCTTCCCAGTGTTATTTCAGCCTCAGGCTGCTGTCTGAATTCTTACTCTAGAGCTGACTTCCACTTTCAGTCCGTTGTTGCTGGCTTTCCCAAAAACCTGCAGCACTGCCCCAGCCTGCTGCTTTTCTCTAGGCCAGCTTTTATTCCTGGGCAACCAGTTTGGTCCTGCCATGGAGCCATTAGGATGCAGGAGGTAAGAGCCAGCCTTCCTAGCCTTTGATCCTTCAGACAGTCCAGTCTGACCAGTAGCCATGCTGGGAAGGGTGTGGCAGGGCCCCAGATCCCACTGGACTGCTCTGTGCAGGCAGTGAGTAGCTTGTGTGCAGGGCTTCAATATGTGCAAGGGGGAGATTTTGCCAGATTTCATCAAGTCTGTTTTCAGAGATATGCAGCTTTTCCCACTAGAGTGGATTTTCTCTCCTATTAGGGCGGATTTTCTCTCCCACTTAGGCTGGATTTTCTTTGAAAAAGTGAAAGGGTCCATCCTCATATAAGAGCCCTTCTTTTTTCCTCCTACCTCTTCTCCAAAATACGAACACAAACACAGCTTTTCAGTAAGATTGGTTTTCAGGGTTTGCTTTAAACTGGCAAAATGTGTATTTCCCTTGCTCATTCTTGAATATTTTTGGACAGCTGTGCTAGAAATACATTTTGTGCCAAGCATGCCTTAAAGACAATTAAAGCCTGAACTGATCATCTTTGCCAAAACTTTAAATGACTGAAAACAAGTTCTTAAAACTGGAAATCCTGGACATCCTTAGGGGTGATGCAGCCAGACCCGCTTATGTCACTCTCTCCTTCCCTGCTTTAAGCATCCTCATCCTTGCTCCCACCTTTTCCCAGTGTACAGGGGTGCTTTGTGTGCCCTGCTTTCACTGCAGCAGGGATTTTCCCTTCCCTGCTCCCCCCCAGCTCACCCCACACCGGTAGCCTGTCGCTGGAACTGAGCTGGGCTTGGCTGAGCGGGGCTCTGCTGGTGCTGGCCTGCGCCGCTCTCCCAGCTCCTTGCACACTTGTGTGGTACCTGCCCCCTTCCCAGCTGCCAGCCCAGCTGTGGGATGTGCTGTTAAATATTTACTGTGCTCTGAAGGACGTGGTTTTGTGATGTTTTACAGTGCTTCATTTGGTAGAAGTAGTGACCTGAGCAGTCCCTACATTTCAGCCAGTCGCAGTCCATCTCTAGCTACCTCACCCACTGCCATTGGCTCATCTACCTCCCCGGGCACCCCGTGGCAAGCTGTCTCTTCCTGCCCCACATCCCTCGGTGTGAACACTCCTGCATCAGCCCACCACTACACCAGGTAACAGCTCCCAGCAGAGATAACGCTCCGAAAGGCAGCATTTGGCTTGGAGGTTCTGAGTCCTGCAGTGGATTATGGATTGGAGGTGTGCTTCCCTGTGGGAAGCGCTGATAGGCAATAGCAGAGTGATAAGCAATCCCAGGATGGTGGTGTTGGACGGTTCCAGTGGTGGGTATGCAGCAGCAGGCAGGTGACAGCCCCCAGTGTGTCCCTCGTGCCCCCGTCTCTGTGACACAGCACGTGCTCAGGCTGCCCTCAGGCACTCGATGTACAAAGTCTTGGGGTTCCTTCCTTCTGCTTATTCACCAGGTACACTTTTCTAATAATTTTTGCTACAAACAGGGATGTGAAGACTATTAATTCCTCCTGCTCATTCCTGTCCACGTTTTGTAAAGCTCATTTTACTGTGGCTGTTCTCTGCAAACACACGAGTGTAAAGCAAGGAGGATGCTCCCTCAAGGAGGTTGGGCTTAGTCAGCGCTTGAGTTCACTTGCTTTGCTTTCCATATGTCTTCTCTATTTCAGAGCCCCTTTCAGGCAACAAACTGATTCTGCTGTAGAGAAAAACGCAGAGGGCAGCTGTGCCAGCACCCCTCTAGGTGTAATCACAAACCGTGCTGTGCTGGGCGCTGCCAACGGCCCCGCCAGTGCCGGGGCTGCCTCTGCCCCGGGGAAGGACCTCTCGCCTGAGGAGGCCAGGGAGCGCAGAAGGTCAGTGGGCTCTGCTGGCCCCTCCGTGGGCAGGGGGCTCTGCTGGCCCCTCCGTGGGCAGGGGGCTCTGCTGGCCCCTCCGTGGGCAGGGGGCTCTGCTGGCCCCTCCGTGGGCAGCTCTCACACGGTGGTGATGGTGGGGATGTAAGAACTGGGGCTTAGGTGCTCCATGGAGTTCCCAGGCCGCTCTCCCTACTCCGTCTAAGGGTTTTGAACCGAGTCATCGCTGGCTTGCAGATTAAATTCAGTTTCATAGTTTTCTACTTGTCTCTTCAGCATCTCAGCCTTTTATGTCAGCACTAATCTCAGTTCCTGGTCTCAGCCCCATCCCAGTGTGTACGCAGGGACAGGCAGCAGAACAGCCCCTCACAGTGGGTTCTGTAAAATGAACCCCATCCCAAAAAGACCACTGTACTGAGACACATTCGGGTAAAATCCTTCTGATTCTGCTCAGCTGCATTTACTTATGCCCTGCTGGAGACATCTGTGCTGCACAGGTTCCCCAGATTCCCTCTGCAGGTAGTGGGGAAAACAAACACTCCTGGGGTGTGTAGGTGTGTGACACAGGAGGAGAGGGACTCCAGCAGCAGGCGTGGCTTTGACTGGAAAGGCCAGAGGCAGGAGTCTGCCTTGTACAACTGAGGCCGTTGCAGCAGTAGCAGCTTTGGGAATGACTCTGACTCTAGCTGCTGGTATCTCTCATCACATGGTGTTATTTTAAGACTGGGAAAATGCAAACCTGAGGAACCAGACCTCTTTTCTAAGGAACTTTACCCTGCGCGTTAATTACAGAATATTACATTATCCCTATTTCTTCCTGCAAACCTGCAAATAGGTCAACTTTTCCAAAATAATATATCTTCTAATGGTATCAATGAAAGCAAATAGTAATAAATAAAATGCAGCATTGAACTGAGTGCTTTTAACCAGCAACAAGTTCATGCAGAGTATAGAGTGCTTAGGTTCTTCCAAACTAGAATAGTAATTTATTGAAATACAGCCATCCCTGAGTGCAGATAGTGCTCTGTTTAAAAGGCCCAAGGCCAAGGGATGGAAGAAGCAATAATGGGAATTACCAGGGTGCAAGGCTGAAGGTCCTGGGGCTGAGCTGCAGTGTCCCACAGTGGGCAGGCTGCTCCACTTCACCTGCAGCACATCCAAGCAAGGTGGGCTGTGGTGTTGGAAGACACTCAAACTTGTAACGCTGTTTGGGATTTTTTTTCCAGACCTGGCACAGGGAGTGCTTGGAAGGTATTGCAGACATTCTGGAGGAGCCACATTCATCATTTTTGTGTGCAGGGACAGTTTGTAGTAGCCACTGCAGAGTATCTTTGGTGTGAGAACACTTGGGTTAGCCCTGGAAGTGCCTCTCTGTGCTCCTGTTGCTTTGCTGGAGGTCACTTGGCTTGGGGTCATTTGCAATTGAATCGAGATGAGCTGACAAAAGATACTGCCAGTGCCCAGAGAGGTTGTGCAAGAGGACAGAGTGAATATTGTGCTCTCAGTTCTCACTTCAGACCTTTCACAATGGTCTCTCCATTCTGGCAAGCCTAGAATCAAGTTGCAGAAGCAGATTTTTTTGCTGGAGAAGTGGGCTGCACAAACTCCCCCCAGACTTTTGGCACTATGTGCAGACAGAGAACTGGACTGGGATAGTTACTTGGAGATGCCCAGAAAAGCATCCATTAGTATTACTGCATTGGCATTTACTGCCAAATCTGTTTCTATAAATAATACAGAAGATCTGTTTGTCTCCTGCATTTTTATTAGAGAACCATCTCCTGTGAATTATGGTAATGTAAAGAGAAAACACCAGAAAATTCCTTCCGCCTTGAATTGATGCTTTGAAACTACTGAGAGGAAAAAAGCCCAGAAGTGATCCATCATGCTCGTGGGGGAGGAAAGCTTACTGATAAATGTGTGTCCTCACAGCAGGATTAGGTGCCTGGGAGCTGCCTGCACATTGGAACTAGGAAACATGGACCCAGAGAGACAGGAGAAGTCACCTAAATGGGCAGAGCTTATTTGGGAGGGAGACCAATTCCAGTAAAATAAAATAAAAAGGCAAGTGGCAAACAGTTGTCAGGGCAGTGCTGTATGGATTTCAGTTCCCAGTGGCAGCTGTTGCAGGAGTGTTTGGGCTGCTTCAGTGTTTCCAAAGCGCCAGCTTGCTCTTAGCAACAAAAACATAAACAGGCTCATCATCTAATATTAGATCACAGGGATGTCTCTGAACTTGTGGCCTTAAAATTATCTATGTGGAGCCAAAAGGTTAAAGCAGAAGAGGCTGCTTAGGGCTGGGAAGGAACAACTGGCAGAGTGCCCTGAAGTGCTGGTTTGCATCCGTGGTGGGCAGCAAGCCTTACCCTGCCCCACCACAGTGCTTGACCCGTGGTGATTCACCTGCTCCTTGTTTTCCAGCTGAATTGGTCAGGAAATGCTCCAGTAGCTGGAAAATAGCGTAAATGATGAAGGGGAGGAAAGGACCAGCAGCACAGGGGCAGCAGAGCAGAGGTCGGTGTGGGGGGGTCGGTGCCAGGTCGGTGCCCGTGCTGGGGCCGGTGCTGCAGGTCCCAGCTGTGCCAGTCTGTTCGTGTGTCCTGCTGCACTCCAGCCTCCCTGCCTCACTGCAGCACTGCCGTGTGCTGCTGCTGGCAGCCTGGAAATGTGCCATCTCCCACAGCCAGTGCTTGTGCCAGGCAATTTCTTCTGGGTTTTTCCTGAGAATTTTGGAGCTTCTGATGAATGGTGCTGTCTGGCCATTTGGATGATCTCCTGCCAAAGGCAAATTGTCTCCCATTGCAAATGTGTTTGTCCACTGAACTCAAACAGCCCTGGCTCTGCTGAGGGTGGATTTCAGCCACGTGGATGTTGTACCTACAGTACCTCACACAGACCAAGGGAGAATTAACATTCTGGTTTCCGCTGGGTGTCAGCAGGAGGTGGGGAATGGGGGGTCCTGTTGGTTGGAGCCCAGTGCTGGATTATCCACCTTCATCCAGGGTGACAGCGGCCTCTAGTGCCACCAAAAGCTCCTTCCCAAGGTTCTCCACAGCCTTGTCTGTGCATGTTCATTGCAGGCCTTTGGTCACTGCTTGCCCCACGAGTCCCATGCCACAACCCCCTGCCAGAGTATTCCTGGTGTCACAGCTCCAGGCTGCTTGGAGCTCTGTCCCCTAGGCATGGAAAGGGGCTGCAGGAGATCTGCCACACTGAATGTCACTTGTGCCATGAGCTATCTGGGCTGGAAGGAAGGTCTGGGGGATCTGGCTGAAGCTTTTTATGCTGTATGGAAGTTTTGATTCCCCAAACAGCTGGATAGCAGTCCTGCAGCCCACAGCTGGCATTTGGATTGAGCATACTCTGCCCAAGAACTTCTGAAAGGCAAGTCTGTGCTCTCAGTTGTATGGCCAGTTTAAAAGGACTCTGGAATTTGAAATATCTCTTGGTTTGTCAGGAATTAGGATTTTAATTTAATTTTAACTTTTTCCGCCCCACCACTGTGCTTATACAACTGAATTCTGCAATTGTGTGTGTTCTTCCTGTTCCTCAGGAAGGTCCCAGCAAAGTGGTTCTGGCACTTGCCATCAGGCACACTTGCAGGCAGGAAACTCATCTCTCTCTTTCTTACTTTTTAATTTCTTCTGACCAGTTTCTCACATAACTGCCCCATCCCTGGAAGTGTCCAAGACCAGGTTGGACAGGGCTTGGAGCAACCTGGGATAGTGGGAGGTGTCCCTGCAGGGAGGTAGAACAAGATGAACTTTAAGGTCCCTTCCAACCCAAACCATTCCATGATTCCGTGATAAATCCAGTGTAGGAGTGAAGTGGGTTTGTTTTCTAGGCAGCTTTGGGGCTGGTGGCTCTGCTCAGCCCATGCCTTCTTGCCCTCTAAAGTTTTCCCTAGAAATTTTCTTCAGCTGAAGGAAATTTGCTAACGTGCCAGGTAAATGTGTTTGGCAAACATTTCTGTTTCCTGCTTCATTTCCAAAAGAAATTTGTTCTTCAATCTAAGGATCCAGCTGCTAATTATAGTAGCATATATTATTAATGTATTAATAACGGAATCCTCCTCCACCAGTACTGTCAGATGAACAATTTTTGGCAAGTCGTTTTACCTCTTGTTTTTTGTCCTGTGGGCATTCCGAGTGTGTCCTCTGTGATGGGCATGGCTGTGTCACTCAATATGTCCCTTAACCTTTATGATCTGACAAATAGAGTAAAAGCCCCTGATCCCTGGAAGTTACACCAAAAGATCTGCATTGAGAGGAACTGGGAGAAAAGGCTGTGAGCATTAGCTTGCTGCCACCTTTTTTTGAATATAATTTGACTCTATAATCCTTATCACTGACTGATGTAAAGCTGAGTGGTCTTCATCTCCTGGGAGAGGTCCCTGGGGAAGCAGAGCAGCGGGGATGCTCATGGAAGGAGCTGCTACAGGGCAAGAGAAGGATTCCTGTCCACACTGCACAGTGGACAACAAGAAGTTAAGAGGTTTCTCTCTCTTGTGAAGAACTGAAGGATCATCTGGCACCTGCTGTGACAGCATTTCTCTGCCACTGCCTCTGCAGTTAATCGCTTTCAGATAAAGTTGTCCCTTTTTTAAAAGGCTGCTGGTGCAGATGACGTGGGAGGGCAGGAATTCTGCTGGCCATGGGGTTGTCCATGTTGGGAAGAGGCGAGATTGCTCCTGCTGGATCAGAAATCAGGCTGCATTTTGATTTGGAGAAAGGTTGAGGTGTGGGCCGGGGTCAGAGCGGTGTCCTGTGAGGGCGGTGAGCCGGTGTGTGCTGCGTGCTCAGCTGCCAGGGCCGCGTCCCCCCGGGCTGCCGGGGAAGGGCTTTGGGTGTTTGGCATTTGCTTTGGGCGGGGGAGCCCAGGCTGTAGGTTGGCCTGCTAACAAAAGCAGGAATCCATGCAGGATCCTTCAGGAATGGTCAAGGAAAGGAAGCAGGGACCGCTTGAGCTAAGCGTTGTCAAAGAACTGCAGCTTGGCAGCGCGGAGCAAGCAGAAGGTAAAACTGCCTTTCCCCAGCCCCGTCCATGGCGAGTTCGTGTGCGATTCCCCTTGGCTTGCTAATGGCACCCACTGCCCTGCTGCACCTGGGCTGGCAGCACTGCCGGCTCCAGTGCCCTCTGGGTGCCACTGCTGCCTGTCCAGGGGCTGGGCTTTACTAACTTCAGCGTGTTCAGGTGCTTCCCTGTGCCTAAAATGGCCATTAAAGCAAAGGATGTACCTGAAATCTCTGTAGAGATCCTGTGTGTCAGTGCAGCTGAGAGCTAATGCAACACTAAATCAGCTCCTCTGTTAAATGTGTGCTCCACAGTACTGGGCTGTGGTGGAGGAGCCAAGGAAGCCAGGTAACCTCCCTGGGATTTCTGTTGGAAAAGTTTTTGTGCAAACTTAATTAATCTTCTGTCCCTTGGAACACTGGACACTGGAAATTGAACCAAAGCCACATGCTAAGAAATTGCAGTCTGAGCTCAGTGAGAAATTGAAATCTTTGATACTTTATTAATATTCAGTGATATGTTCTGTAATTCAGTTGGGGCTGATCTGTGATCCTGTTCCTTGGAGGTGCTCTGGCATCTCCTGCTCCCACGAGGTGGCAGTGCAAGGCTGCTGGGATGCACTGACAGGCAAGCATCGCTCCTCGGGCTTATTTGGTTCAGTAGCTGAACCTTAATTATCACCATCAGATTTTGAATTTACTTCATTTTTTAGTTGCAAAAGACAATTTCCCCAATATTTGGATTTTTGCCAACTTAATTTTGTTTTTCCCTAGGGATGTTCTGCCCTGGAAAATTTCCTGTTTCAGACTGTGTAAACCAGCTTTTGGGAAAGCTGTAACAGGGCTGCTTGAGGCTGTTTAAAATGTCAAATTGTGTTGGTTCACTTGAAAATGAGAGGGATGCTGGCAGAGGCTGGACATTCACACCTTTGCCTTTGTTTCCTCCATCAGTGGCAGGAGGTGGAGTTCCATCCCACTCCAGTTCCTGCAGCAGATTTTTAATGCAGCCCCTGAGAACTGCAGACAGTGCCATTGTTCCCTGTCACAGTGACAGCCTGATCAGTGCTGTGTATTGACACCTGAAGTCCTGTGCTGGACACAAACCATTCCAATATTCCATCCTGGTAAGCTTTGCCCTTGTGATGGTCACAGTGGGTGCATTCCGTGTCCCAGGGACAGGTCAGACCGTCAGTTCAGGTGTTGGCCGCCTCTGCTTTGGGGTTGCAGCACTTTTTGCTTTTCTCTTAAAGAAAGTGTTCCTGGTTTTTTTTTATCAAGTGCATTTTCTCTTCTTCTGGCAGAACTTTAAAGGTCTGTGTTCACAGCAACAGTCAAGGCAGCCAGTTTAGGGAATGTGATCACTGTGATGTTTGTTGCCTTTTCACTCTTCACCAGAGTGACAATGCTGAGTGACATTAATTAATGTGAAAGGATTACATTGATCATTAAAAGTGTCTCATCTATGTGCTGACTCCCCCAGCCCCAAACTTCCTGAGCTCTCAGGAGGAACCAATGCTGTATTGCATTCCTCTGGCAGAGGAAATGCAGGGCTATGTTCACACCTGGATGTGCAACCCAAGCACTGCTCCCCTGGTACTGGAGCAGTGCAGGCTGCCCAGGAGGCACAGGGGGCTGCATGGGGACACTGAGGGGACATAGCACAGAAGGAGCAGCTCTGCAGTCTGAGGGACACACACAGAGCTGAACATGGAACTGTGAAATGGTTTGGGCTGGAAGGCTGGTCAGGACCTTAAAGTTCATCTTCTTCCACCCTCTGCCATGGGCAGGGACACCTTCCACTATCCCAGGTTGCTCCACACCCCATCCAACCTGGCCTTGGACACTTCCAGGGTTGGGTAGGGAAAAAGACAGGAAAAAATAATCCAGAACTCTGTGATGGGAAGTGTTCTTGTAGCATCAGCTGCCATATGTGTAACCTCACCCCATTGTAAACGTCCCATGGAAACGGGAGTTCTGCAGGGATAAAGGGTGCAGGTTGTTTTGATTAACAAGTGACAAAGATCACAAGTCTCTTAATCTCTTGGATCAGCACCTGAACATGTTAAGCAAAGCAAAGCTGTGAGAAATAAAGAAGTTAATCTGCTGCTAGTGAACCTGCTAATCATCCTGTAACCAAAGGGTTGAAATTCAGACACTGAAACGTTCACGAGCTGAGAATTCACAGTCCAGACTGAAACCCAACAGCTCCCAACAGAAAAGGCCTGAAAATGGGGAATTCTCAGCTGAGCCTTTTTGAGCCGGCTGTGAAAGGCTTTAGGAATATGATCCTGTTATCCCTCTGTCCTCAGCTTATTAAATAACTTGCCATTGTCAGGCTGTCTCCCCTCTCATTCACAGTTCCAGCACCCAAAGAGTCTTGATGTGTTATCCTTCTCTCCTGCCTGGTGAAGGGTCTCTCAGAGCACATCCCGCTCCTGGCAGTTTCTGTAGTGACTATTTCCAGTTGCAGTGGGCTGATGGGCAGAATGTGTCAGCACAGGGATAAATTCAGGGAAGAACTGAAACCTGTTGCTTGGATCAGAGAGCAGGAAAGTTTCTTTTTCTGACTGTTTCCACGTAGTTGCCAATGATTGACTTGCTGCTGGCGACATAGTTCATTATCTAACTTAAGGAATTGTATTTTGGGAACTGCTGTCGGCATTGTTGCCTGCAAAACTTGCCCTTGCTTCTCCTCCCTCCCCCAGCTTATGGATAGTTATTTGCTAATGGCAGCTGTCCAGTTTGTAGGCATGCATTGCTGGGATGCTGTACTTTTCCAATTGTTTCCAGGGGAGCGGTATCTGTACTTTAGGCTTTTGCTGAGCTTTTTTTCCTTATTTTCTTTTTTTCAGAGTGCACATGAGCTTTTTATATATATATGTATACTTAAACATACACGTGTATGCATGAGAAATACAAATATCTGTCACAAAAACATTTTAAATCACTGCAGTGGTTGGAATAGTGATACTATATTCTTCTTAAGAAGAGAAATTTCAAACATTTTAGAGTCTGAATAGCCACATGGCTTTCCATGTGCTGAACACACCTCCTTGTGCACAGGAAGCCAAACCTCTGGCCAAGTACCTGGCTCCCCTTACCTTTGTTACCTGGATCTGGAAGAGCCAAAACTCTGTCCTTGTTTCCAGGATAACTGTCCCTGTTGATTCTAGTCTAGTGAGTGTAGTTCAGAGTCACTCCTAAGCTGGGAAGAGATGAGAGGATTTGGAGAAGGCCCAGGAAGAGCTTTCCTGCAGAAGAGCCCCATCAAGCCCAACCCCAGTTCACAACCAGCAGCTCCCCATTCCCAAAGACTGGGAACAACTGTGATGATGAACCAGTTACTGTGTGCAACTTGTGTTCTTCCTGTGCTGGCTGTGGGACCTGGATTTATTGGAGAAGGACCTGACAAGGAGGGAACCTGTCATGGCCCAGTTCAGCTCATGTGGGGATGTATCTCAATTTTTGTTCCTGACACCAGAATGAAATTCCTTGAACCCACTCTGAGAAAAGGGCAGCTCTAGCACTTGGTGAATGTTTAGCTTCCAAATTTGTTGCCAGGTTTTCATAGAATCTCAGAAAGGTTTGGGTTGGAAGGGAACTTCCAACTCATCTCATTCCAACCCCAGCCACGGGCAGGGACACTTTCCACTATCCCAGGTTGCTCCAAGCCCTGTCCAACCCAGCCTCAAACACTTCCAGGGATGGGGCAGCCACAGCTGCTCTGACACATGTAGGTGAGGTAAAACTCCAAGTTTTGCACATTCTCGCTGTTGAATCTGGGACTGGGTGATGTTTAGCCAAAGGACTCTGGTGGTGAATGGTGTTTGCCGGAAACACTTCAAGCTCTGAGTGCCTGAAGGAGTTCAGGATGGCAGGAAGGGATACCAGTGTTGTGAAAGGATTATCAGAAGCCTGTGTGTATCTTGGAGAAATTCATTATTTGTTCTTGTTACCTATGCACCAGCCAGCAGGGGATTGTAACTACTTTTTCTGCATCAGTCACCCTTTACTTGGGAGGGGTTTCTCCTCACAATATGTTATTTAATTTTCCTCTGGCCAGGGTTCTCTAACATACAGACTTGCTCTTGTACTCCAAGTTTACCAGGCGCTATATCCAGCCTTCCTATTTCCCCTATTTGAATCTCCCCTTCTATTAGTATTTTATTGCAGCTCATTTTGCCTTGACATGGTGATGAGTAGTTGGGA
Source organism: Climacteris rufus (assembly GCA_013398175.1). NCBI lineage: Eukaryota > Metazoa > Chordata > Aves > Passeriformes > Climacteridae > Climacteris > Climacteris rufus. The sequence goes on along the minus strand of VZRZ01003567.1, from coordinate 119,086 downwards.
TCCGTGTGTATATTGCACTGTCCTTGGTGAAAGAGTTGACAGAGAAAAATAGGTGTTTTCTTGAAAATAGGCAGAACTAAGTGGGAGCCAGGTTCATCTTTCAGTTACCAATTTTTTTCCTAGCTAATACATAAACCAGAAGCCTGTAGCTTTCATGGCAGCAGGACACACTTGTCTCTGTGGGAGCTGTAAACCTCTGCAGTGGTTTTGCTGACTGTCACATACACATCTTGAACAATTTCTATTCTGCTCCTTGAACTTGCAGCCAGAACTCTGGTAAAAATCTGTTCTGCTTTATACATGCCTTGAGCTTGGTGTGATGGCTGCTCCTATTTCAAGTATTTCTCAACAAAATCTTATTGCAAGGAAACACAACACATAGGGGCATTCCTTTGAAGATCTGCTTGGATCCTGAGATATTTCCTTGAATTAATAGGATGACACAGGCACTGCACTTGAGCAAGCAGTGTGTTCCTTTAAAACGTAATTAAAAACTGTGGATTGTTCAGAGGTTGCCTCACACCCTGTTTGGTGCCTGTGCCCTGCAGCCTGCTGTGCTCTGCAGTGTTTCTGCTTTGAGAGCAATGTGTTGCTCTGCCTGTGCCATCCAGCCCAGCCCAGCTCCGAGCTGCATCCAACTCACTCTCCCCTTCCAGTGCATTTGTTCTCTCACTCTGTTCCAGCCCATTTAGCACACTCAGGTCTCTCAAAATGCAGTTTGTAAGCAAAGCAGTGCATTGTAAAATCTGTCTTTTCCCTCCCTTCCCTTGAAATTAAAAAGCAAAGCACAGGAGACCCCCAGCAGGGCACAGCTGGGCCTGCATTGCCAGCAGGGCTGGGCTGCTGGGTGCACTTGTGGGCACAGCACAGCCCCTCCTTCAGTGCCTGCAACGGGCTGGAGCTGCTCCCGTGGAGAAACCAGCTCTGTCACTGTGCAGGGCCTCTGCTGACTTGCCTCAGAAAATTCAGTTATCTCATGCTGTAAATGGCTTTGGGTGAGCTCCAGGAGGTGACGAATTGTGTCAGTGGAAAGAACCCAAAAGCTGGCGATCGATGGTGGCTGCGGCCCTGCTGAGCCGTGCTGACCCGCACGATGCGCTCGGCTGGAGATCGAGTCCCTCTTACAGGTTGGGCTCCCAAAATTGCTAATGATGCTGTAACATATCCATATTAGTATATAAATTCTGGGAGAGCAGAGGGAAAAAGCCTGGGAGATGATGGGGTAAGACACCGAAAATGTTTTTTCTCTTGCTGTACCCACAGTAAAGCTGTGGCTGAACTGCACCGAGGGAAAGCTGCAGCCTCTGCAGACTGCCTGGGCTGCCCCTGCTGCAGAGCCCTCTCCACGCCTGAGGCTGGCCTGGTCCCCACCGATTTGCCAAACCTTTCCTGAAACTCCTTTGAAAACCTGTTTTGTCCTCTATATACCTGTAGCTCCTACATACCTGCATCCTCATTGCAGAGTAAACTCCACTGATTTACATTCCACTGATTCAAAGCCATTGCAGTAAACTGCCTGCTGTACTGAGCTACAAATTTACTTTGTTTATACATTTCAGGAATTTATATATTTTTTACTACTGCCCTGAACTTCATTTGCAGTATATTTTGCAAATGCCTTTTTCCTGTAGGTGGCTTATTGCTTCTGGCTGCCGGGCAAACAGCAGTGATTGTGCTTGTGTCAAAAGCTGCAGAAAATGCTTATTGTTTCCTTAATGTGCTATTACCTGGACAGTGCACACACTGCAGCAGAGAGCAGGAGAGCTCCTGCTCTGTAAAATTAGGAGTTGCATAGCTTTCATTAATCAAACAGCAGCTTTTTTTGTTCATGAAACAGCAGATTCTTGGGAGACATCATCTCTCTGAAGTGTAGGAGCTTCCTGTGTTGGCATATCCATCACAGGTCGTGTGTGTGTCTGGATAAACCATGGGAAGAAATGAGCTCCTCTGCAGTGCATCCACATGGGCTGTGCTGGAGGCTCCTCGTGAAGGAGATAAATCACACCCTGGGAGTGCAGCTCTGCGAGCCCTCGAGTGGGGACATCTCCACTGCAGGCAGCTCCAGGGCACAGTTCATAGAATCATGGAATCTCCTGAGTGAGAAGGGACCCACGGGGATCACTGAGTCCAACTCCTGGCCCTGCACAGGACACCCCAGCAATCCCACCCTGTGCATCCCTGAGAGCATTGTCCAAACGCTGCTCTGGCTGTGAGATCAGCACTGCAGAAATTGTACTAGGCTGCTACCTTAAAATATGTACCTTGCAATATATAATCCACATTCTCTGTCTCTTATCTGATGTCTTCCTTACTGACTAGCTGGAAAGATATTTGGGAAAAATCGCCATGCCTGAAAGTTAAGGATATCATCAAAAAAGTGCAAGTGAATAAGATGATGTGAGAAATGTAATTTAGTATGTACAGTATTGAATTCAACCTGTATAAGGCTGCAAAGTGCTGACATTTCATCATGGACAGCTGCTCAACACTGCTCCAAACGGAGCTCTGGCAGCCTTGGGGCCGTGCCCATTCCCTGGGCAGTGCCCCACCACCCTCTGGGGGAAGAACCTTTTCCTGCTATCCAAACTAAACCCCCCCTGGCACCACTTCCTGCCATTCCCTCAGCTCCTGTCCATGGTCACAGGGAGCAGAGATCAGTGCCTGCCCCTCCAAGAGTCTCCAGTGCAGCATCCCCAGCACAGACTCTCAGTCCTTTGCACTTGGCCCTTGGAGATCAGGGATGTTCAGGGCATAATTTGTCGGGACAAATCCTTACACCAGTTGCAGGTCAGAAGACTCTCACATGAGCCTGAGAAGATGGGAGGTGACTGTGTGTACCTCCCCCAAGCTGAGGGACCCCTGTGAAGGGGATTCCTGCCTGGAGGCCAGGCTGCATTTGCCGCACAGCTGAACCAGTGCTGAACGCAGGTCCTGAGCATGGATAAAACCCACCATGGTAGATTCTTTTAGAATGATCCAAATTTCCTGATTCTCTGTGGTTTTGTCACAGTGCAGCAGTTTAGTGAACTTTGTAATAAATGTCTTAGCTTACTGGATCAGATGCAAATCCTCTTCAGCCCATTACCTTTTCTGTGAAGGTGGTCTATTAAAATCAAGAAAAGAATCCAAGGACAAAATAAGCATTTCACCTTCATCCCTCACTTAGCTCATTGCCCTTTGAACACATCCAGATCTCTGGTACAGTGTTAACCTGGCAGTGATAAACCTGCAAAGAACATTCCAGCACCCTCATTCTTGTACAGTGGGATGGTGTGAATAATCATTCCCTATTAACCAGGCTGAGGAGTCCAATTTAATTAACTGTTCATAAGACTGAAGCCTCTCCTCCAGCATGGACATCATTTACTGTTGTGCATTCGCTGCCTCAGAGCACTGCCCAGTTCCTCCCAGTGAATGCCAGGGTGCAATTTATTTATTTTCATGTGAATAATTCTTCTGAATTCTCCCAGGTTTGATGAAATCCAGTTGTGCTCGGGTCTGTGTTTTAACTGTGGGGTTTTCATTGTTAAGGAGCTCGGTTTACACAGAGTGTGAAGGTCATTTCTTTAATTCCATGGCTTTTTCCATGGTGTGTGTCTCTGTGATGCCTGCAGTTCAGCGGTTCCTGGTGTGATGGGTTTCATACTGATGAAGCCAGCAGATTGCAGGAATATGATCATGACTGTAATGACAGGAAGGAGGGTCTGAGGAATGCACCAGCACAGGATTGCTGTTCTGAGATCTTTATCTGAAAGAGAGGGAGTTTGTGGGGAGTGGGGTTTGTTTTCCTAATGTTGCAATGACTTGGCATGCAGCAAATAATGTACAGAACAGGTGCACATCTTTAACAGAACATGTGTGACACTAAAGAATTTATCTGAGCTCTGGGTGCTGTGAACGTGTGGTGTCGCGTGCTCATGGGGAAGTTGTCCCAAAGCAGCAACAGTAGTAGATGGAGCTAAAATTAATTTTTGTCCATAAGAAAGAGAGTAATAGCTCAGGAGTCTGCAGAGACAGGAATGCAGAGCATCTGCTTTTACTTTAATCTCTTCTGCCCTTTTGTTTTTCCAGGTCCTATCTGACTCCAGTGCGGGATGAGGAAGCGGAATCACTGAGGAAGGCACGATCCAGGCAGGCCCGGCAGACTCGCAGGTCTACCCAGGTAAAGAATGGAAATACTCATATTCATGTGTAGGATAAGAGAGCTGATGAACTGGTTGCCCAGAGAAGCTGTGGCTGGAAAAAAGCTGTGGCTTTTCCCATCCCTGGAAAAGTCCAAAGCCAGGCTGGACAGGGCTTGGAGCAACTTGGGATAGTGGAAGGTGTCCCTGCCCATGGCAGGGGGTGGATGAGCTTTGAGGTCCCTTCCACCCCAGACCATTCCATAATTTTGTAAAGATGCAGGATTTTCTTCTGCTCTTACATAATTTCGTAGGACAAGGGACTTGTCTGCACCCACACTGTTTTGGAGACATTCTGGCAAAAGTTGCTGCAAACAGTTATTACAAAACCCTCCCCCAGACATGCATGAGTTAAATTTCCAAGCTACCCTTTCTGCACTGTACCTGCCTCATAGTTTGCAGTGTGATCACATATATTTGGGTTGCTTTGAGCCAGTGGTTATCTCAGTACACTGAGAAATAGAGTAAAGGCAACAGAATTCTTTCCTTTCGCTTAGCATAGGGTTGAAACATGAGCCTGGCCAGATGTGAGTCTGTGGCATTTTAAACTGACCTGGAAGGCTGGAAATCTAATTTCAGCCTGGAAAAGAGAAGTCTCCAGGGAGATTTGAAAGCCCCTTCCAGAGCCTAAAGGGGCTCCAAGAGAGATGGAGAGGGACTTTGGACAAGCACAAGGGGGAATGGCTTCCTACTGCCAGAGGGCAGGGTTAGATGGGAAATTGGGAAGAAATTCTTGGCTGTGAGGGTGATGAAGGCCTGGCACAGGTTTCCACAGAGAAGCTGTGTCTGCCCCATCCCTGGAAGTGTCCCAGGCCAGGTTGGATGGGACTTTGGAGCAACCTGGGACAGTGGAAGGTGTCCCTGCCTGTGGCGGGAGGGGGAACTGGATGAGCTTTAAGGTCCCTTCTAATCCAAACTGGTGTGGGATTCGATGATTGTGTGCATCAATGGAAGGCTCCTGTTTTGCCTGCAGGGGGTGACCCTGACAGACCTGCAGGAGGCCGAGCGCACGTTCAGCCGGTCGCGGACGGAGCGACAGGCGCAGGAGCAGCAGAGCGACAGAGCCGAGAGCGCCCAGGACGGCGGCGACAGGCAGGAGAGCCGCGCCCGGTGGAGCAGGAGCGCGGATGAGGAGGTGATCCTGCTGCCTCAGTACTCGTGGTTTCAGAGCTGATGAGACCCTTTAGGATAGCTGAGATAGGAGATACTCTTCGGGGGTTATATTTCTGTTTGAAGGGAGGCAGACTAGCTGGAAATAGGCCCTGCTGAGGAGCAGCACCTCAGCATTGGGAGGTGCATCTGGAGGTGCTGGAGCTTAGCTGTGCCTTTGCTCTCCTCTGGGAATTCCACCTTTCTGTCTCTTGCCAGAAAATAAAACCGTGTAAATCCCAGAAAGTGGAATGAGAAGGCTAATGATAGTAATGTGGCCTGGATCCGTCTTTGCTGTGCAGTCTGGGCACAGGCTTTGTGTTCACATTTTTCCAAAGATACTCCCTGTGTAATGGAAAGCTGGAGAGACCAGTTTTCTTCCCTGGCCACCACCTCTGTTTTTTCACTCTAAATCATTTATTTCTATTAGATAACTTGTTTGTCCTTGTTTGTACCATCAGCTGTAGGGACAAAGGGATTGATCCCAGATCTCCCAGTTATGGAGGGTGCTGTCACACTGTAGCTGTACAATGATTTTGACATTCATCCCTCTCTGATAGAGTGAACCTGATCTGGCAAATGCAGGTGATCGCTTCCAGCAGCAGTGAAGAAAACATGGCACTCTGAAAGATTACTGCGTTCCATGAAATCCAAAATCTGCTACGTCGTTACCATGAAATAGTACAAAATAGGACACTATTTTTCTGTCGTGGCTCTTTGTTTCTAGATCGTCTATCGGCGACTGAGGGGCCCAGCACAGCCCGACAAACCTACGACACCTGTTTCTCCTTCCACAGCAGCACCTCTGCTCTATACAAGTTCATACCTGACTCGAGCAAATAAATATCTAGGGCTGGACTCCGTGAACCCAGCAGACTTCAGAGGGGCAGCCACAGAGATGGAGAAAAATGGTATGTACCAGGAGAGTGAAGAACACACAAAGCTTTAGGGTTTTCCTGTGTTTTAGAACATCACATGTGCATAGATAGAGAGAATAAGTTTAGTTGTTGCTCTGAGGGGAGCTGCCACTTCACAAAACAAATGTTATCTGTTTAAACAAAGCTAAACAAATTCCTGTTGCTTGTAACAGAGGGATAAAAGGATATTTTCCCTTTTGGATAAATAAATGAAACAGTGATCCATGGAGCATTTAGATATTAGAGCTGGGGAAAGAGTTTCACGTAGTACAGTTTGTCCTCAGAACAGGAGTAAGTCAGGATGACTTGGGGAGAGCTGGCAGCTGGGGCAGCCTCCCTGGCTCTAATGAGGGAAGGAGTATGAGTATCCAGCTGTAGTAGGACCCTGAGATTCCCTTTCATTTGGTTTAATAATTCCTTTTAATACAACACAAGCCAAGAAGACCTTGATCAGCTTGAAAAGAACCCCAGAACCTTAGCAAAAGCACAGATGTAAATCACTGAAACCAAAGCAGTCTTTCTTTGCTTGGCCAGAGTGTGAAGATCAGGATTCAGACGACAAATCCCTGAACAAACAGTCGATCCGAGAGCGGCGACGGCCAAAAGAGAGACGAAGAGGCACTGGCATCATCTTCTCAACAAAAGATGTGAGTTTGCGTTTCTTAGAAAGAAAAGCTTCAGGGTGAATTTTTTTCCAATTCTGAGCTTCACATTTTTTTCCCAGTTAATTGATTTCCCATTAGTCCTTCCTTCTTTAGCTCTCTTTCAAACTGGCACATCCAAAGGACTTGCATCCCTGTTTGGCTTGTGTCAGACCAAGCAGCAGGCTCTAGGCAGTCTGTTCCTGAGCCATAAATCAGTTGGAACCCTGGAGAATTGGGAAAGGGCCTGCATGGGAGACGAGAAGTTAGAATTCTAATTCCTTTGGGAGGGGTTCACAAGGCACTTGAAGTATTTTCAAATTTCTCTGAGCCCAAATTTGTCTGCTTTTTAGGTCCCCTGAAAGGAAGACAGTAGGAATAAAACCTGTGTCTGGGTCCCCTCCCAGCACCAGAGAACACTCACAGCATAAGTGCAGAAGAGGTGTCTGTGTTGTGGTCATTTCTCTTAGTCCTGATTTCAGAGGATTTGTTTAGTCTGAAAGAAGAAATCCAGCCCTCCAAACTTTGATTAGAGCCTCAGCTAGGAAAATAGATCACCTTTTTCAGGAGAGAATAAGAATTGTGAAATCATGGTTAACAAGTCCAGCTGGGATGCCACGGTGAATCACATCTGCTCCATGAAATCCTGAAGCTGTTACAAGGGGCAGTGGCTTACAGAGAGGCTGCAGAAATGCAAGATACCTGGGATGACAAGTCTTCCCACCTGGAGTCTAACTGGAGATATTTTTGAAAGTCAGTATGAAGTCAGTATTTCAGATGTGCAGTTTTTCCAAGTGTCATGTTTGTTCCCTTAGTGGATTCCTCAGAATCATTGGAATGGCAGGAGACATCTCAAGATAATCATTCTCTCCTCAGCACCAAGATCTTCTAAATGGCCTTTAGATCACCAAGCCTAATGTGATAATCAGCCAAAAGCATCTGGACAGACATTTCTTTTGACAGAATTGTTCTTAACTTCAGCATCAAATAACTTTTTTGCTGAAGGAGTGATCAGGGACTGGCACAGACTGCCCAGAGCAGTGGTAGAGTCACCATTCCTGGAAGGATTCAAAACACACATAGACATGGCACTTGGTGATGTGGTTGAGTTGACACAGTGTGTTTGGCCAAAGGTTGGACTTGATAAACTGGAGGTCTTTTCCAACTTTAATGATTCTATGATTCTATAAACAACACATTATTGTTCTGGGATAAAGTTTTGTTGTCTCCAGAGCTGCCTAATGATATTGCTTGCTTTTCATCCTAGGATGATGATGAAGTGGATGGAAATGAGGAAGTGAAGGAAACTCGGGTAAGTGAGACCATATTTCTGAATTAGTGGTGTTTCACTTGTGGGTGTTGGTGGCAAAAAGTGTTTTATGGTTTTGCTGTTGTCTATAGGAGAGGTTCAGGCTCTGCTCAAGTGTGTGAACAGGGAGGTAGTTCTAAGTAGCAAACTCCTCACTGATTTCTCTTCTGAAACATAAGAAATCTGCAGAGTGGCCTGAGTTCAAAGTTGGCTCTTGGAGAGCTTCCCAGGAGTTCTGGAGCCTGCAGGGAGTGCAGCAGTCAGGCCATGGTGCCAGTGTAGTGGGGTCTCAGGTGTCCTGAGGAAGGTGTGTGGCCATGGATCTCAGAATCACCCTGATGCTGTTATTTTGGACAGTATGCTTTGTATTTCTGAAACCTGCTCTCCTGTCTCCTTATGGGTTTGTTTTTTTGTGGGAAATGGTCTTTGCAAGCAGCACGTCAAAAGTTGTTCCGTGTTCCCCTGTTCTTGCAATAGTCTCATTATCTTTCAAGAACCTTTTTTTTCCTTTTATAATAATTACTGAGTCCTTCCAAACTACCTTGGTATCCTTTGTTTTTTTCTGTCTATGTCTGAAACACATTTGAGCCTGACAGCATGACTGACTCTGACAATGTCAAGGCTAAATACATTTCTGAGCTATTAAAGCACAATGTGCAAGACCTGGGAGGAACAGCAAATGTAAGGTTGCATAGGGGTCAGCCTGCTTGTGGGATGTTTCATTTTTGCTGGAAAATGCTGAACTTGGGGTAGCCTTTCCCTATACCTTGCAATGCAGTAGAATGATGGAAGCATCCTTTAGTTGGAATTAACTGATTCTTTGCTGAAACTTGGCAGTAGCACTCTTCAGATTCTATTTTTGTTTTTCTTCTTGCAATATTCAGTGAGAATGCGGCAAAGTCACAGCAAGCCTTGTTGGGACCAGCGACTCACGTGGTGCTGGGATGGCTTTTGGCATGTGCTTATCTTTCCATGCCAGCCGTTGCTCTCCCAGTGCTTACTTTGCACTTTACTCCACTTGCAATGTGAGATATTCCTGCTCAGAGAAGCATCACCTGCTTCGAGGAGTCCAGCTGTTCCCACAGGAGTTTCTGCTCCTCACTGTGCAGAGCTTCCTGAAATCCTCACTGAACCCTGCAGGAAAGATTCGGCCATTCATCGTCATTAAAATTGTTTTGACATTTCTGCTGCCTCACAGTAAGACTGGAGGAGGGGAGTTTTGTAATGTGTAAAAAGTAATAATCATAATAGGGACACCTTGTTTCCAGCAGGCATGTTTGGGACTTGCTGGGAATGTCTTGTTCTTCTGAGAAGTTGTCCCAGATTAGCTAAATTAAGACAAAGAGTAGCTGAGGCTGCAAGTTTGGAGGCTTCCTGGAGTCTAGTCCTAAAATTGCTGAAGATTTGATTGAGCACAGTCCTCACTGCTCATGTAAGTGGATAAGCTGTACTTCGGGAAAACCCAGCTGCCCAAAAATTCAACACCATCCAGTCTCTTACAATTAATGACACTGGTTTTCCCCAAATTAACAGCAAGGATTCCTTTTATCTTACACTTCCCATGATTTTCTTGCTCATTTTCTCTAACAGCAGAGCAACCTCCCTTCAGTTCCATCAGCCCCTTTGAGCAGGTGCATTGAGGCACCAGCACCATGATTTCTGATGCACCCAATGTACCTTAGACCTGGGTTAGACTCTCTGCCCACTCTACCAGAGCTGTTTTTCCCATTTTCCCAGTCCTTTTGTTTTTAGGCAGTTCCCAGTTTGTTTTTTTCACTGCATGCCTCCAGCATCATGTCTGTTGGTCAGTCTTCCCTGGTTTATTTGAGATCCAAATCAGAGATTTCTGTCCTAACTGGTCATCACTTTGGCAGGCATCACAGAGCAGCTTCCTGTTTCCAGTTCTAGTGCTGTGAAAAAAGTGCAGTAATAATCATCAATTCATCACTAACATTAATTCTAAAATGGCAGGTGCCATCACCAGGTTGTGAACTTGAACACACTGGAGTGTCCCATTTTAGTTGCAGACCCCCAAAGACTCTCTGATTTCATGGGAACAGTTATATTTTTCCTCCAGTGTTTATATCTTGCTGCGATCGGGACTATTTTCATGGAAGCCAAAAAAAGGCCTTACTTGAAATCCTTTCTCCAAGCTCTGCAGTGCTGGTGACTGGCAAAGGAAAGGGAAAGGCAATTTTGGAAAAAAAAAAGTAGCAAATACATGTTGTTCTGCTTCTCAGAAGTGGATGAATTCTTTTGGCTGAGCTCATGAGCACCAGCGTGGGAAACCAGCCCAGACACTCTGGCTGAGCTGGAGGCAGCTGAGAGGTCTCGGAATGGGAGGTGTTGGGATCCTCCGGGTGTTCTGCTCCCACCCCGCCTCTTTCTTGGGCTGCAGACTGCCTGCATGCACTGTGGAAAGTTGGAAGAGCAGACAAAGTTTTATTGTGGAATAAATGTTCAAGGGCACAAGGATGTCAGCTGGAAGAAGCCTTTGGGGAAGCAGCTTTAGGAGTGGGTTTTGCATGGTTCCACTGGGAAGGAGCTGCAAAGAAAGAGGCTTTGTGCTGTCCGGGGAGACCTGAGCTCAAAGCAGAGGTGGGGGAAAAGCTTGGCCGCACTCTTGCCTTTGTTTCTCAGAAAATAAAAATTGAGAGAGTCTGAAGGCTTGTGTTAGACCCAGACTGAGCCAGGGGGAGCCTGTAGTTGGGAAACCTTCCCTGCTCCCTCCAGCCACTGACTGAAATATCAGTGGGAATTCCAGGCTTGGGTCTTGGTGAGGCCATTGAGAGCACAACAGTCAGTGCAGGTGGGGATCAGTGGCTCCGTTTGGGATGCAGCAGTCAGAGGATGATCAAGACTAAAGAGAATGGGCCAGTGTTCCATTTCAGAGCAGGTTTTCCTTATCCCTGGCTCTGCTGGCTTTGACTTGACCCTGACTTAAAATTACAGAATCTGTTACAGACTGGTTGTGTTGGAAGGGACCTTAAAGCCATCCAGTTCCACCCCCTGCCATGGGCAGGGACACCTTCCACTAGCCCAGGTTGCTTCAAGCCCAATTCAACCTGAACAACTTCTGCCATTGCTGTTTCACAGCAATTGGGAACAAATTTGGAAGTGTAATTTGTATGACAGAGCATAGAGAACAAGTAGAAAATGTTTGTAATCAGTTAAAGGATTGTTTCTCCTTGCAGTTCTCTGTGGGGGCATTACACACGTGCCTCACCCACAGGAGAGTTTGTCAAAGGAAAACTTTAAAGTCGGGGGAAGACACTGAGTGTTGTGTTGGTAAAATAACAATTTCTGGGCAGTAAAAGTATCAAAGAAAATGTCTGTTGTCACAAACTGCCTCCAGGACAGTCTGTATAGCCCAGTATAAACCCCAGACACGCTAATGGAATTAACTTTTGTGGAGGAGTGGCACTGAAAAGCTTGATTGTGAATTACGATTGCAATAAGTGGATTAAATAGCTCCATTCCTGTCTCCCTGCACTCTGATTTATGGAAGGAACCAGGCTCACTATGGTTTGTAAATAAGTGTTCTGCCTAATTCTGCTGTTACCATGAAATCACCAGATGGAACTGGATACCAATATAAATTAAAACTTTGTCTTAAAAGGGCTGAATTTCTAAGCTTAATTCCACGAGTTCTACAGGAAGACCAATGAACTGGAAAATTCCTTATGCAAACTGAATGTTTTAATGTTATTGCTGATTCAGAGCTATGACTTGGGAGTCCTGATTTTGGTGTGTCCTATTTCTCACCTACATTTTTGCTTTTCCTGCCGTTTTATCCTTCCACAGCGGCTTCAGTTCAGCTTTTTTCATCGTGCTGTTTGCCTTTTTGTAAAAGATGGGTTTGATGAATAACTAGATGATCAGGAATAGCTTTTGTTAGGCGTTTTGTGAATGGCCTGTCGTAGCCAGACTGGGTTTACTGGGAGCCCTGGCAGTGCCCAGTTGCTGTTGCCCCTTTCCTGGTGTTGTGCTGGCCAACCCCGAGCCTGTGACTGTGTTTGGAAGTCAAGGAAGCTTCTGAGTCCTCCACTTTCAGGACTCACATGGCCTAATATGGTAAGGTATGTCTGCAAGGGCTGAGCTGTTTTGCTGGGATACAAGGGAAAGTTGACCAGTAAAAGGAACAAAATAGGTGAACTTCTGGCCAGCTGATAAGAAACTAAAATCCTTTTATCCAGACAGCACTATATGGTGGTGTTCATCCTATGCTTCATTGCTGCTGGCCTAGGGTCCCTTCTGGAGATGAAAGATATGAGTATTTTCCCCTGGTTTTACCCTTGAATGTTTACTTCTAGGAGAGATGTGGTGTGACGTGGGAGGGAAACCATCTGGCCCCTGTCCAAGGGCACGTAGGTGGCACCTTGCGTCACTTGCATCGTGTAGTTAAATTAGAGAGCATTTAATTCTGTGTAACATAAGGCTGGGAAAGATTGTCTCTGGTTAGTCCCCTTTATAAACAAATTGCTCTAATGGGCTGTGTATGCTGCAAGGAAAGATCTTTAATATGTGTATAGCAGTATAAAATAGCAGCAAAGTGCTGCAGGATGGAGCATGAGCTTTGCCATAGAGCTTGAACATGGTGAAGAGCAGCTCTCATCGTGTTCAGAATGCCCTGGAGTCTCTGGGAGGTGGAGGGGGCAGACACCAGAGAAATTAAAATTCATTCTGCAAATATTTCTACAAAAATGGTTCACATCTGCCCAGAGGATTTTGCTTTGTGAGTTTTCCAGCCCGATGTGCTTGTGTTGGTTTTTCTTAACCTCAGTATGTGGAGAACAGCATCAGCCTGGGCGGCTGCTCTCCCTGTTGGTGCAGCACTTTACTCCTCAGCCTGACTCTGAGGTTGTATTTACAGCTCTGGGAAAACATATTGTTTGTGCCTAAAGCAAATGATCCAAGTGGGTTATGTGACTACAGGGTTACAGCTAAATGCCTTCAGGTGAATTCCTCTAATTCACCGAGTTGCTGAATTAGGAAGGTGTAACGTGAAGCAGTGATGAGGATGAGGATGAGTAACACAAAACCAGCTAAAATCTGATCTGTGAGTCCTGGGAAGATGAAGTAAAACAGTGAGTCCTTCAGGAATGATTTCCAAGGTCACAGACTCATAACTATTTAAGGTAACTTTATGCTTTAGCATCCTGTTTAGTAGCTTGCTGTCAGACTTGCAGTGCAATCTGAGGTGACTGATTGCTCTCAGTTGTCAGCAAGTCATTCCCCTGCAGCCGTGGGGCTGGCTTGGCCCTGCAGCAGCCACCCACTGCTGCCTTGGCCGCTGCTGGCATTGCTGGGAGGCCTGTGCAGTCAGTTCAGATGATCCCAGTTCACCCCAGGCTCCTCTTCCTTTGCCCACATGTCAGCACAGGGGTCCTGGGATCCTCTTGCTTTCTTCCCAGAAGGAGCTGGGAGCAGTGTGATGGATGGGGTGGCAGCAGGATCCCTGACACGTGTGTGCACCTCTGCAGTGCTGCATGGACTCAGCATGGCCACTCCAGGAGATGGGGGTGCTCTCTTCAGTGTGGCTGTTAGCCCAGACCCACGGGCCTGAGGAGCAGCATTGCTCTTGGACCATATCCCAACGACAACATGCATCTCACTACTGTTGTATGTCTAATTACATTTGTAGTTTTTGACTTTTTGAAAGTTAACGGTGTATGGTTGTGCTTATACATGTAGTGGAGCATCCTGTCACTTTTTGTGGGAAACTGTCAAAATCTGTCTCCTCATGACATGTTCAAAACTGGAAAGAAAACTATGGAAAGGAGAAATATCTCTGACTGCTGAACTACTTGGAGCAGGTTCTGGGCCCCTCTGGGAGCTGATGATTGTACTTCAGTGTCAGTCATCCAGCAGGCTGGGGGAGGATGTCTCTTCTGATGTGATTGAAGTCATCCTCCAAAAAATCTGATCTGCTGGATTAAAATTGCTGCCTACAGCAGTAGATGTCTGGGTGGGCCTTGATGACTGTGTTGTGGTGACACAGGTGTCTGCCTTGGAGAATGGGGTTGGGGGCAGCGGGAGAGGGCTGAGCTTTGGGAACTGGGATGTATCACGCTCAGGCCCTGCTGTCTGGCCCTTCTCCCCAGCGTGCTGGGCAATCCCCAGCTGCAGCACTGCATCCAGCTCTGGGGTCCCAGGACAGGAAGGATGTGCAGTGGGGGTGTTCTCCTGGAGAAGGCTCCAGGGAAACCTCAGAGCCCTTTCCAGTGCCTAAAGGGGCTCCAAGAGTTCTGGAGAGGGACTTGGGACAAGGGCCTGGAGTGGCAGAACCAGGGTGAATGGCTTCCCACTGCCAGAGGGCAGGGTCAGATGGGATATTGGGAAGGAATTGTTCCCTGGGAGGGTGGGGAGGCCCTGACACAGGTTACCCAGAGAAGCTGTGGCTGCCCCATCCCTGGGAGTGTTCAAGGTCAGGTTGGATGGGGCTTGGAGCAACCTGGGACAGTGGAAGGTGTCCCTGCCCATGGCAGGGGATGGAATGACATGAACTTGAAGGTCCTTTCCAACCCAAACCAGTCTGTAACTCTAGGATTCTGTGGATGCTTCTCTGTGCCTAAACCTCCATGACGCTGTTGGTCCTTGTCCCCTGCCATCCCATGCAGGCTGGTGCAGTCCCACAGTTACACAGTAAATTATTTATCTCCCAGACACGTCCAGAAGGAGCAAAAAGCAGAAGCTGAATTGCCACATGTCTAACAGAGAACTGAGGAGTAATCTAAATTTGTTTGGAAAATTGAAGTCAAATTCTCTGGCAGTAAAACATCATTTGGAAACAACCACTGTAGGAAAAATTGTATGTTGCTGTGATGCAAGTGTGGTGATGTTGTTTGTCCCCTTGTCTTTAAAAGGTCATTTTTTGTTCAGAGTTTGTATCCTCCTACTTGCTTCTCTTCAGAAAAAGGCTCATGTTTGGAGAATCATTGTTAATTTTTTGCTCTTGGACATGGAGTTTCCCTATGAAAAGTAACATTATTTGGCAAAAGCTGCTTCATTATTTAGTATATCAAGATGTTGAATCCTAAAGCTGCCAAACTCCCTTCCAGCAGGAATTTCCCACATGCTCTACTTTAATTTACACCTCATTGCTTGTTCTAGGGAACCTACAAGGAGGTTGGAGAGGGACTTTTTGTGAGCATGTAGTGACAGGACAAGATGAACCAGCTTTCCACTGACAGAGAAGAGGTTTAGATCAGGTATTTGGAAAAAATTCTTCCCTGTGAGGGTGGTGAGGCCCTGGCACAAGGTGTCCAGAGCAGCTGTGGCTGCCCCATCCTTGGAAGTGTCCAAGGCCAGGTTGGAGGGGGCTCTGAGGAATGTGGAATAGTGGAATGTGTCCCTGCCCATGGCAGGGGCTGGAACTGCAGGAGCTTTAAGGTCCCTTCCAACCCAGGCCATTCTGGGATTCTCCAGTAGGTACCTACCATGTACCCAATGCTGGGCAATGTTGTGGGTGGGTTTAAATGGTTTTTTTACCATATATGTAGAGTTTTCATTGCTCTTAGATTTCATCCTTGGGAATGGACATAACCTTCTGCACCACAATGTGCTGCTGGTGAAGGAAGGCCAGAAACAGGCTTGAAGCACAGTTAGATGACAGTGTGTAAAGTTACACATTTGCCTGGCCAGTGGCATTGATTGTTGTGTGTCAGGCAGTGACTTCCACAGCTGAGCTGACAGACAGGTTTTACAGCTGCAGAGTGGCTTCAGTGGGTACGGGGAATGTGATGAATGTAGATAAAGAGCAGAATGGATTATGACTATTGTGAGTGCCTTGAGATTTTTATTTCTCTATGTCATATTTTGGAAAGTCCCTTAGCTTGAAATAGCTGTTTCTATCTAGTTCTTGTAGTGCTGTTTGCTTTCTCAGCTTCCTTGACACAGGCTGTTCATAGCTGTGCAAATTGCTGCTGTGAGAAACAGCAATTTTCTTCTTGTAAGAAACCTGGATGGGAAGAGGGAACCTGTCAGGAAACACTTGCCAAGTGCAACTGCTGGACAGCTTCCCTTGGAAAATACTGTGTTCCAACACTACTTTATCCTTAATGGTTGTAACCAGGTGAAATCCCTTGATTTTTGATGTGAGCAGTGCTCAAACTGGACTTGTGAGTGGACAGAGCAAAGCATCTCTCTGGATTTGCTGACGCATGTCCAAAGAAGGGCAACAGAGCTGGGGAAAGGGTGGGAGCACAGATCTGACCAGGAGCAGCTGAGGGAGCTGGGGGGGCTCAGCCTGGAGCAAAGGAGGCTCAGGGGGCCCTGCTGGCTCTGCACAGCTCCTGCCAGGAGGGGCAGCCAGGGGGGTCGGGCTCTGCTCCCAGGGAACAGGGACAGGACAAGAGGAAACGGCCTCCAGGTGTTCCAGGGGAGGTTCAGGTTGGATGTTGAGGAAAACTCCTTGCCTGAAGGGGTGGTCAGGCCCTGGCACAGCTGCCCAGGGCAGTGGTGGAGTTGCCATCCCTGGAAGTGTTCAAAAGGTGTGTGGAGGTGGCACTTGGGGCCATGGGTTGGTGGTGAACATGGCAGTGCTGGGGGAATGGTGGGACCTGATCTCAAAGGTCTTTTCCAGCCATAATGATTCTTGATTCTGTGATTCTGTGATTTTATCATGCTGCTTTTTCTGAACAGAACATGGTATTGAGTTCAGGAAAGAAGCCCCACTGTGAAAAGGCAGAGCCGGGTTCTGGGTGGATGTGAAGCAAGTTTTTCATAGACACAGTCCAATCTCTGGTGTACAGACCTGGTCAGGATTATGGCATAACAATAGGCACTGCTGGGGTTGCCTTAGGGCTGCATTTACAGCCCTGAATGGTATCCTGTCTGTGATCTCACAGACATTTATTTTTTGCAAAACTGCCACATCTGTCCCCTCCAACAGCAGCCTGTTGTTTTGGCCTTGGTTTGTTGTTGCTGGTTCTTGCTGCTGTTGCCACCCATTGCTGTAACCTTTCACCATCAGCTGTGTCAGAGGAGGGTTAGGTTGGGTATCAGGGAAAGGCTCTTCCCCCAGAGGGTGCTGGGCACTGCCCAGGCTCCCCAGGGATGGTCCCAGCCCCGAGGCTGCCAGAGCTCCAGGAGGTTTGGACAGCGCTGCCAGGGATGCCCAGGGTGGGGTTGTTGGGGTGTCTGTGCAGGGCCAGGGGTTGGGCTGGATGATCTCTGTGGGTCTCTCCAGCTCAGGATATTCTGGGATTCTATGAAATACAGTTTATTAGCACATTCAGAGAGGGAACATGAACATCTGTGGCCTCTCTCAGAAACACTTTTGCCTTTGATACTTTCAAACTGTGTGTTTGTCTGCCTCCTCCAGGCCCTCTCTCAGGTTCCCTGTGCCTTTGCTCTAGAAGTTCAAATCTAGATAGGTTTACTGGGCTTGTCCTGAGCTTTATCTTCAAATGATGATGAACTCAAGACAGTGAAACCTTTTTCCTCTCTGCAGCCTTTACTTTAAATCCAGTTCTCCCCCTCTGAGGTCAGGGATGTCCCCAGAGGGGTGGGTGAACAGCCCAGCTTCTCATCTGTACCTGCTGGATCTGTGTGTCCAAGGCACCTTACCTGTTCTTCCAAAAACTCAACTCTGCTCCACAGAGCTGCTGGAAGATGTTTCTCCTGCATGCAGGATTGGGCACTTGGAGAAGCTAAGATGGCATTTCCCTGCTGAGAATGGTGTTCTTTGACCTGTCTTCGCCCTGGCTTTTTATTTGCTCTATTTATAAGAAAGGAAAAAGAAAATAACTCTGAAATTTTATATTCAAAATGTGCTATTCTCAGCCCCCACTGAAATGATCTGCATGTGCTGCTCAGCGCTAGTCCAGGTATGCCTAAGGCATGGTGCTTCCAGCCTTTTTATGATAAATTTGGTGATGGGAATAAAAAGTGGGGAAAGAATGACGCTGTAGCTGCAGTGCTAGACTCTCAGCTGCTGTGTGTGTGTCTGGGAGGAGGGGAAGATCCCTGCCTTTGGCTTCCAGTCTGCGTGGCAGCCTGGCAGACGCAGCCTGGCAATCGCGGCCGCGCTCGGCGCGTGGCAGCGCCTTCCCTCCTCCCCTCGGGTTCCATCCATGGAACTGAGCACAGCCCCTGCCTGGCCATGCTGCTCTGCTCCAGTCCTCCAGCCCAGCATAACCCTGGCTGCCTTTTGCAGTGCTGAATAAACCCTGGGAGCTGTAATTGACCCTGGTAAAGCGTGTGTTTAATTTAAAAGTCATTTATTTACAGTAGATTTATATGTCATGTACAGTTGCTGTTTAGCAGTTGTTATTATTATTATTAATAATAATTAAAATGAAGTCATCAGAAGTATAGATTGTAGACTAAAGTACAAGTAATGTTTTAACAACTTCTTTTAAAGGTAATAGGTGTTGACCTTGTTACTGCTGAAGAAATTAATACATATGTGTTTATATAGCTATATACAGACAGTTCTTTGGCTGTTCTATACACAAAGTTCCTTGGCTATAGTTGCTGTATAGCACATTAATTTCTGTAATCCTGCAGCTGCCCAGCACCCCATGACTATGCCCCAGGAATAATAATCTCTATTTTGCAGTCAGTTTTTAGTTCTCTCACTGTACAAAGATGTATTTGGTCAAAATTACCTGCTCAGATTACTTACAGTGTCATGAGAATGTGACTGCTAATAAGCAATGCAGAGGGTAAGAGTGGAGCTGAGTCATTAAATTTTCCTGATTTAAAAAGACCAATTAAACACAAAAAGCAACCAACCAACCAGTACCATTAACCCCCAGGCTACAGTCCATTCCTTCTCCTGTTCTGCAAGCATCTCTGTAGCCAAAGCAAAAAAGCCTTGTCAGGGCAAAAACCACAAACACCACCCAGAACACAGAATGGGTGGGAAGACTCACGATCTTACAGGTCTTTTCCATCCTTCATGACACTGTGATTCTCTGGTTCTGTGTTTACTTTTAAAGACTGGCTTTTGGTCACATCTGCTGGGATAAGTGACTGTGCTGCCAATTCCAAATTCTCTCATTATGCACCAAAATGAGCAGTTTATCTCCAGAACCAGCATAATTCCTTTTTACAGAAGGCAATGGGTGCAGTGAATAAAGAGGTGAGAGCAGGAGGGTTAACAGGATTCAGCCTTTTCTTTCCAGGTGAATTCTTTCCTAATTTTTTTGTGATATTCTAGAGACATTTTACTGCAAGATCCAGTGTGGAGGAAGCAGTGACTGGTTCCCTGGTGTAGTGAGCCCTGGGATGCAACCCTTCCTCTGGCTGTGGAGCCCTGGGTGTTAAACCAAAACTGTTCCTGGCTGTTCAACCCAATCTCAGGCTGGGCAGAGCTTGTCCTCTGCAGATAACAACACTTGGTCAGATCCAGATGCAGTGGGAGACAAGTGTAAGGCAAGGAAGATCCCCTTCCAGGGCCACAGCAGTGGTACCACCTAGGGTACACAAAGAATGGGTGTTATTTGGGGCTGAAGTAACCACAAATATAGGACATCCTGTGCTGGCACAAATCATTAAACATTCCCCCCAATCAAATGTTATTGCAGAGGAGAGAGGCAGGACTGTGGCACTGTGGATTTCAGTTTTGTGGGCCAGTCCAGTGACATAAAAGCAGTGGGAAATCTAATCCTGACTCTGTTGACTAGAACCATGAGGGTAGTTCAACGGTTAATGGGTTTTTCAAGTTTAAAGTGAGTTTCTGGCACAGGTTGCCCGGAGAAGCTGTGGTTGCCTCATCCCTGGAAGTGTTCAAGGCCAGGTTGGAGCAACCTGGGGTAGTGGAAGGTGTCCCTGCCCATGGCAGGGGGTGGAACTCGATGAGCTTTAAGGTTACTTCCAACCCAGGCCATTTTGTGATTCTCTTTTTTTCTGGATATTTTACACAACTGCTTTATATTTCAGGGCACATAATGGCTTTGTAGCCTGGCTCTTGAAAACAACTGCTAGGTTATTTTGTTCTGTCTCTCCAGAGAAGTGTCATGAGAATAAATGCAGTTTTACAGTTGATTTAAGTACTGCATAAAATTACAGATTTCAGTGATTCCCCAGACCAGAACGTGACTCAACAGACAAACAGCACATTCTGCTCCTGCAGTGGGAAACCCAGAAGGGGAGGGCTGTGAAGATTTCTTTACTTGAACAGCAAACAGCTGAACTCGTAGAAGGAGGTGCCAGCAGGTACCAGAAGTGTCTGGGGTGGCATGAAGCAGTTAGGGGGGTTCTCTGCTTCTGAAAGAAAAGTGAGTGAAGTAGGCACAGTGATAGGCTGGGTGGGTTCAGCCTGGAGCAGAGGAGGCTCAGGGGGGACCTCACTCTCCACAACTCCCTGACAGGAGGGGGCAGTCAGGGGGGTCAGGCTCTGCTCTCAGGGAACAAGGGACAGGACAAGAGGAAATGGCCTCAAGTTCTACTAGGGTAGGTTCAGGTTGGATATTGGGAGAATTCCTTCCCTGAAGGGGTGGTCAGGCCCTGGCACAGTTACCTGGGGCAGTGGTGGAGTCGCCATCCCTGGAAGTGTTCAAAAGGCACATGGGTGTGATACCTGGCGACATGGGTTAGTGGTGAACATGGCAGTGCTGGGGGAATGGTTGGACTCAAAATCTTTTCCAACCTTGTTGATTCTGTGATTCTGTGATAGGTTTATAGGAAAACATGAAGCTGTTGCCTGCCTCTTCCTCTTGCTGCTCATCCAGTTGGGTAGATGTGCAGCCCAGCACAGGAGAGGGTCACAGCAAGGGCTGTGCCACGGCTGAGACCCCATCCTGAAAGGCTCAGTGTCCCAGCCCCAGTGAGCAGCCCCAGCTGTTCCCAAGCCCTGAGGCCAGCTGGGAAGGAAGGCTCCTCCCTGTGCCTGAATCCTCCCACCCCCCAGATCAGAGGGGCCTGTCTGAGGCACCTGCTGGGAATGGTCCCCAGGAGTGCCCAGCTGTACCTGGAGGAGCCTTGGTTGGCCAAGCACAAGAAGATGGCAGAGACCTTCCCCTGCTCAGAGACCACAGGGCCATGTGCTGGGGCAGGGAGGGTCCCTGGCTGTGACGAACTTAGGCCCTGGGAGAAGGTCACAGAGAATGGCCTGGTGCTGAGTGGGCCCAGGTCGTGTCTTCTGCCCCAGCTGAGCCCTGCGTAGCTGGAGACATCACTGAGCTCCCTGAGCCTGCACTGGGAGACAGGGAAGGCTTGGCTGCAGATAAAAAAAATCTTCTGGATGGGAAGGAATTCAGTGAGGTACATGGTAAACCTGGTGTGGAAAATGACAGATAGGACTTTCAGGAGATAGTTTTGAGATAATTTGTTCCAAAAATACCAACTACTCTCATTCTTCAAGTTTTATTAGAATTCTGGTCTCCCAAGAGGGCTTCTCCTCCTCTGCACTCAGAGAACGAGCTGTGGGCTTGCAGCACCCCTGAGCATCACTGCAGCTCTGCCTTTAGCTCCCAGATTTGTTTCTCATTTTTGTCTGCTGCAGGTTGGAATATTACAGTGCTGCTGACATTTGTTTTATCAGCGTCATGTTCTGTAGGTGAAGATTTTCAACACAGGCAAAACAGGTGTGTGTATTTTCCTCTCAAATATTTAGCTCAGGGTTTCATCCTAATTCTGGTACATCATTTTCATGGATATGAGTTCTCCTGTATAACTAATTTTAAAAATTGAGTACAAACACAGGTGTCATCGTCACCAGAGGAAGGGAGAGGGCAGACATCTGAACGGAAAAGGAAATATCAGAATCTCCTGTGTTGGAAGGGATCCACCATCCACTCCAACCCCTGGCCCTGCACAGACACCCCAACAATCCCAGCCTGTGCATCCCTGAGAGCGTTGTCCAAATGCTCCTGGAGCTCTGGCAGCCTCGGGGCCGTGCCCATTCCCTGGGGAGCCTGGGCAGTGCCCGGCACCCTCTGGGGGAAGACCCTGACGGTTTTTTGGGTGAAGGTGTCTGAAGAGTGATCATAGTGATCAAGATCACAGCTCTAACTACAGGAATACACTATTTCGTATAAATATAAGAAAGAGATAATACTATAGTATAGTTGTGTTGACAGTCCATGGTCTGTGGACTTAGAGAAACTTTGAGGTGATTTTGACCTGAAACAGGCCAGAGCATGAGGGCAGCATCCAGGCAGCCTCTGGGGATTGTGTGCAGTGGCTGTGGAAATGCTCACGGAAGATGACTTTTCTGCACATCTTTCTGAAAGTTGTATAAATATTCCTTAGTAAAATACACAGCACCACAGCTAGAGCATGGTCCAGCCTGATTCCTACTGAGGAATCTCCTGAACAGACAGGAACAGTCACATCTGAACAACGACCTTGGACATGACAGAGCTCAGGCTGTGAGGAACAGCAGCACTGCAAAGGAGGGTCATGTTTCATACTTCCACCAGGGACTACTTCAAAGTAAACTGTACAAAACGACAGGAAGAAACCCCCAAATCAGACATTTGTTGGAATAATGATGAAACCTGGCGTGTTTTGCCATATTGCACCTCATGCTGCTCTCTGTCTCCTGGCTAATCGAGCCCCTCCTCTGTAAAATGAGTTACTGTCCACCAAGCTGTGTTAGTCAATCTGTGTGAGATCTGCACCCAGTCATTAAATAATTAGTAGGGAATGACTCAGGTTGTATTTTGGGTTTGGGCTGTGAGTTCTGTACCAAAATGTTGATTTTGGAGCTTTCCTGCCCCTCCTTAGCAGAAATGTGCCTGTGGAGAGAGGTAAGTGTGGTTTGTTTGGGACTGGATGGGAGGGGAAGCCAAACGCTGCAATTTAGAGCTGTGTAACTCTGCTTTGGTGACTAAGCTGGGCTTTGTCAGCCCGGAGCTGGGATTGGGACGATCCAGTGCACTGCTGGCCAGTTAACCCTGTTTCACTAACACTGTTTTGAAGGTTCAGAAACTGAGACTGGTGTGAAAGTATCACTCTGTGTGCAGGGTCTATAAATAAGCATTTAAAATGTCTAAATTACCTTGTTGTACAGTGGAGTCAGACTCCAGGCACAGGCAGAGGTGTGTGATGAGTGCAACAGATGGAGGCTGGAAAGATCAAGGTCCTGCCCCAGCCTCCTGGAGCAGCGGGGTGCCTGTCACTGCCTCCTTGTGTTTCTGGACTTCACTTCCATACCTTGAAGGGGGAATGCAGAGATATTACCAGAATTAGACCTCTCCAAACCCTTTTTCCCCCATTCTGCAGTCAGTGGATGATGAGTCCCCTCCTTCATTGTGATGAAATATCGAGCAGAAACCTGATCTCACCGTGACTTTCTTAGAGCAGGAAAATCTGGCAGCCCTGTCTCCTGCTCTCCCTGGTCACACAGTGATTGATGCTGTATTGCCCCTGGAGAGTGAAGATGCTGGATGGCAGGAGAAATTATGCAGCTACTTTTCCAAGCCCCTTCCCCAGCTCTGTGCCAGTAAAATTACCCAGGTGCCAAGCAGGGTGCAAAAAGGGACAAGATTTCAGAGCAGCGCAGTGTTGGGTAATACTCTTAAAATATTTTTATATAGGTATTATTCTGAACTGCATCAAATGGTTTGGGTTGGAAGAGACCTTAAAGCTCATCTCACTCCCCCCCACTGCCATGGGCAGGGACACCTTCCACTAGACCAGCTTGCTCCAAACCCAGTCCAGCCTGGCCTTGGTGTGAAGCAGACGTGGAGCTGGAGCAGGACACGTGCTGCTGACAGGGCAGGACATGCACCTGCTCTAAGTGACCCTGCCTTGGCAGGGAGCTTGGTCTAGATGATCTCCAGAGGCCCCTTCCAGCCCCATCCGTTCTGAGATTCTGTGTGATTCTGTGAGCTTGTTTGAGGGCATTTTTCAAACGAACATGCCATGGGCCTGTTTCAGTGGGACACGAGGGACACGCGCTCGCCTTCACAGGGAGCCGTCCTGCCGCTTCCAGCGAGCTTGTGCAGCAGCACTTTGGCAGACAACTTGGAGTGTGGGAGAGGTACGTGCTCTCCCCACCCTCTGTTCTTTCCTGCAAGCTCCTCTCCCTCCTCCTTGATTGCAAATGCTCCCTTGAACCAGTGTACATTACACAAGCTCTGTGCCGCCCTTCCACGGCTCAAACAGGCTTATGAGCAAACAACGAAAATCCTGTTGTGCTGCCTGAGTGTGTCCTCCCTTTCATGGCATGAGCTGCTCTGTGGCCTTTAAATCATCTCCCTTTGTTGCAGCTACACACGCCTCCGGGAATGTGGGCTCTGCAAAGTGCCTTCAGTTCGCCTCACATGTCCCACTCGCAGCCCAACAGGTCTTGGGAACTTGGGAGGGATTTTCTTACCTCCCCCCTTCCTTTTTGTTTTTTATTTTTTTTTCCTGCCCAAATCCCAAAACCAATCCCAAACCCAATTTGGCAGCCCAAATCCCAAGCTGAAAGTGAATCGCTGCTGCTGGCTGCCCTCCAGCATTCCTCACGGAGCGAGTCAGGATCTGGAATGTCAGAATGTCAGAAGGCAGCGGCGGGAGGGACAGGAGAAGCCTGTGCGTGGGTAAGGGCGCCAGGGGGAGGAGGAGGAGGAGGTGGAGGAGGAGGATGGAACAAAACCCAACTTAAGCTGGACTGCCCCTTTCCAAACCAGCGTTTGTTCCTGATTTATGCTTTTGTCTTTCACTTAAAACATGCGGCTCCATGCAGCAAGGGCAGAGCTCGCGGCTGCGCTCCGGAGTAAATCGGGGTTTGCTTTTCCTTTCCTTTTCTTTAGCTTTTTTTGGCACAAGCTTCGAGTCTAGATAAACCCAGCCGGTTTTCCAGCTCGCTCCTGGAGCCGGGAGTTTCTGCCTCCTGCAGTTCTGGGAGGAGGTAGGTCCCTCTGGTCCTGTGGCACGCTCTGGACGAGGGGAAATGTCCTTTTGCGGAGAAGTCGGGACGGGGCCTGGGCGGTGAGGCTGGCACGGAGCAGCGCCCAGCACTGGAGCACAGCGAGTCCTTGACACCTTCTCTGCTTCTGCTCAGACAAGAAACATTGTGGAGCCCCAGCTCTTCCTGCAGCAGATTAATGCCTAAAATTATACACCCTAAACAGCAGGGTTTAATTACCAGAGCTGTGAATAGTTTAATTAGTTTGTTCTGACCTTGGAAGAAGGACCTGCCCAGCGCCGTAAAGCGACAGGAGAGCAAGACTGGTGTTGCTTCTGAGAGACACGCGAGGCCATGTCGTCCCTGTACACCAGGAGTAAGGAGTACACTCGCAGCAGGAAGGCTCAGTCAGACTCTCCCCCGTCCTCTCCTTCCCCGATCGCAAAGACACTCAGAGTAAGCAGCTTTTTCCTTTCTGTATTAGCCTGCTCAGCACATGCTCTGAGCAGAGCCCAGTGGTGGTGGTTTGTTGTCTTACCCTTGGAGGCCTGTGGCTGTGGTTTCTTTTGGAAAGAGGATGGTTTAAATGAAACTTGGGATGGTGCCTCTGCAGCAACAGGTTTTAAGCAGCTGCCAGAGTCCCTGCACTGGGATTAGCTGTGCTAGTGATGTAGGGAATTGCTGCGATGGTAGTTTCCCCCTATCCCGGAACATGGCTCTCCTAGTAGGCTGTTGCTGGATGAAAACCTCCCTGGTGAAAACAAGGCAGAATCTGACCAGCTTGTTAAACTGCCCTTTTTCCATAAACACTTCGCTATCACTGGAGAAATGAGGCTTGTGTTCAACTTTCACCGCTGGGGCTGAGCTGGCCTGTGCTGTAGTTTAATAATTTCAACACCACCAAAAATATTGAAGAAAACCACCTGTAGCAGGAGGGAAGTCAAGGTAGTTACCTGTACTCTCCAAACCAGAGCTGCTATCCCCCTCTCCCAGAGTGTTGGAAAACTGGGAATGCTTCCTGACAGTATTGCTGGTAGCTCCAGAGTCGTGGGAGAGGCTGTCACAAACCCTCTGGGTCCGTATCGTTGTACAGGCAGCCTCTTCACCATCAGGAAATATTATCATGCTGGAGTCAAAGCCTGGAGGAATTAGTTTTTAACAGCCAGGCTAATTTTAGATGGGAGCATTAAATTAATCTCAGCACTGGTATTTGCTCAAATCAGATAGGCACTGTCTGCTCTATTGGAAAGGACAGATCTTGGTCTGGAAAAAGTATTGTCTGAAATATTTGAGTTTTAACCCACTGCTGTGGTATTAATGGAAGCAGTTCCTGACCTCAGGAACTTCAGCCTCAAGACTTCTGTGGCTGCTGGTTGCCCTCGGCTGTTAACTGTAACCAGGAGCAGGTGCCTTCTTCCTTCTGCAGCTGGGGTGTGTCTGGAGTGGTTTGGATAATCTAAAATTATTCCCTATGTGCTTGAACGGACTTCCCTCACCAGTTTGACCACTCTGCTTACCATTCCTCAGTAAATGGCCACAGTATTGATGACCAGCCTCATAACAGGTGGGGAACCATTCCAATGTGCTGAAAATTGATTAATTTCTTTCAAAACTCAAGTTTTTAAGGTCAGTCATGTTCAGACTGACTCATTTCTCCCTTTTATGCATCAGGACATGCGAGTGATGTGAGCGAGTGACAAACATCTCACAAGAGCTGTGAGCTGTGCCCAGAGCAGAGTGACAGGAGGGGCTGGTTCCTCTCTCGAGAGCCATGGGGGGATTGCAGACCCTGGGGGTCTGTGGGTGTTGGAGGAGGTGGTAGGAGCTCTCAGGTGGGTAGAGAAAGGTGGTGCTGGTTTCTTTGTCCACGATGGGATTTGCAGGCACCTGGGGGGCTGTGGGTTTTGGAGAAGGTGGTGGGAATACTCAGGGGGTTACAGAAAGGAGCCAGGTGGGAATGGGAGGGCCTGGAGAAGAGCTTCTTGTAGCAGTAAGGTTTTGGTGAAAGCCAACACATAAGCATGGAAGTCTTGGTGGTTCTTGCAGTGGTAAGGCAATGCTGTGACTCCACAGCATCCCTGAGGAGAAACCAGGTGGGGGTTGAAGCAGCATCGACTCAGTGAGTGTAGGAAACAGCCCTGCTGCTATCTGGGTTATGGAAATAGCCCATGCCTTAAAAGGCTAATTAGGGAAGGATTGACTTCAGGCTAAGACAAGGATCTGAGTTAACTCTTTCTCCAAGACAATGTAATTTTTCCATAAGCAAGAGAAATAAGAGTGTGGTTTTCTCTGGGTTTGTCCCATGTGTTTATTCCTCCCCACCCACTCCCCCAAGCCCACAGTAACAGGCCTGTGGCTCAAGGAGCCACCTCCCTTCATAAATTGGGTAGGAATGTGATACCTTGGAGTCTTTTATCTTTCCATCCAGTCAGGATTGATGCCAGCAGAGCTGTGGGCTCTAAACGTTCCCAGCTGAGCAGGGGTGCGAGAGCACACGAGCAGGCAGGAGTCTCACATATGGTGCACACAGGGGAAAAACTCTTGGAGAACCAGATGGAGCAAAGGAGGTTTGACTTATTGAGGTATTGGTGCCAAACAGCTGCATTAAATGTCATTTGCCAAGCAGTTTCCTATGGCATTCCCTCTGCACTTGCACTGCTGCTTGGAGTGCTTCTCCTTAGCAGTTAGGATAATATTGTCTGGGGGTTTTCCACCTTTCATTGATGGGAAGTCCCCAAATGCACAGCTAAGGGGGGCACTTTGCAATGACCTCATACAATTCATAAGACAGGGAATATCCCTGCACAGGTGGTGAGAGTGGGAGGTTGGTTTGTGACCCCCTCCTGTGCCAGGTCAGCACTCTCATTGCTGTGGGACCTCCACCAGCTAAAATACCCAATTCTCTGTGTCACAGCAGAACAGCCCAGAGTTATAGTCACCCATACAGCAATAGCCAACTAAATCCCGTTAAATCCCCAAGGATGAATGTTGCTTTAATGAGAAAGTTGCTCAAAAGAGGAAAGACCCCTTTGAAATCAATTCAGGTGGTCCCCTTATTTGGCACAAGCTTCAGGTGTTTGGCAGTGGGTACCTTTTCATCATGTTTTACACCATAGTGCTTTAGCTTGAGGTGCCTCCTCTTGAAAAATATATTATTCAGTTCCAAGGATGTAATAGACAGCCAGTGGTATGAAATTGTTGTGTGCATTTAAGCAAATAAATGACAGAATTGGAAGGATGAGAGTGAAGGCAAAAACTAATTTTTTTTTTATTCCTGCTTATGCTGGGCCAATTATTTTTTCATAGGAAATAGCATGTAGTTTATGTTTAAGCTTATCCATCTCTTTGTTGTGGTGCTTTATAACCCTTGTGCTTCTCCACAGGATATTGCTTAGGTGAGGAAACAAAAGCTAGGGAGAATGCACGCTCCCCACTTATTGTACTGATTGCAATTGCAGCTCTTCAGTTGCTTCCCACCTCTTTGTCAGACCTTCCCTTCTTTTATAAACTGCTCTTTCTTGATTTGTTATCTGATATTTTTTGCTATGAAAAAGACTATCAAAACTTAAAATTCCCATTGATGTGTGTGGGCTGCTGGCTCAATAGTGGCTGCATCTGTGTGACTGCCATAGCTTAGAATCCCAGACTGGTTTGGGTTGGAAGGAACCTTAAAGCTCATCTGATTCCACCCCCTGCCATGGGCAGGAATGCCTTCCACTATCCCAGATTGGTCAGAGCCTCATCCAATCTGGCCTTGAACAGTTCCAGGGATGGGGCAGCCACAGCTTCTCTGGGCAACCTGTGCCAGGGCCTCACCACCGTCATAGACAAGAATTTCTTCCCAATATCCCATCTGACCCTGCCCTCTGGCAGTGGGAAGCCATTCCCCCTTGTCCTGGCACTCCAGTTCCTTGTTCAAAGTCCCTCTCCAGCTCTCCTGGAGCCCTTTTAAGCACTGGAAGGGGCTCTGAGGTCTCCCCAGAGCCTTCTCTTCTCCAGGAGAACACCCCCAGCTCTCCCAGCCTGGCTCCAGAGCAGAGGGGCTCCAGCCCTCAGAGCATCTCCTTGGCCTCCTCTGGGCTCTCTCCAGCAGCTCCACGTCCTTCTGCTGTTGGCCCCAGGGCTGGGGCAGCTCTGCAGGTGGGGTCTCACCTGAGGGGGGCAGAGGGGCAGAATCCTCCCCTCCCCTGCTGCCCACGCTGGGGGATCAGC
Source organism: Climacteris rufus (assembly GCA_013398175.1). Lineage (NCBI taxonomy): Eukaryota > Metazoa > Chordata > Aves > Passeriformes > Climacteridae > Climacteris > Climacteris rufus. Next base: position 89,888 of record VZRZ01003567.1, on the reverse strand, counting down.
CCAGCACACGGGGGGGTTTCTGAGCTGCCCAGGGCTCATGGCCGGGGGATGTTGAGCTTCTCATCCACCAACACCCCCAAGTCCTTCTCCTCAGGGCTGCTCTCAGTCCCTTCTCTGCCCAGCCCAGTTGTGAAGTGTCCACTTGATGGTTTTACTCACTCCTCAAGAGATTCTGTATAATTCTTCTTGTTCTGTCCATACTCACAGTTTCACTGCAAGACTCTTTCCCTCTGATGTTAGATCACTCCCTCATTAAGCCACCTTCAGAGCACATAGAATTTTCCAGCTGAATTTTTATCAGGAAGAACTCAGCAATAAAGCTCCAAATGTATGCACTGGTCTGCACTGATTGATTTTATTCTGCCTTTCATTGGAGCATCTGAAGGAGCCGCACTGGGTGAAATATGGGATGCTGGAGCATCACCTTTTATGGACCGTATGTTTTCACTGAGTCACTTGATAGTCATACTTGAGTATAAAAAGCAGCAGTTCCCAAATCACTGTCTCTGTTAACAAGTCCCCACATGGAGCCTGTGGTGCTCTGAGCAGTGATTGCTATGGCAGCAAATGCACCGAGGCTGGGCACGAGCACGTGCACACCTATGTCGGGAAGGCAGAACAAATCCTACAGGAAAAAGAAAAGCTAAATGCACAAAAATGTGAGTGGCTGAACTGCAGATGCTCAGCATGCAAATCATACTAACAGGGTTGTTAATGTATAAGTGATCACCGAATTCCAGAATCCCAGACTAGTTTGGGCTGGAAGGGACCTTGAAGCCCATCTCATCCCCCCCTGCCATGGGCAGGAATGCCTTCCCCTATCCCAGGTGGCTCCAAGCCCCATCCAGCCTGGCCTTGGACACTTCCAGGGATGGGGCAGCCACAGCTTCTCTGGGCACCCTGTGCCTGGGCCTCACCACCCTCACAGCCAAGAATTTCTTCCTCACATCTGATCTAAATCTCTCCTCTTTTACTTTAAATCCATCCCCCTACTTGTTCTGTCACTTGCCCATGTAAAAAGTCAATGTCCCAGAGTGCTGGGAGATCATCAGAAATGCCTGGATGGATTGCAGCCTTTCTAGAATTTGGAATATAAATGTGTCAGATGGTCAGTTTTTGCTCCATGGTGTTTTTGCAACAGGTTCTATCCATTTCAGATATTCCTTGTCACAGTTTTATTCTCACATGAGGTTTTCCTCTATGAATCATTGACCTTGCTGTGCTGCTGCTGCCAATGTATTAGAGACTAAAAAGTGTTTTGAAAATATTTCTCCAAGAAACTTTGTCTTCCTGGGTTGGCGTTCAGTGGCTTGGACTTGCCTGATCGTGATAAAAGTGATGCTGCATAAGTTGAAACAGGATCAAATAAGTTGTCTCATGACAGTTTCTATCTAATTTCTGGATTGCTGACTAGTTACACAGTTTGTGGAAATAATTCCCTTCTCTCCCAGCAGCCAACAAAAAACATAGGATACTGAAACTTGAACTTTAAGGCAATTAACCTTTGTCTGTGTTCTCCAGCACCCTGCTTTGTTTATCCCTGGTTATTCCTGAAGCATCATGTTTCTCAGATGGGTATCAGGATGAAATCCTTCTGCATTGTTTGTCCTTAGAAGTTTTTTTGAGTTTTGCTCTGTAAATGTCCATTTCTGGAAGCATATCAGGAACTTCTGATCATTCCCAGGGCACCACCCATGAGATGTTCCCTGCTGTGACTCAGTAGCCAGATGATGCTCCTGCATCTGGATGTATAAATAAGATGGGTCAGGGTATGTGCTGTGACCTGTGGGGTGAATGGCTTCTGTCCCTGAGGCAGAAGTTCCTTCAACTCCCCTCCCTTCTGAGGAGCAGAATAGATCCAAGCCAAAGCTGGAGCAGCAGGAGTCTTAACTATTAAAGGTTCTGAATGGTCATGGATGATTTGGAAAGTGATGCAACACTACAGCCTCATTTAAAACTCCCACTTGACCCTCAGCTGCCTGGTCAGGGGTGGTGCCTTTGGAGAAGCTGGTTAAGCAGTCGGAGAGCAATCCCGTGGGACAGCTCAGCCTTGAAACACCTCAGCCTGCAACAGCTCGTTGCAGGAGGTCAGAAGGTTTGGGGCAGCTTGAGGAATCAGTTGGGACTGTAAAAGGGGTGAAGGGAGCAAGAGAAAGAAGAAACCCTTAATTTGGGTCAGCTCATGGTACAGCCACAGAACCAAGGACAGAGAGGCGGGGAGGTGCTGCAGGGCGGGAATGAGCAGCCACGGAAGCGATGGGGAGAGCGGGTGGAACCTCTGTGGGCAGCAAACCACTTCATCCTGCTGAGCTGGAAACCAGTGTCTGCTTCCCTTGCAGGAGCCTGCTACAGCTTTATTTTTCATAGAATAAACACAAACCCATCAAAAACAGGGCTGGAAGACACACAGAATGCAGTTCATCCATTTCCCTGTATACTGGCAGCTCTGCTTGTGCCATTCCTGCACAGTGGTGCCTAGAATCATAGAGTCATGGAGCCATTAATGTTGGAAAAGGCCTCTCAGATCACTGAGTGCAAACATTAACCCCACACTGCTGGGTGGGGGTTGTTCTCTTCTCCCATGTGACAAGCATCATGACAAGAGGCAGTGGCACTGGGGTTGATAGGTTGGCTGTTCCCTGGAGGGGTGGCCAGGCCCTGGCTCAGGCTGCCCAGGGCAGCCATGGCGTTACTACCCCTGGAAGTGTTCCAAAAACGAGTGGATGTGGCACTTGGGGGCATGGGTTAGGGGTGACTGTGGCAGTGCTGGGGTGACATTTGGGTTCCATGACCTTACAGAGCTTTTCCAGTCTTAATGGTTCCGTGATTCCAGCCCTCTGCCACGTGCTGCCTGTGCCCACAGTGCCGCTGTGGGGACGTGTGTGGCTCGGGAGGTGTTTGCTGGGTTTTGGAGTGAGCTTCGCACCAAACAGTTGCCGTGTTGGCTGTCAGCAGCACTAACTCTGGCTGGTGCCTCAAGAGGCATTTAAATCCCTGATGAAACACCTGAGAACATCCTACCAGAGCGCTTGCAGAGGAGGGAAGGGGTTTCTGCAGACCTGTCGCGTTCTCATCTGGAAGAAATTTAGGAGCAGAAATCTTTTTCTCTCATGTCACTTGGCTGCTCAGTTTTTATTTCCTCATGTCTGGAGCGTTTTGTCTAAGATCACGTCGCTTTGCAAAATTAAATTTCTCACCGATAAAATTTGATCCCTTAGAAAAGAAGGAAAAAAGAGCAACAAACTCTGGGTTTCAGAATTATGACCTTGCCTAAATTAAAATACTATTCAGCCAGACATTTTACATGGTGAGTTTTATCCCCAAGAGACAATGGGAATAAACTGCAGCTGCTGGAAAGCCCATAGGCCATGGGAGGGGTTTGGAGTACTGGGGTACAGCCTGGCCATGGCACACATGGCACAGACCAGCATCCAACTGTAGTGAGTTTGGGATGGCAGGAGATGTGGCCATCAGTCCCTCACAGCCCTGGATGTTTGTTTCTGATTAAATACGTGCTCTTCGTACTGAAAACGATGGGATCTGCTGCAGCCAGCTGCCAAAACCACTATTCCATCTTGGAGAAGCTTTTAATATTATGCTTCAGTAACAGCAGTTTTTCTTAAGCAAAGTTTATTGATTTATAGTTTGAGAAAACATATTTTGCATCAGGCTTTGGGGAGTTGGAGGTTACATGGAGGTGGTTTGGCTGCACTGGATTATTAATCATATCCACAGGATTTTGGAATCCTTGCATTTGCACGATTGCAGGCTCGAGCTGGAAGCAGCACATCCATCATGCCGGTGGAGCTAACGGGATGCTGCACAAACCACAGCTCTCAGGTCAGAGGAGAAGCTTTCTGAGGGAGGCAATGACCTCGAAATAACTCTCAAAAGCAGAGTTCAGCCAGACCTTCGAATTATTCTGCACCCACTGAAAAACTAAACTTGACCCCAGCCATTCCTGACTGGAATGACAGATGCAGCTGGAGGGGAACACTGGCCTGAATTGTACCCACTGGGGATGGTCCAGGGTGTCCCAGGCAGCCTCCTCCTGGCTTTTCCTGCTTCCAGCTTGGCTTCATCTGTGCTGGCTCCTGGAGGATTCCTGCCCTCAGCAGGGCTCTGCTCCACCTGGCGTGGCCTCGTCTCGAGTCTGGGGGACAGTTTTGGGCACCTCAATAGAAGAAGAATCAGAAGCTACTGCAGAGTGTCCAAAGGAGGGACACAGGGATGGGGAAGGGCCTGGAGGGGCCACACGAGGAGTGGCTGAGGGCACTTGGTCTGTTCAGCATGAAGGAGCCTGAGGTCAGAGCTCACCAGGGGCTGCAGCTCCTCCTGAGGGGCAGCTCTGATCTCTGCTCTCTGTGACAGGGACAGCACCCAGGGAAGGGCTGGAGCTGTGCCAGGGGAGGGTCAGGCTGGAGATCAGGGAAAGGCTCTTCCCCCAGAGGTGCTGGGCACTGCCCAGGCTCCCCAGGGAATGGTCCTGGCTCCAAGGCTGCCAGAGCTCCAGGGGTGTTGGGACAGCGCTGCCAGGGATGCCCAGGGTGGGGTTGTTGGGGTGTCTGTGCAGGGCCTGGGGTTGGACTTTATCTTTGTGGATCCCTTTCAGCTCAGGACATTCCATGATTCTAAGAGGGAGAGGTTGTCCTTTCAGATGTGCATCAGCCTGGCCCAGCACTGTAGCCTGTGGCAGTGTAGGAGCAACCAAGCTGCATAACTGCAGGAACACAGTGGCTTTTGCTTGTCAGAGGGAAAGAACCCCAAAACCACCTGGCTTTATTTTACATTCAATTTCTAAAATAAACATGACTCATCAAGAGTATATTTGTCAACACAAGAATAAAATTTGAGGGGTTTCTAAAACTTCCCCTGTTGCTTAAAGGAGGGCAATGCTGGAGCTATTCCCCGGGGTCTCATTACATTGTGGTTAATTAATCGTAGGCATTGATCAGGATTTCTGAGACAAAACACACCAAAATAAATTCCTTGGCAACTCTCTTAAAACAGTGCACGCTGTCCTGAGATTGGCCAGTTGGAGATAAAGAAGCATAAAATGTTCCCAAAGCATCTAATTTTTTTTTATTTTTTCCTTGTTTGTTTGTTTTTTCCTTAAAAAAATGTAAATAGTAGGGATTTGTGCCTTCACTGGCTCCAACCTCAGCCACAGAGTGCAATTGGAAGCAATTAGGGCAGTTTCTGCCTTGGCAGGAGCAGTGGCCAATCCCCCTTTTGGCTCTGCAGTTCAGGGCTGCATTTTATCGAAACCTTCCATTGGGAATTTGGTTTTAATTATTCATCACTGAGCTCCCAGCAGCTACAAAATTTTCTGAGTTTTTAAGGGAAGGCTTCTGTCCTCCACAGACTGCATACATTTTTAAAATCAGTCCTGGATGGTATTCCTGGCACTGGGCAGCATCCTGGTGCTCTGGGTAGTTGGAGCCACAGCCAGTACCCAGCTGTGCTTTTCCCTGAGACTGACCAGTGTCAGCACCCTGAGAATCTCTGGAAGTGTCCAAGGCCAGGTTGGACAGGGCTCTGAGCAGCCTGGGACAGTGGAAGGTGTCCCTGCCCATGGCAGGGGATGGAACTGATGGCCTTTGAAAGTCCCTTCCAACCCACACCATTCTGGGATTCCATGATTCTGTGGTGCTCTTTGCCCTTTTTCTTGGGTCCCATCTCAGATCCTGATGTTTTGCTAGCCCACCTGGGTTGGATCATCTCTGAGCTTGCAAAACGAGCTGAACCCCATCACTGTCCTCACCATCCCAGCACTACCTGGATATGCTGCCCGGCATGAGATGGACAGGAGAGAAGGAGCTGGGATATCTCCAGTGAGAGCTCTGAGAGCAGAGGATTACCAGAAGCTTGTGAGCATGGCTGTGAGTGCTCTGTGCTTTTTAGTTTTCCATTAAAAGTCACCCCTTGGGTGTCTGGGTAGGAGTGCCGGGGGCTCCGCTGGGCTGCTGTGCTGGATTCTGAATCAGGACAGCTGCCTCCAGCCCCGTGCCTTCCCTGGGGTCCTCCCCCCACCCCAGCCCCTGCAGTGCTCTGACCCTCTTTAGATTATGAAAGGGTAATTTCACAACTCCATGCTTCCCTGGCTCTTAATGTTTCTAGTCAAATTTTGATCCCAAGGGAAATAAAGGAATCTGAGCAAAACTGGCAGTCCTGCTCCATATTTGCTAGGGGAACAAAAAAGCCTCCAATGCATTTGTTGATGATAACTGCAGTGAATACAGCAGTTTCACAGCACCCCCTCTTTAACCCGAATGAATTCCTTCAGGAAAAAACCAGGAAGGAAAAGCCCCTTCTTGCACCATTTCAGTCAAGTGTACATGTGGTGCCTCAGCTCTTCATTCCCTCTGTTGATCCCTGACTGCTCTTCCCAGCAATTAAGGAAGGAGAGTTTTGTCCTTCACCTTCTGACTCTGATCTCAGAGTTTCCAGCTCTGGGATGGCATTTCTGAGCAGACACAACCTTCTTCCTCACTTCCATGGGCAGTGCAGGGAGCCAGCCAATGCTGCTGGAATTTCAGTGAATATTTGGTGACTGAGAGGACAGAGCAGTGTGGGGAGGAGGGGCAGGGGCTGCGCTGATGAAGCAGGTGAAACTGGAAGCCCATGGAAAAGGTTTCCAAGGGAACCATGGCCAAACACAGGGCGGAACTGAGCCAGAAAGACGCTGTTTTCTGCCAAAACTACATCTCCAGTGTGACATCCCAGTGGCCTCTGAAGCCACTTGCCTTTCTTTGAGCAAAGGGCGGGGATGTCTCAGTTAAGCACCTACTCCAGTGTTTCATAGAATCATGGAATCACAGAATCACTGGGGTTGGAAAAGCCCTCTTAAGATCATTGAGTCCAACCATTGCCCCATCACTGCCGTGTTCACCACTAACCCATGTCCCCAGGTGCCACATCCACTTGTTTTTTGAACACTTCCAGGGATAGTGACTCCACCACTGCCCTGGGCAGCCTATGCCACCCTTTTGGGAAGAGATTTTCCCCAGTATCCAGCCTGAACATCCCCTGGCCCAATCTGAGGCCGTTTCCTCTTGTCCTGTCCCTGTTCCCTGGGAGCAGAGCCTGACTCTCCCCTGGCTGCCCCTCCTGGCAGGAGCTGTGCAGAGCCAGCAGGGCCCCCTGAGCCTCCTTTGCTCCAGGCTGAGCCCCCCCAGCTCCCTCAGCCCCTCCTGGGGCTCCAGACCCTTCCCCAGCTCCATTGCCCTTCTCTTAGAGGGCTTTTTATCATGCTGTGATTCCATGATTCCAGGTTATTGCAGGGTGGCCCTGCTTGATGGTGGCAGCAGCAGGAATGGTGCAGGACCTCCCTTCTCATCTGGCACTTTGCATCTCTTTAGACATGGAGAGACAGTCACAGTCTGAACCAATCCATCTCAGTATTTATTACAGGAAGGTTGTAAATACAGTAGTGGTGGGGTTTCCCCCCCTTTTTGTTGTGTATGTTTAAAATTATTCTCTTCTGATCCCACCATTCCCTTGTGAAAGCACACCCCTGCTCTCCTAGTACAGAAATTCTTGTTTCTTTGGAGGAGAAAAAAAAGGGACAAAAGTGTTTTTTCCTCTTGCTGCAAGTGCCCAGGCTGACTTGGGGACCTGCTTGGGTTCATTGCGGGGTTTCCACGTCACCTTGCCCAGCCACGTGGCGTTTCCCAGCATCATTCAAATCCATTGGCAGGTGTGGTTGTTGCATTCAGGCTTGCTAAGGAGTGGATTTCTTGCCCAGCAGTTTGTCATCATAGAAAAAGTCGTCACTGAAGGGGATTAGCATAAAGTGCACAAATAACTTTCAACAAGAGCCTTGTTAATCACTGTAATTCTCTTCTCCGGCTCTTCAGGGGAGGTTGGGTCATTGGGCCAGAATTCAAAGGGAGCTGTCAGGCTGCTGAGGGGTTTAAGAAGAAAATGTTGAAAGCTCAGCTAACAAAGCACCATGGAGAGATCAGCATGTGTGTGGCTGAAAATGGGCAATCCTTCGCAGAGTCCCAGAATCTCAGACTGGTTTGGGTTGGAAGGGACCTTAAAGCTCATGTCATTCCACCCCCTGCCATGGGCAGGGNGCCTGTGCCAGGGCTTCACCACCCTCACAAGGAAGATTTCCTTCCCAATATCCCATCTGACCCTGCCCTCTGGCAGTGGGAAGCCATTCCCCCTTGTCCTGCACTCCAGGCCCTTGTCCAAAGTCCCGCTCCAGCTCTCTTGGAGCCCCTTTTGGCACTGGAAGGTTTCCCCAGAGCCTTCTGTTCTCCAGGAGAACACCCCCAGCTCTCCCAGTCTGGCTCCAGAGCAGAGGGGCTCCAGCCCTCAGAGCATCTCCGTGGCCTCATCCAGACTCTCTCCAGCAGCTCCGCATTTTGTTGAGTTCCCCAGGGCTGGGGCAGCTCTGCAGGTGGGGTCTCACCTGAGTGGGGTAGAAAGGTAGAATCTCCCTCTTCCCTGCTGCCCACACTGTGGGATGAGCCCAGGATGTGGTTGCATTTGTGGTCTGTCTTTCTCACAACAGCCCTGTGCTGGAGACCAGTCATACAGAAACCGTGCCCCACTGATTCCTTTGGGCTGCACCCAGAGCCTGGCCCAAGGCGTGGCTGGTGGGACAAGAGGGCTGTTGTCCCCATCACGACATCAGGCAGCTGCTGAGCATTGAGTCCCAGGAGATACTTCCCAGAAAGCATCCAACATGGCTTGTGGAAGTGCAGCAGGGCTTAGCCATGGTAGAAATGGAGCTGCTGTCTTCCTTGGAACATGTCTCACCTGTAAGGTGCAAAGAGGGGAGAGATTTCATTAGAGCAAATAAAATAATAGCAGGCTGGATGCACTGCAGTGGCTCGGGGCCCATGCCCACACCGGAACAGACTCCTGGAGTTTTGGTGATGGTGTCTCCAGGGTGGGGCTGGCACCAGACCTGCCCGAGAGCAGTGCTGAGGGTGGCCCTGTGGGCAGTGCTGGAGCAAGAACGTGCTAATTCATAGCAGGGTTTGCTCATCCTTTTGAGCTTTGCACATGGCAGCTTTCTCTGAGCTTGTGGCCCATCCGTGAGGCTCCACGTGCCAGGTCCTGTCGGTTCATTTATCTGGTGCTGGTCAGCCCACGGCACCACGTGTCAGAGGCTGTGCTGCAGAGCCCACGCGCTGCAGACCCCTGGGGGCCCTCCTGTCCTCAATCAGGATGCAAGATGGGGGTCACATTAGGGTGGGATGAATTAAAAACCGAGCAAACAGATGCAGTTATAGGTCGCCATGTCCTGCCGAGCAGTGGGCAGGGCTGGGCACAGGGTGGGATGCTCTGGGACTTGCCCCCATGGCTTTGATGGAGACATGGACGGGTCACTTGTCCACCCTCCTCCTCCTTGTAGTGGGTGATTGAATTCCTCTCACCATGGGGTGTACTCCAGATCCCTGCCCAGGATCAGAGGCATGGGGCGGGTACCAGGTGGGAGCGGGAAGTCTGAAACCTTCGAGCACCAGGGTGCCAGACAGGCAGCAAATCTGCCTCCCAGCAAGGCGTTAGCACTGGATTTACTGGTGTAGCTGACAGCACAAGCTGACAAGCAGCATGAGCGTGTCTGGGCACTAAAAGCCTGACCCCTCATCTGCTCTGTGATGTCCTTTGTGTTGACTTCATTAAAAAGAGCATAGGGAGTTGGCTGGAAGTGCCCGTGTGAGGTTTGTGCTTAGAACAATGATGATGCTGATAAACCAGCAGAGGAATATTGGGCTCAATTTACAGTTCAGGGGACCATAAAGAGTTGGAATGCACCTGGAATTTGAGCAAACATCTGTCAGACAGAGAGAAACCTCATGGAGGGGGTGACTGTCAGTGTGGCGTGTCCTGCAGGGCAGCAGTGCCACCACCATTGCATTTCTGTAGTTGTAGGAAGGAACTGTTCGATCCAGAAAACTCTATTAAAATGGTGGTTTACCACGACCAGCCTCAGTAGGATATTCCCAGAATCACAGAATTATGAAAAAGCCCTCCAAGGTCATTGAGCCCTGCTGTGTTCACCACTAAACCACATCCCCAAGTGCCACATCTGCATTTGGGAGTGTTCTTGAACACTTCCAGAGATGGTGGCTTCACCACTGCCCTGGGCAGCCTGTGCCTGGGCCCAGCCACCCTTTCAGGGAAGAAATTTCCCAAGCTCCATTCACTTTCTGGACACCCTCCAGCCCCTCAGGATCCAAAGGCAGCGTGAGGATTGCACAGGAGAGGTTTGGATGTTGATGGCGGAAGAGGAACCCAAAGCAGGCTTGAACCAACATGTCCACCCTGCTGTAAGGGTCTTCTCCCTCCCTCCTGCAGTTGCTCTTGTGTCTCTCTGTGCCACAGTGAAGCTTATCTTCATGGAGAGAAAAAGCATTTATGATTTTCTCAAGTTCTGCACAAACACACTGAGAGCTCCCTGTGTATGTTAATCCCCCTCACCTGCAGCACACACAGGACAGTGATCAAAGTCAGGAAGAAAAACTTTGTTGAAAAGGGAGACAATAGATTAGTTTGGGTTCCAAGGAAGGGATTTCACTTCTGGAAATGAGGATTTGAACAGCAAGGTTCAGGATTTCTAAGGTGAGGAAAAGAAGGGAAATCTTGAAATGCTTCAGAGGAGCTGAAGCAGTTGAAGTTTTAGGCAGGGATTGAAAATTCCCAGCTTGGATTGGGATGAGCTGGGTGCTGGTATCAGAGGTAGGAAATTGCTGCTGCCTGAAAGCTCTGCAGTTTTTGAATTGAACCCTTAATTCTTCTCATTATTAATTACCTTTTCTTTCTTTTTTTTTTCCTTCAGCATGAAAGACTTTCCAGGTAAGAATTTCCTTTCTTTAGTTTTTTTTTCTGTGTAATATTTATTGGCAGCATGTTTTTGTACAGCTTTGAGGATTTCCTGTCCTTCAAATCCAGTCTGGTATTGGTCATTTGGTCCCTTCCTAAGCTCAGTTTGCTTTTGTCCTTTGCTCCTCAAATTATTTGCCTCAGTGCTCTCTTAGAAATGGAGCTTATTCCCCCCATGGAGATGAGAGGTCCATGGGAAATCCCTGCCCACAGGGGGCTGGGCTGTTACCCAGGGGATTTTTTCCACTTGTTGTAGTGGTGGTGGCTGCCAGGTTTTGGGCAGCGATCCCAGCACCAGGTGGAGGGAGCTCCCACCCACCCCAGCGCCCGGCTCAGCCGGCTCTGCCACAGCCTCCAGTCCCAAGCACCGAGCTGGGCTCGGTGCTGGCTGTTCCAAGGCACAGCAGCTCCATGGTGCTGGACCTTTGTCCTGTTTTAGGTTGGAAGCAGCTACGAACCCCGCCACGAGTGACTCGTCCTACAGCGACCGTGCCTCCAGCCGCTCCAGTGCCTACAGCCGCAGGGAGAACCGGCTCGCTGCCCTCAGCAGCCGGGCAGAGGAGGAGAGCAACAGGGACTATAAAAAAGTAGGATTCTTTAAATGTATTATTGTCACTGCACACACTGCAAAACCTGCCTGTTCTTGCAGAAACCAGCCCCAAGACTCAATGGGGAGAAAAAGAAGTTTATTTTCATTTTCTCCGTTTCAAAGAATCCACTGGTTTGGGTTGGAAGAGACCTCAAAGTTCATCCTGTCCCATCCCCTGCCATGGGCAGGGACACCTTCCACTATCCCAGGTTGCTCCCAGCCCTGTCCAAACTGACCTTGGACACTTCCAGGGATGGGGCAGCCACAGCTGCTCTGGGCACCCTGTGCCAAGGCCTCACCACCCTCTGAGTAAAGAATTACCTAAATTAAAAACATTCATTTTTTGCCTGTTGGCTGTGTGTAAACTCCCTACAAAATTCAACAGCTGTTTTCTTATTTCTTATTCATTAATTATGAAAACACAAGTAAAGCATCCAAGTTGGGTCTGTTTGCCATTCTCATCTCCTGATGTGTGGGAGCAAAGTGAACCCCTCATCTAAGTGCTAAGCATGTGTCTGCTCAGAGCAGCATGGCAGGACAAGGTTAATTAACCAGGAGCAGCCTGGTTAATTGAGCTCTTGTTTTGCATTTCAGTTATACGAGAGTGCCCTATCTGAAAATCAAAAGCTGAAGTCAAAGCTGCAAGAAGCTCAGCTTGAGCTGGCTGACATCAAAACAAAGTTGGAAAAAGCAGCCCAGGTAAGGAAAAATCCAGGTCTGGACTGGAGAAACTGAGCATTGGCCATGACAAACCAACACTTGTTCCAGGATGGGAGAGAGGAGGAAGCTCCTGGACAGGTGTTCTTGGGAGGGAAGGTGCTATAGAGGAGACAGAAATAAGCAAATGATTTTGTAAAGACTTGCTGCCTCTCTGGGCAAGAGCATCTGTGGAGTGTCTCAGCCTTTGTGCAGAACCCTGTGAGTGCTCTTGGGTTTAATCACTTTCTATTTTTAATTTCCATAGCAGAAACAGGAGAAAACTTCTGACCGGTCCAGCATGCTAGAGATGGAGAAGAGGGTATGTGTGTCTGCTTTCTTCTGTCTCAGTCTGTGCCTCGTGTTGATGTGCAGGGCAGTCATTTCTAGAAGGAAAGTGTTAATTAAAAGATAAGTTGTATTTTTGCCTTGAGGAGCAGTGCACAGTGATAATTGTGTTCTGACCTTTTCAGGGCCTGAGACTCTGCTGCTCTCTTTGCACATGAGCTTCGTTCTGATTTCTCTCTTTCATTATAGGAAGCTGGAGACCAGTGGATTGTATCACACTGAGGGACTGTTGGTCCTTTATGCTTTAAAATATTCTTGATCCTTAAAAATAAGGTCTGGTTTGGAGTGGTGAGGGAACAAGGCAAAATCCTGGAAAGGCTGCTCTCAATCCCTTCAACCCCCAACACAGGGTCAGGACCTTGAACTTGGCCTCGTGGAAGTCAGGGCAACATCCTGCATAACTGTTGTTGAATTAGGCTTACAACAGCCACAACTACAGGATTCTGAGAGTTAGAGAGTAAAAACATGTCCAGCTGTTCTCAGTGAAGATGCATTAACTGTTTTCACGATGGCTCATGCATTTTGCACTGATGAATCCCTGGATGAAGCACGCTGTAGACAAAGAGTGACCCAGAACTCATCATCCACAGCCACATTCAGAAGCTGCATTTTCCTCGCTCTTGTGGCCTCATGGCTCTTTGCAGATGGCAAAGGAGCAGGGCAGAGAGTGTAAATCCTGTTCCTGCTGCACATTTCTCATTTCCCCCTTCTCAGGGCATGTTCCTGGGGTCGTTTGAGCCCCCTCATGTTGGGAGAGTTATTGAAGAAGTCCAGATCTCTCCCCCTTGGCATGGGCTTAGCTGAGGCCATTCCCATGTAATTCTCACTTTACAAAATGCAACGAAAGCAGTCAGCTTGACAGCTTTGCAGCCCTAAATTAACCTGGAAGAAACAGGATTTCCAGGCAGGGAATTTCCTGTGTCTGTTCTCTGTTTCCTATTTGAGCAGCTCAGTGACTATTCTCATTGCTGCCTTTAGTGGAGTGTAAGCAAATCCATGGCTTCACCTGTATCAACAACTCCTGAGAACTGGGATCACTGAAAATGGGGGATAATTTCATTAGGGGTATGAATAGAGCTCAGGATCTGCCCAAACAGGCCCAGCACGTATCCCTGCTGGTTTACCAGCTGCCCTGTCCCATCTGATCAGCTCCTGGTTGTAACCTCTGCCTTGCTTTGGGGTGCTCTTCAGTGAATGCTCCTACAGAAACACAAGACACTTATTTTTCTTTGAAAGAAAATATACTCTAAATTTTTCTTCTAAATCCTTGTGACCCTCTTTGTTATGAATCCTTGTAAACAGGAGAAGCGAGCCCTGGAGCGGAAGCTCTCTGAAATGGAGGAGGAGATGAAGGTAAGAAATAATCTTCACTGTGTCTGTTCCATTTTTTATGCTTTGTATTCATGTCTGTGGGGATTGTCCCCCAGGAGGAGGATGTTAAAGGTGTCCATGGGAAGGCACTCATGTTCCTTTCTGCAGTCAGAACTTGCTTTAATGGCACTGTTCTCCAAACATGAAATGCTAATAAACTGTCCTATTCTCATTCATCTGATTGCTCCTATGTTTGATTTGTTCTGCTGTTTGATCTGAGAACGATGTAAAGCTGTTCTCCTTAAATGCCTTCCCAAACTAACCTTTTGTGGCATTGCTGAGTTCCAGTGTGCTGACCCCCTGTGCTCTGACTAGTCTGCAGCCCAAGTTAAGCCACAGAGGTTCTCTCCGGATGGGTAAGAAGACAAAGCTGGCTTTTAAGCTCACGCACACTGGCCAGGATAAAACACAGAGTGGTTGTGTTCTGTACTCCCTTCCCAAAGCATGGCACTGGGATAATTCCAGCAAAGAGGAATTTGCTTCCTGACGGGACGTGCAGCATGGCTTGCTGTCACAGGCCACGGCCACCGGTGCTTCGGCGCGTTCTCTCTCCCGTGGCGCTGCTTCAAGGACAGTTCTGGCTGTGAGGGGAGCCCTGCGGAGCCAAGGCAGCGTCTGGCTGCCCACACACACCTGAATCTCCCCCTGGTCCTGCAGCGCTGCGTCGCGTTACGCTCTGTCTCGGCGCTCATGTGCACACAGTGGGTGTCTGTCCTCTCTGCTCTGCCCCGTCCTTGCCTTCCCTCTGAGCATGACCGGGTGGCACCAAGCTGCTCTCAGAAGGAAGGACCCACCTGAGAGCTCTCCCGGTACCGCACGCTGATGGAAACAAGCTCCTGCCACCCTGGAGGAGGTTCCAACTTTGTGTTGCTATTTGAAGCTTCAGGTTTTTACCAAGTGCGTATCTTTGAAAGGACCATTGGCTTGTGCTGCGTCTTCTGCTGCAATGAGTAGCAGAATGATGTGGTGGAGTTTTGCTGTAAAGGCTCTTGTGTTTTCACAGACAGAAAATAAGTGTGGATGTGTGAGCCTGGAGGGGAAGGAGAAAGGATGGAATATGCCTAAATTCCAAAGTCTTTGTTCAGTGACCAGGTAGCAACCTTTAACTGCAGAGAGAGCTTCCTGTAATTGCAGAATTGTGGCCTTCAAGAGAAATACAGGCAGGAGCAGTTTGTGTTGGTCCTTCAGCTCTGCAGATCACTGCAAACCAGCTCAGCCCATGGAGTAAGAAGACAAGGTGGTGTCCTCTAGTGGCCTTGGTTTGGAAACATCTGTATTGCTTTGGAAAACAATTAACGAGGAAAGGTGTCTATAGGGACTGTTGGACACAGCCAAAGCACCTCAGTTTCTGGGAGTCTGGAGCTGCAGAGCCATGGAAGCCAAGGTGGTGCAGAAGGAGAAGCACTGCTGGAGCTGGACGTGTTCTCACACTGCCTTGAGAGACCGGAGCTGAAGGAGCTGTTCTCCAGCTGAAAATGAGCTTTAGGTCCTCAAGAGTGGTGCTGACTCTGCTCTTTGCCTGGTTCTTGCTGCATTGAACAACCAAAGTGGCCTTTTGTTAGTAGAATAAATGGGCAGAAAATTGGAAAATCTCAGTCTTCTGAGGTGCTGCTACATTTTCACTAGTTTTTGCAAAACCTCGAACATTTGGTGAGTACCTGAGGGCACTGTGACATGTCTTTTATGACACCAACAGAATAAAAAGGAGTATTAAATCTCTGAAGAAAGAAACATTGAATTGGACCTGTCCAAAAGGAAACAGACTTTTCTGTGCACTTTCATCGTGCCTTGAAGTGGGAGAATCAGCCCTGCTGTGTTTGCCTGGAGTGAGATAAGCTCTGCAGAGCATCCCTGTTAGTCCCTAGTGTGGGAGTTGAGCCAGGAAAAAAATTCTTCATTCTGGTTGGATTTTCGTTCTTGCTCCATGCACTACCTGAGTAGCTGTTGCAGAGAATCAGAAGGAATAAGCAAGGAATTCTGAAGGAAAACGCAAATCCACCAGTTTCTTCAATGTGGAGAGCAGCAGTTGGAAACAACCAAACCTGTCAGGTGATTTGGTCTCAGGTTGGTTTGAGGGATTCTTCCCACTAGTCTTCGAATCCAGCAAGGCTCACATCCAGCTGTTGGATCCGGGGTTGTCCGTGTCCAGTTGTGCACATCAGATGTCCTGGTCAGGGCTGTCCTCTCCTGGCAGCTGACTTTTGAGGAAGAGGAGTCACAGGTGACAGAAATGCTTTTTACTTCAGGCTGTGCTTGAGGGAATGAGCTTTGTTCCTGTCAGGAGTGTGACCTCTGCTAAGGAAGCCGTAGAGAAGTGGAGAGGAGTGAGACAGGCTCAGTAACCTCAAGAACCTTGGTGGCAGAGCTGTTCCTCAGACCTGCTCTTGCGAAGGTGACAGAGCAGTGCAGCATTTCCCTAAGTGACTGCACAGTCCGACTGGAGATCCAGAAACTTGGCTGAGTTAGGAGAAAGAAAATGAGCATTTGCACTGAGCTGAATTCAATGCCAAGTGCCTGAGGTCCCAACTTAACACAGCAATTGTTCTTGAAGGTCACAGAAGTTCCTTTATTCTGTAGCAGCGCTGCAGCTCCTGGCCTCACCATCGTGCATGCTCCAGGCATTTTTATTTAGTGTTGCAGGCACAAAATCCTTTAATTGAAGGCAGGTACAGCTGAACTGAGAAACCTGTTTTTGCTAAGCCAAGTATCAAGCAGAGTGATAAGCAATCACAGCGGTATCGTCCAGATCCTGCTCTTTGCCCTTGGCTTCAGTCCCAGCTTCCCAGCCTTTGCTGGGTTTCGTGCATAAACAGAAGCCTGGCCCACCTGCAACACACACACATTTTTACATAAATGATCTTTCTGTGGCTGTGCAGCATGTGGAGGGTGAGCAGCGGCTGATGGGACCATGCTGAGGTTTCGTGCTGTGTTGGTGTGGAAAAACAAAGGTGGTCTCTGAAACAATCACAATCCTTTCCACCTCGCGTGGCACGACACCCCGTTCTACATATGTTGGATGTTTTCTGCTGGCTGTGAGAGGATGTTTGTTATCTGTGGTATCATGAAATCATGGAATATCCTGAGCTGGAAGGGACCCATAAGGATCATCCAGCCCAACCCCTGGCCCTGCACAGACACCCCAACAACCCCACCCTGGGCATCCCTGGCAGCGCTGTCCCAACACCCCTGGAGCTCTGGCAGCCTCGGGGCTGGGACCATTCCCTGGGGAGCCTGGGCAGTGCCCAGCACCTCTGGGGGAAGAGCCTTTTCCTGCTCTCCAGCCTGACCCTCCCCTGGCACAGCTCCAGCCCTTCCCTGGGTGCTGTTCCTGGTCACAGAGAGCAGAGGTTGGAGGTGCCCCTCAGGAGGAGCTGCAGTCCCTGGTGAGGTCTGACCTCTGGCTCCTCTTCTCCAGGCTGAACAGACCAAGTGCCCTCATCTGCTTTTTATACCATCAAAAGAAGTGATTCTTCCAGTACAACCTTCCAGCAGCTCCTGGTGTGATGTATCACAGGACAGAGGTGCCATGGCTGTCTGTCCTCACCGAGCACAGGGCAGTCAGCAGAGCTTGGGCGGGTGAAGGGGTGGATGGATGGATGGATGGAAGGGATATGGTGAGCAGGGATCTCACTGCTGAGGTGTCCCTGCAGCTTTCCTGCAGTTTATTGGCTCTTTCTCATCTTGGCCCCTGTTAATTTAGGCAGTGTCAGAATTGCGTTGGCGTGTCTGAGGAGCTGCTGTGTCAGTTTGATTATCTCAAATCCAGGTGCTCAAACCCTGTCCTTTGCTGGCTCCCTGCACCCCCTGCCTTGCTTCCCTTAGTTTTGCAAAGCTTTTCAACAAGGTGTCTTGATTTCTTCATGGGGAGTAAAGGTGGTGCTTTTGGACAGCTAAGAATGGAGCTGATGGATGGGGGATACGTGAAGTGCCTCAGTTTTGTACAGGAATGAGCCCTTGGACAAAATGTCCTGGAATGCAGCAGATTCCTTGCCAGCTGCAACCAGCTCCAGGTCATCACAGAACCCCAGAGTGGTTTGGGCTGGAAGGGACTTTAAAGCTCATCTTGTTCCAGCCCCTGCCATGGGGCACCTTCCACTAGACCAGGTTGCTCCAAGCCCCATCCAGCCTGGCCTTGGATACTTCCAGGGATGGGGCAGCCACAACCTCTCTGGGCAACCTGAGTCGTGCAGGTTGGGTGGACAGTCCTTGCAGGTTCTTTGTGTCACAGTAGATTTGTTCATGGTGCTCCTGGTTCAGGGCAGACAGTGCTTTCTGCTAATGAAATGGCAGAAAGGAACCCCCTTCCTCTGTCTTCTCCTGCCACTGTGACCTCACATGTTAGAGGATGTAGGGAGGAACATGGTCCTTTGTGGGGCTGCTTTGATTTGGGACTGGGATTTTGTCACTTGAACTTGCAATTCTTCTCATGGTTATTTTCCTGCCTGCCTGCCCCTGACCAGTATCAGGGCTCTCTCCACCCTGCAGGAGGGGTTCTGGCTCCAGAGGGGTTCTTGTTCTGGAGGAGTTCTTGCTCAAGAGGGGTTCTTGTTCTCGTGGCCCTGCTGCCCCAGGTCTCGGGAGAAAGGAGCTCTCGGCATCTCCTGGCACTTGCAGTGCTGTAAATGTCCAGCTCATGGATTCACTTTGGCATTACTGGGAACAGTGTCATCCTTGTGGCACTGGGATGTCTGCATGGCTTGTACCATTTCCCTGTTCTGCTTCCTCATGGCTCTTTTGTTCCCTACCTTGCATTGATGCTGTACCTGTGCAAGTCCCAGTTTGCAACCTTGCCCAGTTTGTACCTGTGCAAGTCCTAGTTTGCAACCTTGCCCAGTTTGTACCTGTGTCCAGTTTGTACATGTGTCCAGTTTGTACCTGTGTCCAGTTTGTATATGTGTCCAGTTTGTACCTGTGTCCAGTTTGTACCTGTGCAAGCCCCAGCATGGGGCTCAGTCTCTGCCCTGTCCTGTGCCCCCCATGGCCATTGTCACCAGGAGTGCCCCACTGGCACACTCCTCCTGTGGGGGATGCTCTCAGTCAGATTTCTCCTGCTAAAATAAGCAGTTTAAGGTTCAGACTTGTCCCCTCTAGATGTCAGAGGTAAATTGAGCCCCATGACAGAGAAGAGTTGAATCTGAGCAGGGATGAGAAACTCCCCCAAACCCCAGAGGTTTTGGCAGGACTGAGCCTGGGCAGACCCAGGAGCATCACTCAGGGATAAGGGACACAAGCAGACATGGTACCTGTCTCAGTGATCTCTGTGGCACAGTGACAATTTCAGGTGCTTCAGTCTGTGCCTTTAGGATCTTCCATGAAGCTCTCATCACTCTTTGCTCCACACGGCTGCTTTGGCTTTTAGAGATACATGAAGAAAAGGAGATTTAAAGAAACTCTCAGTTCCCAGCAGTTCTTTCAGAGCCTGTATAGGTGGTAAGTCATTGGTGGTAGATCTCACAGCAGTTCCCAAGTCCTGGGGCTGTCTGGGTAAACTAGAATATAATCCTGCTTTGTGGTGGAAAATCCCTTTATTTGACCTTTTTAAAGGCTTCAGAGGCCCCTGGAGAAAGGGCTGGTTCCCAAAATATGCTTGGTGTGTTGTCAGGCTTTCCCCATCCAGCACTCCCCACTACTAATTTCTTTTACTCTCTTTTTTTTCTTTCACTGCCTGTGGACTAAACTCCCATTTCTGTGCCCGTTCGTTTCCATGATGTTCTCTCTGTATTTCTCTGTCCACTCCTCTCGCTCTCTGCAGAATCTCCACCAGCTCAAACAGATTCACACTCTGAGGCAGATGAATGAGCAACTGCTGGCTGAGAACAGGGCTCTGACCCGGGTTGTAGCCAGACTTTCTCTGCCCGCCAAGCCCTCGGAATCAGAGGAGCTGTAGCTGCTTTCTCTCCGGCTCATCTCGCCTCCCTCTTCCACTCTTCCAGGCAGGTCTCCAGTCCCTGGCCGGGCTCTTCCCTCTCACCTCCTTGCTCTCCAGGGTGTCTGGTGAAGTTTGTGGCTCAAAAGCTTGTGGCAGAGCATCTCTGAATGCCAAGAGCATGGTGCTGCTGCCACAGCAGGGCTTTGCTGGAACTCTGCTCATCCCACTGGCTCTCGCTCTGCTTGGCAGATGCTGCTGCCCTCGCCAGCTTAGCACTGGGGAATGGCTTTGGGGTGGCTTGGCAGTGCCAGCAGCCCCTTGCCTGGTACTTGGCCTTGAGACAGACCCACAGAATGGTTTAGGTTGGAAGGGACCTTAAAGTTCATCCCATTCCACCCCTTGCCATGGGCAGGGACACCTTCCACTAGACCAGGTTGCTCCAAGCCCCGTCCAACCTGGCCTTGGACACCTGAAAATAGGTGGTTTATGTTACATGTCTGCTCATAATAGAATTCTTTTTTCATTGGACTTAGTTCAGGGAGAAGCTGGCACTTAGCAAATCAAGTTATCCAAAGTCAGGATGAACACTGTTGTAAATTTTCAGGGATGTTGTGAAAAGTGAACATTTTAGACAGAAAGGGGATTTTTAGAAAAACTGCAAACTGAACTGTCCTCAGCACGTTTTCTTGGTCACTTGAACAAAGAGGACAAACTCCTTTCCTCATTTTAAACTGAGATTTTTGAGTCTTATCCACAGGCTCAGCATTCCCCCTGCCTTCCATGGGCTGGTGCAGGGTGGGGGGTGCAGCAGGAGCCAGACCAGGAGCACTCTGTGTTTTCATCTTCTGTTCTAAATCCACTACAGGGCAGTTAATGTTTGAAGGATGAGCCTACCCTAAGCTTAGCCCTCACACATCACGCAGTTAGATTACATACCTTCCTGCTACTTCATTGGTTCAGTGCTAAAACAAAGTTGTAAATGCTCCTTTCTTGGGGCCCTACCTGTCCTTTGCAGGTTAGTAGGGATATTCAGATCCCTTCAGACACATAAGTCGTGTACTCTTGTGGGCTGGAAGTGGCACCACAGCATAAAAAAATCTATTCTTAGCACACAAATTATATCAAGGCTGATTAACCATAGAAACAAACTAACCAGGGGAATTGTGGCTTCCCCTTTCCAGGAGTCTCAGCTCAAGCCCATACGTGTGTCACAAGGGCTGGGAGAGTCAGGTGACATGGTCTCAGGTGAAATGATCTCTGGCGAAATGATTTCACAGCCTTTCTGGTTTTAATCTGCAGAAGTATCTGTCCCTGCCTCATTCCTTCTCACAAACCATGAGTTTAAGGCACTGTCTTTCCCTGTGTGCTTTGAGATCTGAGAGAAAAAATTGGGCAAAATTATTTCCAGACCCAAAGAACTGATGTTTCACAACCTGCAAGTCACCTCTCCCCTCCTCCCAGAAGGCGCCCACATTATTGCTTCTCTTCCATCCCCTCTCTGCTCTGACCTGCTCTGTCTGCCTGGGGCTTGTCCTTCCCTCCTCACTTACAGGTTTGCAGTTCCCTGCCAGTGCCCGAGCTGGGGGAGAGCTGTGTGTCTGGGAGCTCTGCTGATTTATTTTCAACTCTTCTGGTAGGTCTAACACAGAATGTTGCTGGTATATGTAAACTCTGGCTCAGTGATGTCTGTGAACATCACAGTTGTACAGTGATGTCACTGGTTTAAGCTCTGCCAGATGTACCATGCTCTGGCAGCAGTGCCGCTTTTCAGTGAATCTCATTTTCCCAAATCCACGTAATTTCTGAGCAGCTGCGCTCTCCAGTGTCACAGGTAACACACAGCCCTGCTGCTCAGAGAAGCCTCCAGCCCAAAACTCAGTTTACACTGACACTGCATCATGGTCAGCCCCACCATTCTCTGGGGCTGGGGCACATCCCTGCTCACCATTCCCATGAGATTCCATAAAGCTGCAGTTTGCAGCCTTTCCAGCCTGACCCCATGTGGTTCATTTCCAGGGAGGAATGGCCCGGGCTCAGGAGGGGTCACATTGTGTAAGGTTGATGTGTATCTTCCAGGAGGCCTTTCTGGGCACTGATGGACCAGGGTTACAACCAGGAAACCTGTCCAGAGTCACTTACTTCACATGTACTTGTACTCCTTCATTTTCAAATAAATGAGCCCCACCAGGCTCCGGCTGCGCCCTGGCACTGGGGTGCTTCTCTCTGGGGTCACTCTGGGAACCTGTGGCAGCTTCTCTCTCCCAAAGTGAGTGTCAGGACTTCACACCCCATTACCACAGCGATGGGCACTGCAGGGCCACCCCAGGCAGCGACAGGGCCCTGGCAGGGCTGTTCAGGGCACTGGGAGGCACCAGGCTGTGCTGTGGGTGGCAGGTGCAGTTCAGGAGGAAACAGGAGTGCAGAGACAGCAAGGGCTCTGCTGTGTCTCTGAGTTCCTGAGCACTTTGGTGATGGCAGTGCCTCTCCTTTGGCCATGATAAATGGCATGAAGAGCATGTGTGCCCTTCTGGTGGCAGCCTGGCCGTGGTGATGCACCTGTCACACCACCCCTGGGTCCAGGGAAGCACATTCAGCATCACTGGGTGGAGCTGTGGCCAGCCCAACACATCCATTTACCCTTTCAGCAATATCCCACGATGTGGCACCAATCCCTCCTCCCTCTCTGGCAAAACCCCCCACCACCAGCACCCACAGGGACAGGGTTGGGTGTGTTTGGGGCCACCATGGCTTGGCCAAACTGGGAAAAGAGGGAATTGCTCTGGTGGGAGCTGGCACTGCCCCAGGAGCTGCCAGCACTCAATTCTGGTGGCCGTGGAGGGGCTGCAGGTGGACAGGGGGAGAGCATTGTGGTCAAAGCAGAAACACCAGCTTGGGAGAAAGGAGAAGATGTAGTGAACATTTTAAATTTGAAGGGATTCCTCCAAGATCCACCTTGGCAGAGAGAAGTCACGGCTAAGCTCATACAGGTACTGTGTATGTGATCCCACTCTGCCCTGGCTGCTCCACAGGCTCGGGGCGGGACACCCTGTGGTCCCCTGGCACCCGTGGTGGGAGTGACCCCTTGTGTGTCACATCCCGGGACAGGAGCAGGGGGTCTCCTTCTGGTGCCAGCAGCTGGGAACAGCCCACTAAAGGTCACTCGCTGTGTTGAGAGCATGGGAAGCTAGCAGGGTTTATGCCAATGAGAAATGCTGGAAGGGTCTCGTTGAAGCTATTTCTTCTCTAGTTCCAAAGTGCTCGGGCTTTTGTGTGTGTTGCAACCCTCAGTTGAGCACCCAGGAGGTGCCTCCAGTGTCAGTGTATTCTACCAGTCCTCTGGCCTTGGCACGTGTGACTGTGTTACACATCTCTGGGGTCCCGAGGAGATTTGGGGGTATTCTAAAGAGGTTTTGCAAAGTCCAGTCCTAAGTGAGGATTTCACACCTTTTGTTTCCCCTGTAGTCCTGGCAAAATGTTAAAAACAGATGAGGAAAACCAGTTTTATTGTTTTCTGCTGAGCTGCCATTAGCCTCTGGGCAGAGGTTTGGGATGAAACAGCTCAGAAATGGTTCCTGCCCTGCTGGCCTGGTCCTGAGCTGCTGCTGGGGCCGTGGCATTGCTTTGCACCAGGGGCTCCCTGGCTCAGTGCTGTGCTCAAGGCCCCTCTCACCTCTCATGCCTGGCAGCCAGCTTGTAAAAGCTCTGGAGATGCTATGGAGCCATGGAAGTGTGCTGGGTGGAGGGGATGCAGCATCCCCTCTGGTCCCTCTAATCCCACCCTGTGTTTGTCTCTCTGCAGATTTTGACAGAGCTGAAGTCGGACAACCAAAGGCTGAAGGACGAGAACGGAGCCCTCATTCGTGTCATCAGCAAACTCTCCAAATAGGAATCCTGAGCAAAGGCAGGACGAGGAGGGGTGTCCTACACCAGCTGCCAACCCCACCACTGAGCCCTACCCCCTTCCTTCCCATCATGTACAGCAAGTGTTTCAGCCATGGGATCAATGTCACACCTGCCTTGCCCTGCCCTTTGCTGTACATTCCCTTTTTGCCCCTATTTCCCCCCAACACAGTCCCTGCCATTTTATTTTTTTTTTAATTTAAGCATGTTGTGGTATCTCGGACATTTTATTCAAGGGAGAAATGTGAGGACTGGGTTTGAGCTGCCAAAACTTCTTCCAGAAGCCCAGTATTTGGTATTGGACTCCAACTTGGAGTGGGAAGCTCCTACTGTAAAAACTGACACCTGAAGAACAAATCCAGCGTATCCAAACCCTTTACAGGTGGGAAATGTGAACACAGGCTGGAACTCTGAGGATATGCATCAACCCACTGAGATGTGGGACTCTGTTTAAATGTAATGCTGTGAAAGCCACCAGAGCTCAGGTCTGTCACAGGCTGATGAGCTGCTTTGCACAGAGGTCTTCTCCTCTTGCCCCAGTAGGCTGAGTCTTTTATTTAAGATTTTGAACCCATTCAGTAACATCAGCGCTGACACCGTGTCAGCCCCTTATCCCTCACCCTCCCTTTCCCCCACAGCCTGGGTGATCCTGTGTCATGTTGTGTCCTTCCAGGGCTCCTGTCTCTGTAATTGGTAGCGTTCAGTGGCACCTGGACTCCTGTTCCTTGGGACAGGATGTATCACAGGTACTTGCTGAGCTTTCTGAAGGACAAACTCGAACCCCTAGAGACCCTCTGCTGCTATCGTGTGTGAGCATGAATCAGCTTGCAGGGAGCTGTGCCCACACCAGAAACCAGCCTCCCCTTCCTGACAGCTGTCTGGGACGTTCTCCTGATGCCTCCCTGAAGGCAGAGCCCTGTGGTGGAGCCTGGTCTGATATTTTGGGTACTCCCCTTTGATTTGGAGCAAAATTTGTAGAGAGAAGGAATGCTAGCATCCTGTCCCACAGGCCTTGGAAAGGTCAGGGTGTGTCAGTGTCAGGGACAAGGAGCTGCTGGAAACTGAATCACCATGATAGAGTTCTGACCTGTCAAAAACTTGTGATAAGCCTTGATCTTGAAGGAAACCTCCAAAAATACCCCTCTTTAATGTTACATGCACTCTGAACAGTTTGGAATTGTTCTCTCCATGGGCATTTAGACATTGGCTCCTCTCTCCATGTTGTGGGACCTGTCATCAGGTCTTTTGAGCTTCCTCTTAACAGACGCCTCTCAAACAATACCTTCCCTCTCAGAGATGTCTTGCTGTACCAAAATACTCTCCCATCTACGTCCTTCCGAATTTTTCCTTTCATCCCTGTCTGTCCTTGGGACTCCCTGCTCGGTCTGGCCAGCAGTTCTTGGTCACTGAACCTGGAGGTGGCCATGGAGCAGCTCTGCCACGTTCCTGGGCAGCTCTGCTGGCTCTGGCTGGGGGGCCTCTGCACTATCCAAGAGATGAGATACTTGAACATGAGCAGAATACTTGAGCTTGTTCAACAGGGTAAAATTTATCTCTATTGGGCAGTCCTGGGCTTTTTTGAACTTTCTGCTGGTTATTGCCTCAGAAAGCATCTTTTTTTTTTCCTCTCCCTGGGTTTTTTTCTCTTTGTGTTGTTTGTTTTTTTGTTTTTTTTCTTTTTTCCCATAATTCTTCATTTCCCCCCCTTCCCCTCCCCATCCTGCCTGTTTCCACCTCTCTTGCTCTTCCTGGAGCTGCTGGTTTTACCCAGGCAGCTCTGACCAGAAGTTGCTCTTCAGCCGGCAGAGCCGTTTGCGTGGCTGAGGCGCCGCTTCTCCTGGTACACTGAGGCCCTTCCTCTGCTGCTGAGCTTTGGGAGGAAGAGACCAAAGCTGGTAAAGGCATCAGGGTTTCTGCAGAGCACTGCCTAAGCCAGGCATCGTTTTTATATTCCTTGATTTTAACCCTGCTCTATTTAACAGCTTTAAGTCTTGAGATCCGGTCAATGCTTCCCCTGCACGCCATTCCCTCTTGGTGCACTCTGTGTGAGTACTTCTGCCGTTCTCGATGTTTTCTCTCTTGGTGACCCAGTCCCGCTTCAGCCTCGGGTGCTGGCTCTGCTCAGGAGCTCAGGGGATCAGGAGCCCGGGCCCCTCGGTGCCGTGCGCGGGAGGAGTTGCTCCGGGGCCGGGCGGGCACGGGGCAGCACCTCAGGGCAGGATGAGGAGGAGAGTTCAGACTAAAGATCCTCTTCTTCTCATGGATGGATTCCTGGCATCAGGAAGAAGCCTGGTGTCCATTTTAGGGAGAGGGTTCAACCCAGTCTGACAAATCCATCACACACTGATGTTTTGCCCCTTCCTACCGGGACACTTGCCGCTTTTTCCTAAGAACAGAGTGGGGAGGCTGTGGGAGGCTCGTTCCTCTGAGTGGCACCTTGCAAAGCCAAACCACTGTAGCTGAAGTGTCTGCTCAGCACTGGATTCTCCCAGGCCCTGGCAGGGGGAGGACCCCCACAGCTCAGTGTCCCTGGTCAGCCAAAGCTGCGAGCGTCTCACGGTGGCGGCGCGACTGCAAATCAAATTCTTGAGAATGAATTTTTTTTGGTCTCACTTCATGCCTGACATAACCAGTGCACTGAGGAGGTGACAAACAGGACATCTTGAACTCTGTGCTTGGGACAGGGTGTGGAGCAAGTAGGTTTTAAAACTGATCCCTCTTGGAACCAGAGCATTTGCCAGACATGGTCTCCCTTGGGGAACACGAGCTTTTTTTTCTAAGCAATTGCTTGGGGTGAGTTAATTTTTATTGCTTGGGGTGAACCCGCCTATTGTGGCTGCGAGTTTGATGATGGCTCTTTGTAAATAAACTCCTTGGAGAAAGCAGGACTGGCTGACAAGATGGGGAGAGAATGTATTTTTATGCAACTTTTGAGTGGCCTTTCAAACCTTGAGATGAATGATTTGTTTTACTGGTTGTTGTTATATAGTATTATAAGTATTATGTGTTTGAAAGTTTGGGAATAATATTCACAGCTATGATGCTTGTAAACACAACAGTATTTATAAATGAATAAAATAAAAGTTGATAAAATAGAAGCTTTGACTTTGCTTTCATCTTTCTGGAATTATGAGTTGTTTGAGCTAAAATTCCCTGTTTCTCCCAAAATTCTTGTGGCAAAACAATATCCATCATCCATAAAAGCACAAATGCTCTGCAGCTACATCACAGATGCCTGTTCAGGGGAAGCTGAAATGCAGGAACTGGGATGCACATCGCTGAAAACCACCCACCAGTGGGAAGGCAAACAGGGGCAGGTCCCATCTCCTCCTCAGCACCACATTGGGGACAGGCCCATCTCCCACTGCGGTGGCAAGGCCTGTGTTTGCTCTGCTCAGGAGTTTGGTCAGGACAAAGCGTGACACAGGCACTGCTGGCACATCTGGGAACCACTGTCTCAGGTGAGGCTGCTGGAACCTCCACATGTTCCAGTCTTCAGAGGTGGTTCGTGCAGGTTGAGCTCTTCTCTTGGGTTTGGGGGTGTCCAGCATTTCTGCAGAGCAGGACAGGACCTAAATGTGACTGTATGGACCAGACTCTGTGCTGAGAGTGAGGAATTTTGTGGGGATCTTTGATATTTCCAACCTGTGCCCCATGTCTGGGCCAGCCATGTTCAGCCAAGGGCTGGGGCTCAAGGCTGTCCAGAGCACAAGTCACAGGGAGCTGGGGGGGCTCAGCCTGAGGAAAAGGAGGTTCAGGGGGCCCTGCTGGCTCTGCACAACTCCTGCCAGGAGGGGCAGCCAGGGGGGTCGGGCTCTGCTCCCAGGGAACAGGGACAGGACAAGAGCAAACGGCCTCAAGTTGTGCCAGGGGAGGTTCAGGTTGGATATTGGGGAAAATGTCTTCCCTGAAAGGGTTGTCAGGCACTGGCACAGGCTGCCTGGGGCAGTAGTGATGTCATTGTCCCTGGAAGTGTTCAGATGACACGTGGAGGTGGCACCTGGGGACAGGGTTTAGTGGTGAATGTGGCAGTGCTGGGTGAACAGTTGAACTCCATGATCTTAGAGGATGTTTCCAACCTAAATGATTCCATGATTCTGTTTTGAGGGACCGGGGGCCCTTGTGCAGTTCCACCCACACCTCCACCCCTCCATCATCCCTGGGCTCACTGGGGAGCTGCGCCTCACCATGGACACCCCGTGAGCCCCAGCAGCAAGACCAGAAGGGAACCAGCTCCTTTGAGCTCGTTTCTTTAATAAGGAGACAGAGATCATTACAAAATAACCATCAAACGATCAGAGACGGAACGACAGAGTCCACACGAGGGGAAGGGGCATTAAAAGCAGCTTCCGCCGGAGCCGAGCGCTGCGGGGCTGGGATGGGTCAGAGCGGGGCCGGCACGGCGGGTCCAGGAGTGACCGAGCCTGCGACTCCCAAAGGAGCTGGCTCTTCCCTCCCAGTTCCTGGAGCGGGGGAAAAGGAAAAGAAAGCTGAGCCTGTTGCCAAGACTCGTGAATTCACTTCCCTTTAAC
The DNA here is from genome assembly GCA_013398175.1 of Climacteris rufus. Lineage (NCBI taxonomy): Eukaryota > Metazoa > Chordata > Aves > Passeriformes > Climacteridae > Climacteris > Climacteris rufus. The sequence continues at coordinate 61,738 of VZRZ01003567.1, read as the reverse complement.
CCCCGGAGCATCTTGATGGCATGGCTGGGTTTGCTCCGCGGTGCCACCAGGAGAGGGGAATTCCAGCTCTCATCCCCAAAACAGAAACCACCCCACTGGACACGGCAGAAATAACCCAAATTGCTCCAAAAAGCCTTTTCACCACCGGCAGGTTGGCCCCAACATCTTGTGCCCAGCGTTGTCCCATCCTCTCGCCTGGTGTGACAGCGGCATCCAAGGCCACCGAGCGGTGGCTGGTGCGGCTCGTCCTGGCAGCCTGAGCCCCATGAAACCAGGGGGACGTGGACACACGGGGGGAAGGGGGGTCACAGCTCACCGTGGGCCCGTCCTCGTGGGGTCCCAGTGCACCGTGCTCTAATATGGCTTCTAAAGTTGCTCTGACGGTGAAATGCACCAACGCGACACAGAACGCTGAAGCCACGATGTTGCCGCTACCCGGCCAAGGGACACACGTGACGAGATACAGGAACAAGACACACATGGACGCCACGGCTGCGTCGGTGACAGCTCACCCTCCGCTGGCGGGCCGGGCTTGGCATGCTTTGCTTCTTGGCATTATTTTCTTCTTTTATATGATTTTATTGGGAGGTTTCATTTTATTCAGGGGGAAAAGAATCAGGGTGGTGGAGAGCTTTCGAGCGATGAGTTTGGTTGTCGCCGTCTCCTTGCTGGCGGGAGGCCGGAGCTGGGGACGGCGGTGCCGGGCGGTGGCAGCCGCCGGGCTGGGCCATGCTGCTACTGCTACGTGGCGGCGTCACATGCACTGCTCGTGGTATATACAGCTATGTCTCCATATATTTTACCTACACACAGCTAAGGGGGGGGTCAGAGGCAGCGCAGATGGCTTCAGTATGTTGGTTGGTTTTCCCTTTTTTATTAAAAAAAAATTAAATTATGTATTAAAGTCACAGTCTTCCCCCTCCCCCAAGGCTTGAAGAGTCTGAATGGAAACCAGCCAGGTGGGAATCTCCACCCCTGGCAAGACCCTGGCTGATGTGGTGGGTTGGGGGAGGCGGGGGTGAAGGGGGGGGGATGGGAGTGCCG
>VZRZ01003567.1:49918-60164 GCA_013398175.1 Climacteris rufus | reverse complement strand
GCTGGACCCCAAAATGAGACTGAGCCTTGCTAGTGCTCCTGGCCATGAAGCATCAGCTTCACCCCCACTCCCCAGTAATAAAAGCATCCCCAGACTTCTCCCTTTGGCTACAGGAGCAGGGCAGTACCCCGTCTGTTGACACTGACACATCCATTTGGAAAAGGGACTAATTAAAGCTGGAGATGGCCCTGCAGGACCACTGGCTTGGTGACCCCTGCAGACCCAGTGTGGCCCTGGTGTCACCCTCACTGGGGCATGGGCGAAGTGCAGTCACAGTGGTGGTGGAGGTGGTCATTGGAGGTCCCTGTCCAACGTACCCCCTCCCACACCACAGCTTGGCTGTCCGAGCCCCAAACCTCCCAATGATGGAGCCGTTCCTTCCTGGGGACCTGTCCAGGGCTGCACAACCCTCCAAGGGCAGAGGCTGGTCCCTGTATCCATCTGAACCTCCTGAGCTGTAGCTGCCACCAAGTTTCCCATCATCTCCCCACATCCAGAGAGGGCTGGGATGCTCTTTGGCAAGCCAGAGCTGTGGGAGCTGCCAGAGCATCTGACAGCACCGGGGTGAGCTCAGTTTTGGCACTTTGTCCCCAGGCTCAGGACACCCTGCACTGAGGTCCCAGCCCAGGTGTTGGACCCCCAGAGCAGTGTCCCCAGTGCTGGTGCATCCCCAGGGCTCTGCCCTTCACTGCTGCAGTGCCAGAACCCCAGAACCGAGTCCAGGGAAGCCAAGGGGAGCAGAGCGTGAGGCTGCTGTGGAACTGGAGCGGGGACCAGCCAACTTCAGTGCTCCAGTACAGACTGGGCTGAACTGGGCAGGGCTGCTGGACCCTCTCCCAGCTGCAGCGAACTGTGTTGGCTTTTTACATAAGGGGCTCAGGCAACAGTAGGAGATGTGGCCCAGAGAAGCTCTCACCCACTGTCAGGGACATGGATATGGCTTATACCCCCGAGATGAGCAGGACTGGAAAGATTCAGCAGCCAATGGCCTGGTGAGGAGTAGCAGCTCATGGGACCCAGGGGCTTTGGTCCCTTGTTGGCCCTGGGCTCTGTCTTGCAATCCCCACTTGCAGCAGATGGAGGGGCTGGAGCTGGAGCTCCCCATGGCCCCCCAGCTGCCCTCAGGCTGTTTTGGGGTGCCCACAGTGGGGCTGAGCCCTGGGACACGGGTCAGTCTTTGAGGAGGCACCTGGTACCACTCTGGGGGGCTGCCCCCACCACATTTGGAGACCTCTCATCGTAAACCTGCCTTGTGGAAGCACCTGAATCTACCGGTTTCACCAAGCATGGGGGGACACAAATGCAAATCACCCAGCACTGCCCCTCTGGGGACAAAACAGAGGTGGTGGTGGTGGTGATCTTCACAATGCTGCTGGTGCATCCACATCCCATCATGTGTTTTCTTGGAGCAGCCCTCCCAAGGCTCCCTGTGCTCAGACTGGCCTCCACAGTTCTTGCTGCAACACCAAGGGCCCAGCACTCCACCACTACAGTGGGACCCGTGGCCCCTGCAAACCTCTCCTCAGAGAATCAAAACCGAGAGGGCCAGGGGCACTTGGCTGACCCTGGGGAGGACCAGGAAGAGGTACCTGGGTCTCTTCAGAGGGTCTTCTGCACCACTTTTCTGTCCCACAGCCCCGACCAAGCACAGTGGATCTGGTCATCTCACACCATCAGGCTCCAGTATCACCTCCATGCAACATTCCACAGTTCCCCACATGATGCCAAGGACAGGATGGCAGCAGCAGTGCTGCAGACTGGTGACACAGCTGCCAGGGAAGGTCCCAGGCGTGCCGGTGCCTTTGCACCGGGAAGGGATGGTGAGCAGAGGCAATGGGACATGCAGCAGAAAGGAGTGATGCTGAAGAACAAAAAGAACCATCCATGTCTTTAACCTCTTCCCCTGGAAGCTATTGGGACTGCCTGGAAACCCTTCCAGAGGCATCAAAGGGCATTTCAGCGTAGAACAGAACAAAAAACAAATGGAAGGTTGCAGAACTGAGGTATCAGTAGCTCTGGGTTGACTGTCCGCAGTGCCGCACCGGCCAGCAGAGCTGCCTATTTGTTTTTCCCGAGAGCTGCGTCTACTTCTTCCTCCGGCTTCAACGAGTGCCACTGGGCAATGGGCCGCCGGGGGTTGGCCAGCATGTCAGACCAGTGCCGCAGCTCCGTGCCCGTGGAGTTGCAGCCTGTGAAGATCTTGCCAATGGCTTCGTTCTTCCCCAGCTTGTCGTAGTCCAGCACTGTGATGACTACTTGCACTTTCTAAAGGAGAAAACCTTTTTTAGAGGGGTGGAAAGGCACAGTGGCCATGATGGGTCCATGGCCCCAGGGTGCTGCAGGGATCCCCCAAGGCCGAGCCCCACCGTGGCCTGTTTGGGGGTACAGCCCTCCCCATGGTTTCTCCACATCCTTCCCAAGGAGCCACAGTGGGGGCCCAGCTCATCCTGACCTGACTCACCTGGGAAAGGTCACCAAGGTGTGGTGTGGGGCTGGGCAAGACCTGTGGGTTACTGGGCTGGGACAAGGGGCACATGCAGGGGCTTGCACAGGACCTGGAGGGGCAGAAGGTACTGGCCAAGGATCCAAAATGCCCCTTAGACCACCCTGTTATGCTTGGGGTGAGCACTGTAGGATCAAGAGCAGAGGAAAGCCCCGTTTCAGCCATGATCTGGGCTGGGGTTGCATCTCCCACAGGTGCTGCCCAGCCTCTCTCCTCTGTCCCCACACCAGCTGCCCTCAGCATCAGCCCAGGCCTGGAAGTATCTCCTGGGTGACCAGACCAGGAGCTGAGCAGGAGTGGCTCAGGCTGCTGGGAAGGCTGGGAAAAGGGCTCGAGCAGCTGCAGGACATCTCCCATTGCCCCCCGCACCTGCCTCCCAGGGGAGTCATCACACAAACCTGTATCTGCTCAAAGGGGATCTCAAAGCTGAAGGACTCATTGAAGTAGGGGTTCAGAGTCTTCTTCTTGACTGTGGTCTTCTTCTTCTTCAACCTCTTGCCATTCTGCAGCAGGTGGATCTTCACATAGGGATCTGGGGGTCAGGAGGGGGTATCAGCCAGGGCTGAGGTGCCCAGAGGACACCGCTGGTCTGGTCCCAGGAGACATCTCAGCCAGGGTGAGGGAGAAACCACCATGAGTAACAGTGCTCTGAGGTTTCTGAATGGATGCCAAAGCCAAAATAGCTGGGCTGGAGAGGATTTGTGGGAGCAACTGGCCAAAGGATGGAGCTCTTCTGCATTCAACAGAGCTGGGGAAGGGTCTGGAGCACCAAGGGCAGCTGAGGGAGCTTGGGGGGTCTCAGCCTGGAGCAAAGGAGGCTCAGGGGGCCCTGCTGGCTCTGCACAACTCCCTGGCAGGAGGGAGCAGCCAGGGGGTGTTGGGCTGTGCTCCCAGGGAACAGGGACAGGACAAGAGCAAACGGCCTCAAGTCGTATCAGGGGAGGTTTAGGTTGAATATCAGGGATAATTCTTCTTGGAAAAGGTTGTCAGTCATTGGAGGTGGTGGAGTCCCCATCCCTGGAAGTGTCCAAGGAACAACTGGACATGGCACTGAGTGCTCTGGGCTGGTGGGGATTGGTCACAGGTTGGAGTCAACGGCCTTAGAGGTCTTTTCCAACATTAATGATTTGGCCCCCTTGCTGTTGGCCCCGTGTAGGAGGGCTGGGGACAGTGGAGTGACAGCTGGCTGGTCAGGTCAGTGACATTTGGTGGCTGCTGCCCTGTCACCCCCATTTCTGGAGCAGGACACCCCACAATAAAGCTGAATCCTTCCAGCCTTGCAGGTACTGCTCTTGTCATGGTTAAAGCAGGTCTGGAGAGAGCTGAGGACCCCTGGGCACAGAGCTCAGCCCCAGGATGGGGCTGGGAAGACAATTTGAGCACAAAACATGCTGCTGGCTGAGGTCCCTGGCCCCAAGTCAAGGAGGACCAGGAGCAAATGGCAGATGAGCACTTGCACCACCCAGGCCCTGCAGCATCCTGGTCCTAGACACAGTGGGGAACCAAATTTACAGCGTCTTTCCTAAGAGTTGGGGAAGGAGCCTCATCCTATGCCCACCTCCACCCGTCCCCCAGCCAGGCCCTGGGCTGCCTCCAAGGCAGGAGAGGCACTGGGGGGCTTCCCTGAGCCCTGCCAGACTGATGGCCCCAGGGTCCTTCCCAACAGAGGATGCTGAGAGCTGGGGGAGGATGCCCCTGAGCAACACCCACCTGAGAGACCCCCGACATCCATCTTCTTCAGGTTCTTGGCTTCCAGGATGCAGACAGTGAGCTTCCCGGCCGTGGGCACGTACCGGAGAGAGATGCAGATATCTCCCAGCTTCTCTGGCTGCCAAGCAGAGCAGGGAGTGGATATCAGAGCCTTACCAGTGCCTCGGGCTGCAGTGTTTCGACATGGTTGCACATGCACATCCCCCCCAAACCCTGCTCAGCCCAGGCACAAGCTATCACTCCGTGAAGCAGCACAAGAGTTTGATCACTGGGTCCAGGGCAAGCCAGGCCTAGCACAGCACTCAAGATGTTTTATACTCATCTTTTGTTATAAAAAGGTTTTTACACAGAAGAACAACAGGGCAGATCCTGCCCAGTAATCACGGCCAGGACATTGATGGTACCATGGTGGGACTCCACAGTGACATCACCGTGAGCACAGCGGGATGGTCCCAAAAGCAGAGCTTGGCCCCGTGACCACCCCCCACCTCAACCCCTCAGCCAAGGGGTTTTTCTGGCTGTGGGTTGGCCCTCACCTCCTCCTTCTCGCCGCTCTGCAGGTCCCGCCACTCCTCGATGGGCTGGCCCAGGTCCACGGTGTTCATGGGCACCTTCACCTCACCGATGATGTCGTGCTTGGAAAAGCGATCGAAGTCGTAGATGGCCATCACCAGTGTCTTCCCACCCAGCTCCTGGTAGGGGACCTGCACAGAGGGACAACAGCCGGGCTGGCAACAGGCTCAGAGGACCCTGAGCCAGGACCACCCCACAGGGAAGGTCAGGGCACAGGACCACTACAATCAGGGGGAGGGATGGAGTGAGAGACAAGGTCCTGTGTTATGGATGAAGGGGTTCACCTTGAAAGTGAAGGTCTCGTTGAAGGCAGGATTGAGTGTCTTCTTCTGCACTTTGGTCTCGTACTTTTTCTTCTTGTCAGGGAGCAGGAACACCTTGACGTAGGGGTCTGAGGTGCCGCCCATGTCTAAAGCTGGCAGTTCAGCAGCTTGGAGGATCCCCACCGTGAGCTGAGGGGGCAGAGGGTCCTCAGCAAGACAGCTCAGCCATGTGCTGCAGCTGCTCATCCCCAGCCCAGCATGGGACAGGACCCAGCTCCTCCTTCCCTCCTGTGCCACCCCGATCCGACAGCAGAGACTTGTCCTCTCAAAAACCCCGCTGGGCAAACCCCACTCCTCAGCTGAGCCCCAGCCCCTCCATCACCTGGTTTGCCTGGAAGTCGTAGTCCAGAGAGAACTGCAGCTTGCCCAGGTTCTCTGGCTCCTTCTCCTCTTCCTCACCTTCCCCCTCTGTCAGACCCGTCTCTGCATCATCATCATCCTGTTGGTCCTGCAGTGGCAGCCGAGGTGTCCAGCTCAGTGGGACGGTCACAGCCCAGCAGCCCCAGCCCCACATCGCTGGGGACCTCAGCACCCCAACCCTACTGGCATGTCAACACCCGGGTTCTGCCCATCAGGGGAACGGAGCTGGGGTCATGAAGCACTGACAGAGCAGCCCAGGGGTGGCACTGCTGGTGCCACAGACACGTGGCTGCCAGGGAGCCCCCAGGGCTGGCCCAGCCGAGATGGCGTGGGGGCTGTCCGGAGCACCAGGACAAGGGACTGACTCCAGTGGAGGGAGGTTTGGTGCTTGCAGGAGGTGGGTCCTGAGTCCCCCAGCCCATGCTTGGAGGAGCACTGCAGCCAGAGCTAAGGGCTTGTCATGGCCATCCGCAGGCTTTGTAGGCTCAGAAATAGATATATCATAATTGTCCCTAGGAAAACCACCCCTCTTCCTACCTCTCCAAGCACAGTCCACGGGAGTCCCAGCTCCTTACCCCCTCTCTGATGTGTCCCCAGTCCCCCATCCCAGCCTGGAAGCAGATGATGGAGAAGGAGGCTCATGGGGACACTTACATGGAGGGTGTCCCAGGACAGAGACAGACCAGGCAGCCAGGGCAGCAGGGCAGGAGGGCAGCGAGGGCACCGTGGGGAAAGAGAGACGTTACACAGAGCACCAAGGGACACATGGCAGGGTGGGGGATCAGGGTTTGTACCACCCCATGGAGCCCTAGAGGATGCAGCCCTTGCACTCCCCGAGGGAATCCCACCCTACATTTCCCACCACTCCTGCTCCAGCCCTGTCTGCATGCCCATGGTGCCCACATGGTTCTGAAGAGCAGGAACAGACACCCAAAATCTCCCATCCCCTCCAAATGGCCCTGGATCAAAGCCATTGGAATGGCTGGGGTGGACCCAAGCCTATGGGTACCAAAGCCCCCCTTGGGTTGGCCCCAGGATGAAGTACCAGCACCTCTCTCTTCACCATTGACTTTTTGGGGACCCCAGACTGCCAAGTGTTTTGGCCTGGTGGCCCTTCCCTCTCAGCTAAAGGCTCAGTGAAATGAGGGTGGCCCAGAGGAAGGTAGAAGGACACAAGGGATTAAATCAACATTTCCTGGTTGAGGTGAATCATTGGCAGGTCCAGGCCAGCTTGAGCCTGATCCTGTCTGAGCCACTGGACACTGGAAGAGGACAGTGCTGCTGTCTTGGGTCCTGGCTCCACTGTTCCATCCCAGGGTCCTGGTGGCTCCATCCCAATCTGCTCTCTGATCTGTGAGTGCCCCAGCACAGTTCATAACTCAGCCACAGGGGCTGTTGGCCAAGCAGCCCAAGAGGATGTCACCTGGTTGCCTGACTTCATGTCCTTCATGTTCATGGCATTCTTCATGCCTTTGCCCTTCTCCTTCTTGTTCTTCTTCTTCTTGCAGCAGCACTTCTTGCAGATGCAGAAGCAGCAGGTGAGGATGAGGAGTCCGGCTACCACCGCGATGGCGATGAGGGCCCAGGGTGGCACTGTGGGCGAAAGCCGTTGTTGTGGTCAGCCCTGCAGTCCCTCCCAGCCACCCAAAACCTTGTTCCACATGGTGCACTGGGACCAGCACGTCGGGGGCATCATCAGGAGGGTAAGACCTGGGAAAGGAGCAGCTACTCACGAGGGATCTTGTTGAGCTCATTCATGAACTTGTCCCTCAGCTTGGTGAACATGTCCTCCTTGCTCTCGCCTGGCCCCGCAGCCTCGGTGGAGTTCTCCATCGTGCTCATGGGCAGCGTGGTGGCCGTGGCCTCTGGGGCCATCATGGACGCTTGCTTGAACGTCATGGTGGGTCAGGGGCTCCCTGAAACACAACGTCACCTCGGTGGTCACACAGCTCCCTGCTGCCCCTGCTCCTCCCCGCGCCCCGGCTGTGTCCCCAGGGCAGTGTCTGCACGGGTAGCAGGGCTGCAGCTTCAGCCCCAAACTGCCTCCATGGCTGAGCTCCAGAGTGTCTCCACAACCCAGCTCTGCACCCAAAGTGGGTCCACAACCCCAGAAGCAGGCAGCTTGCAAAGAGAAGACCAGAGCAAGGAAGAATCCCAGGGAATGAGTGGTGCCAGTGGGGCTAAGGAGGACACCAGAGCCTCCAGTGGGGAAAGCAAAGAGATGAGCAGGATCACAGATAACCCAGGAAGGAGTTTCTGGAGGCAGGTGAGCTCTGGCTTGCGTGCATCCCCTTCCCTGCATCTCTTCTTCCTGCTTGGTGAAGTCTCCTCGCCCAGAGCACTGTCCCCTGGGGCCAGCTGCTCCTCTGCTCTTCCTGCAGCACTGGGAAAGGAGCATTCTCACCTCAAAAAAGCCAGAGAGACCTGGGAGTGTTCCAGCCCCAAACTAACACTTCGGTGTGTTTGCAGCTGCCTCTCAGGTGAATCATGCACTGAGTTACCCACAGTGTGGCTCCACACCTGGACACCTTCCTGCTCCCAGGGGAATATGGTGTGGGGATCTGGGGGGAATTCCATGAGGCAGAGCCAGTCCTTCACACCACAAAATGAGCTGATTACAACTCCCACCCAGACAAAGCCTCTGCTGCAAGCACAAGTTTTGCCACTCAATGGCTCGGCCACCTTCACACCCCACAGAGGGGCTGCCACCACCACAAACACCAGCATCAGCACACCCAACCCTGAAATCCAGCACTGGAGGGCTGGAGCAGGATGCTGGAGTTCCCCCACAGCCCCCACATCCTGCTGGGGATGAATGAGGAGATGCTGCATTTAACCCCCACCCAGCTGAGGGTTATTTCATGCCAAGGGCTATGCAGATTCCCCAGAGCTTTCTGTAGCTGAGGACACCTGGGTGGGTGTCTGGGTTTGTTGCCATCACTTGAGCAGTTTGTCCCCATCACTGCCCATGTGCACTGGGGTTGGTGGGAAGAAAGCCAGGATGTGGATTCTGATCCACAGTGCTGGATCCTTCCCCCCTGGTCTGGAGTGGAGGGGTCCTTGTTCTGCTCTGCACCCATGAACAAAGGCCACAGACACCCTGCAAGCTCTCCAGAGAGCATGAGGTGGGGATGCACCCACCCCACTACACCACAGGGCACTCGCTCTGCACCCACACCTGCCACACGAGGTGGGCAGCACGCACAGGGGGCACCTGGATGGGCCGACCCCCCTCCCAGTTCTTGTGTGCCCAGCCCAGTACTGCCTGGGGGGTGTGGGGGCTCCCCGGATGCAGGGCAGCCCCGCTGGGATTCGGACACCGCAATGATCACGGTGCTACTCCCACCCCGAGGCACGGAGCCACCGTCCCCGGGGACAGGCACAGCCGGGGCTGCTCAGCACCCGCAGCCGGGCACCCACGGGGGCCCAGGGGTGTGCAGGGGAAGGGTGAGCGGTGCCAGCTGTGTCTGTGCGCCTGTGAGGGTGTGCAGGAGTGGGCAGGTGTGTGCAAGGGCCGGGCCGTGGGGGTGTGTGCACGTCTGTGCGTGTCTGGAAATGCACGTGCGTGTCCATGCACTTGTGCAAGCGCGTGTGCACGAGCTGTGCAGGCACGTGTGAAGGTGTGAACCCTTGTGAAAGGTGTGGGCACAGGGTTTAATGCCTGTGTGTGTGTGTGTGTGTGTGTGTGTAAATGTGCATGAGGTGTGTGAGTGCTGGTGCACAGGCCGTGTGTGTGCCCCTGGCCATGCACGGTGCCCAGGGATGTGTCGGCTGCCAGTGCTCATGCACTCGTGCAGCGCCCATGTGGCTCTGCCAGCACTGCACGTGTGTGTGCCCATCCCCTCGTGTGTGTGCCCGTCCCCTCGTGTGTGTGTCTGTCCCGTCCTGTGTGTGCCCGTCCCCTCGTGTGTGTGCCTGTCCCCTCGTGTGTGTGGCACTGCACACAGCCTGTGCAAGCTCTTGCACACACACACACCATCCACCCACCCACACACATCCTCTGCATGCCAGCCTGTGCGTGTGAGAACCCTGAGGGCCAGGGGTCATGGGGCAGAGATGCAACACAGGCACTTGGCCAGGGCACTGCTGCTTTGGGGGTTACTTGGGGGCCTTTTCAAGGCTGACCGTGGTTGGGGGGGGGCTGCAGGCAGCCTCAGGCCTCACCGCAGGGGTTGCTTTTGAACGGGGGAAGATAATTAGCATCACTAATTGCTCCCTTGTGGTGCTCACGGGTGCTGGCAGAGCTGAGGACATGGGGAAACTGAGGTTCAGGAGGGGCCGGTGGGGAGCAAGCCCATGGAGACCCTGTTGCTTCTCCCCTCCAGCTGAGTGTCTTACAGCCCCTGGGATCCTGCAGCCCCTGACATGGGGCAGGGGGCTGATCCTGCCCCTCCAAGCGAGGGGACCAAGCTTTGATCCCCTCCTGAACAGGCTGGGCAGGGTGGGGCAGTGGCATGGGGGCAGCCTGGGTGGGTCAGGGGCAGCCAGGGAGGAATGGGAGGCTGGGAGGGCAGGCAGTGGGGCACTGTGATCTTGGGGATGTCCCCTCACCTCCAGGTCCCAGTCCCCACTGTGCCACTGCCTCACTGGATGTCCTCGGGCACAACCCGTGTCCCCTGCTGGCACAAGCGGCTGCGGGGGCAGAACTGCTCCCACCCGACGGTGCAGATTCTCAGCCCCCCGTCCCAGCACCCAGCCCCTGTCCCTGTCCCAGTCCCTGTCCCTGTCCCAGCCCCTGTCCCTGTCCTTGTCCCTGTCCCTGTCCCAGTCCCAACCC
>VZRZ01003567.1:39266-49479 GCA_013398175.1 Climacteris rufus | reverse complement strand
TGCTGCCCCTGCTGAGGACTTGCTCGGGTTCCTCCAGAGCTTCAAGTTTCCTCCTTATTCCTCCCTGGTTTGGAGCTGCCTCTCGCTGCCCCCCACTGCTCCCTGTCACACATCCCCCCAACCCCCGCCAAGATCTCAGGATCTTAAGGACATAAATAAAATATGAGGGTTATAATTAACCATTTCTATCAGTCCTTGGCCAAAGAGCAAGCATGAGTTAAGGCATCATGAACAAATACTGTCTGTGAAGGGGACCCCTCCTGCCTGGCTGATCCCTGGGGATCCCCAGCTCCTCTCTGGGGTGCAGCACCCATCAGGGGATACTGATGGGAATGGTAGGACTCTCTCCACCCCTCCCCACAAAAAAAAAAAAGCCACCAGGAGTTCCCCATGGAGCAGGACAGGGTGGGCATTACACTGTCCCTGTGGTGTGGGGTCCCTGCAGACCCCAGGTGCCACCTCAGCCCCTCCCAGGGCTTTATTCTGCTCCCCCTTGCCTCAGACCCCCAGTGTGTAACCCTGCACCCCACGGTGCATCACCTTGAACCCCCCAAACCCATCACCCCCACAGTGCATTTCTCCCCTAATGCACCCCTCTGCACCCCCAGTGCCTCATCCTGCACCCCCAGTGCAGCACCCCAATCCGCCACTGCAGCACCCCCACATCCCTGAGGACATTTTTCTGTGCCTCGTTCTGCGGCTTCCCAGACCCCCAAACACATCACCCCAGCCCCCCTCGGTGCGTGCACTGCACACTGCACCACCCCCAGCCCCCCCAAAGCCCTCCTGCACCCATAGTGTTACCCTGTACCCGCACAGGCAGTGTCCCCCAGCTGCAAACATCTGGCCTGGACGGAGCCCCAGGTCCCCTCTCCAGCAGAGCCCTCAGGGCTGTATCCAGCAAACCCGCTCCAGGCTCAGCCCCCAAACTCCCCGAGATCCCCCCCTGTTCAAGCTGATACTGAACCCTGAGAAACTGCACTGAGCCCCAAACCAGCCCCGTGGAGGCTTTGGCCCCTTCCTGGTGTAAACATCCCTGGCTCCATCGCTGATTTAGGGAGCGGAGTGGGGGTGTCCCGCTCCCGTTTGCACATTCCATTTGCTGCATTCCATTTGCCAGCAGCACCCCAAGGTCTGGCAGGATGTAAATCCCAGGCTGGAGCCAGCGATCCCATCCCCATCCATCCCCAGGCCACTCCCTGTATCCAGAAAAGCAGTTTAGACAACTGCAAAATCCCTTCCTGAGCCCTTCATCTCTCCTCCTCCTCCTCCTCCTCTGGCAAAGGCTCCATCCCAGACACTCCCCTCCCACTCCCCCCACCGCTGCTGCAGCATCCGGCACATCCCAGAAGCCAAAAAAGTGAGATTTGGGGTTTCCCCAGAGCTGGTCCCATCATGGGTACCCACTGCCCTGGCAGTAGCGCCCTGTCCGGGTGCGATGGGGAAGGATGGAGAGGGGAGGATTCACTGGTTAGGGTGGGGTCTTTGAGGACCCTGTAGGGAGAAGCAGGAAAGTGCCAGGGCGTTGCCCTCATCAGCCAAGATGTTCTGCAAAGGACCAGATCCAGGGTGAGAAGTTGGGGATGCACAGAAGGACTGGGACATCCCTGGACACGCCAGCACCCAGGGAGCTCAGTGCTCACCATCGGGGTGAAGGGATTTTGGGGAATCCAGCTGCTAGAAACCCCCGCGCTGCTCCGCGGGGGCAGCGGGAACTTCTCTCCTCCAGGAAGGTGAAGGCTGCGGGGATGACGGGGGCAGAAACAGCAACAAATGAAGATTAATGAGGCTGAGGCAGCAATTAGCAGCAGCAGGCGCTGACCGAGCATGGGCTGGCTGTGGGCAGGCGGGTACGGGGGGTAGCCCCGGCCCCCCAGCCCAGAGTGCTGAAGTGCCCCAGGGGACCCCGACCTGGCAGAGGCTCCTCAGATAACGAAGGGCGGCTCCACCGGGGCCTGGAGCGAGCAGTTATCGCTCCTTCACGGGATGGCAAAGCCGGGCTGGGCTGTCCTGCTGGGATGGACACGAGGGGACCCCCCGACCTCCAGGAACATCAGCTGGAGGAGCTGTCCCCAAAACTGTGCTGCTCTGTGCCAGGGCTTGGGCTTGGATGAGTGTGAATGAAAATCCCAAACCGATTTTAAGGCAAGACCTCTGCCACCCCAGTGCCAGTGGGAAGCCTGGGTGCTACAGAGCCTGCAGGATCCTGCAGCGCAGCCCGGGGGCAAGCAGAGATTTCAGAGTACAGCTGAGATATTTGGCACTGCCCCATCCGGATCTTGATACCAGCGGGTGGTTTACTCCTGGGGTCGGCAGCACAAGAGCTGGAGGAGGAGATCCCATCTCTGCCGGACCCCCTGGCACAATGCCTGGGCATCTCTCCGGCCTTTCACAGGGGTCCTGACTCCCCCATCGTGTCTGGAGTCGGGCACAGAAGGGACATGCTGGGCCGGAGTTTCAGCTTACAGCAGTGAGACAGGAGACTCTAATTAAGGCAAAAACATGACTTGGCTTCTAATGGTCATTTAATTAGCAGAGAATTCCTGGCAAGGGATGTGTGGAGGCACAGGGAGACCAAGGGATCAGAGAGGAGGGAGGGAAGGGGGCGCTGGGTAGGGATATGCTGCAGAACACTGATGCAAAGAGACTCTGCAACAGCCCAGCCCAGCAAACCCCCAAATCTCACCCTCATTCCCCTTCCCCAGCCCCAACACGACACCACAGCGGCTGCATCAGCAGTGCTGGATCAGACCCTCTGTCCACAGCACTGCAGGATGGTGCAGCAGCTCCCAGGGCTTGGGTAGCACTTTCCCCCAGGGTCCCCCCACTCTCCCATCCTGATTCACGCTGCTGAGGGTAAGGGGAGTGTCTGCTCCCCCAGCTCCCCACTTTTCAGGGGAGGGTGTTCCTAGCGGGAGCCGCCGCAGCACAGGCGAGGGAGGTGATGGAGCGAGGACACTCCGGGAGCAAAAGGCATCACAGGACCTGAGCTGCTGAGACACCGCCCACACAGGGACATGTTTCCTGTCCCCACACCCACGGAGGAGCAGGCGCTGCTGGCCAGGGACCCCTGCCCTCCACGGGAAACTGAGGCACAGACACCCCTGCCCTCCACTGGAAACTGAGGAACAGCACGGGAAGCAGCACCCTGAGAGAGGAAACCCCTTAGCCAGGCCAAAGCTCAGCATTCCCCTAGCTCAGAGTGGGCCAGGACAGCCATCAGACCCCACCAGGACCCCCAGCACTGCTCCCCATCCTGCAGGCTCCAGCAGCACCTCTGGATGGGACTGGAGCTGGCCAGCACCTCCTCTCCACCAGGGCACTCTCCACTCACAGCCTCATCACCCACCAGCACCCTGCTCAGCTTATTAAAAACAACAATGTGCTGGGGCTCAGCAGCCCCAACCACAGGCTCTTCCCCAGGCATGAGTAATTTGAGCAAGCCACCACACTGCACAGCTCGGGATGAGCTCCTGCCTCACTTCCTCACATGCCAGAATCTGGGCTTCTCACCTTGGAGCCCCCAGCCTCAAGGAAGGAGACACAGCCCCCAGCTCATGAGGAAGAGCTTGTAAAACAAAAAATTAAAAACTGATGGTGGTTTAGGAGCCAGTGCTTGCCTGTGAGAGAGGATCTGCATTACTCCCAGCAAAATCAAGCAAGGTCTAACAGTAAATGCAGCCTTAAGGCGGCCTTCATCAATCAGTTAGGTCCCAGATTGATGGTTTCTGGTGTTCCCAGCCAAACCATCAGCTCCTTGATGCTGGAAGGCTCCCACTGGATGGACGCCTAAAGGTCAACATGGGGAAGTGTTACGACCCCACCCTGCCCTGCTCACTCTTGAGCATCTCCTCCTCCACAGCCAGCACCCACCAGGTATCAGGGGCCCTCTCAGCAATGGCAGGTGCCCCCCCAAAACACTGTGACTCCAGGAGGTGGCTGGTTTGTCCCTATCCAGGGACACCTCCCTGTATGGGGACGCCGCTGGCAGCCGCCAGCACCGGGGTGCCCAGCAAGGCAGCTCAGGGATTTTCTGTGCCTTTGCTGCTAAAATCAGGACAGCACCGAGGTGAAATGGGGGATGAGGGCAGTGCCAGCCCACGATGCCAGCACCTGCATCAGAGGAGAGGAGGAGCCACTGCTGGGCACTCAGAGCCCTGCCTGGCACCCAGAGGTGCTGATCCCCAAAGCCCACTGTTCCTAGAGGGATCAGGCCCTGACTCCAGCTTTGCAGTTCCCAGAAAGGAAGGGCAGGAGGGAGATGAGCTGGGACCGGTGCCAGGGCTCCCACAGGAGCTGAGGTGGGTTCTGCAACAGCCACTGCCACCCAGAATTTGGGTGCCAGCAGCAAAGGGGCCGGTGAGCACCTTGTACCCCCACCACTATGCTGCTTTCTGTCTCCCAGCACTGCCACACTGCTCCCTGCCAGAGGAATCCCATAGGAATGCTGCAGGGGCTCCAGGCACTGCTCACCACCAGCACTTCATCCAGAGGGTTTTGGCACGTGCCATGTGCCCATAGAAAAGGCAGCTGGAATACTGGAGACCACAGTCCCCCGAGCTGTGGGGACACAGCTGCTCCCAAGGACAGCAGAGCATTCCATAGAGAACATCCCACATGGCACTGGCCACTGCCACAGCAAACCACCAGGCCCACTCCGACCCCAGTCAGCACTGACAGCCCAATCTTGGCACACAGAGACAGGAATGGTCAAAAAGCCTCCCAGAAAAGAGGTTCCAAGTGCTGCCAGGGCCCAGCCTGCTCCCCGTGATGCTGCGGCAGCCGTGTCTTGCTCTGAAGGCAACACCAGAGCATCTAAATAGGGCACCAGATGGTGATGGGCTGAGCTGCCCTGGCACTTCAAAGCCACCACATGGCCCAGAGTGCCAAGTCCTGCCCTCCCGGGCGGGCATCGCGCTGCCGGCACCGCGGCCACACTGCCGGCACTCCCGGCCATGGCCCCGTGCCATGGAGATGGCTCCAGTCAGCAGGGGAGGAGAGAAAAGAAGCCAGGTCAGCTCCTGGGGAAGAGCCAGAAGCGACTCCAGGAGAGACTGAAGACGCTGAGGATCGATAGGAGACGGGAGCAGGGAGCAGGTTTGGCCCTGTGCTGCTCCCCAGCTCAACGCACGGGCCAAACAAGCAGCCATACACCACGAGGGGCCGTTTCCAGGGGAGGCTCCAGGGAGATCTCCACACTACCCAGCCAAGCAGAAGGTGGTGATGGGCTGGTGTTAGAATCCAGGCAACCATCTCCTGGCCCTGGGGAGCCCTCAGCAGTGCTCATCCTCCAGCATCTCCCTCCCCCCTGTCAGCCTGGGCTCAGTCCCCCGGGACTGGATGCCTGTGGGAGCAATGTTGGTGCTGCTTGCCCAGCTCCAAGGCAAAGAGAGCCCAGAGGCAGAGTGGAGCTCGGTGTCCCCAGCGCCATCTGGCCTTGTGGCATTTGGGGTGAGAAAGGGAATGGAGGAAGCACAATGATGGGATCAGCAAGGATGCAGCACTACAGCAGCCCAGAGGATTTCGCTGTGGCACAAAGCCCCACCAGGGCCAGGACACAAGACAGACTTCCATGAATAAACCTTGTGCAGATGGAGAAATGTCACCAGGACAGGCAGGAGCACAGCCAGGGCGATGGGCACAGGCCCTGTACATCATGGGGGGTCCTCTGTCCCTCCCCAGTCCCTCTGAGCTGCATCTCTATGTAACTCCAAGTGTATTCTCAGCACAAGCACAACAGCACACAGTTTCAGGGCTGCACACAGGAGCTGCTCCACTGATGCATTCTGGAGAAAACTGTTCCTCCCCTGGAATAACCACCACAGTTCTTGACATGGTGTTGGCAGGTGCCATCCCTTCCAAGGGTCCCCAGGACCAGGCCCACCCCACCCCACCGGGCTCTCCCGTGGCACAGAGCAGTGGCTGAGCTGGGACAGCTCACTGTGGCACCGGGCAGTGGCTGTGCCAGGCAGCTGGCAGCAGTGCCAGGATGGTGCATGGGCGGTGGTGGGCACACACCAACACCTTCCCCCCAGCACTAACCAGCTCTGCCAGGCTTTGGTTCCAGGAGAAAACTCTGGAACTCCCCTGGGAGCAGAGCAAGACAGCAACGGAACCCACAGGGAGTCCATGTGCTCGTAAATCCATGCACAGCACTGAAATTTGGGGTTGTTTTCCTCCTTGAATCCTCTGCTCGAGGCTGATGAGAGCGGCAGTGCCACTTGGGGTTCCCCCTTCCCAGCAGCCCTCAGTGCCAGCACATCCCTGGGGACACCCTGTGTCCTGCAGGAGAAGGCAGGAGAAGGTAGGAGGCATCTCCCTGGGATAGTGATGAGCTGTCTGGAAGCTGGTCCCACCTCCACGGTGTTTTGGCAGAATTGGTCCAGCCTGAGGCATCATGTGAAGCTCACAGGGGTCAAGAATCCCTCATCCCAAGCCAGGACTGCCAGAAAGTCAGCTGCCAGATCAGCTCTGCCAACCTCAAACCACCCCAGCACACAGACATCCTTGGACATCCTGCTGCCCACAGACACTCACCCATCCCCATGGCTTCAGCTCCCTGGGTCCCTGGCAGCAGGACAGTCCCTGCTAGGCCACCTCCAGCTCAGCACAGGCTCAGACAGGCTCAGGGCTTGGACGTGTCCCAGCACAGCCCACAGCACCCACGTGCACCTCGTGCCATGAGCGCACCCTTTGCTCCTGGCCTCCCCACATCCCCAGGGATGCACAAGCCCAGAGTCCACATCTGCTGCACCCATGCAGGGCTGCGCAGAGCTGGGGAGCATAAAACATTCCAGATTAATTAAAATACACCAATTTTCCTTAAGATGCACAAGAATGACACCCTGTCAGTGCCAGAAGCCCCTTCCAGGCCAGTGGGGTCACAGACACCCAAGAGCTGGTGGGGATGGGTTTGGTGCCTGTGTGGGAGAGTGGGATGCGGGTCCAGCTAGCAGGAATTTGGCACAGCCCAGCACTGCCACAGGTACTGCCAGAGCCGGCTGCAGTCACTCCCCCCAATGCATCGGCACCAGGGGGACAGGGAGCTCTGCCAGCCCCTGAGTGCTGACCAGCAGCAAAATTCCGGGACACCACGATTCCTCCTCCGGACTCCAGAGCTGATGAAACATCACAGCTTCCAGCACACTGGAGCAGGTGGTCCCACTGGGATGTGGCAGCCCCCAAACTCAGCAGGGGACACTGGGATCCCAGACCCCAGGGCTGACAGGGATGGGCCAGCACCATCCCCTCTGCAGGATCACACCAGTTCAGGGCATTCAGATTCCAGACGCACACTGCCTAATTTACGGTTTAATTAATAAATGGGGAATTATGCCAAGTTTATCCAATACTTTTGGATGCGTGATGTTATCAAAATCCCATTACTGACGAAGGAAGGCATGAAGAGCAAAATTAGCTTTGGCATCTGAAACAGTTCAGTCGATGCGATAACACAATTATTAGGGCTAATAATCAAAGAGCACTTTGGGGAACGCAGACTCCAGCAGGAGCCGAGCCGAGGGCAGCCACAGCGGGGGAACAAGCTGCGGAAGAGCCGGGTGTGCATCCAGGAGAGAAAGGCCGACCACAGCCAAGGGCAAAAGCTTTTTGCCGATTGCAGTCACTGGTGGCTTCAGATAACTGGCACAGGGAAGACACTGGTGGCCACCCGGCTGAGGAGGAGCAGAGCCGGGCACAGTGCCGAGCTGCACTGCCGGGAGTAGGGAATTAAAAACTAGAGGATCTTAAAACCAGTGGGCACTGGGTCCCATCTGTACACTGGGCATTGATCCTGCTGGAGGACATCACGGCTGCCAGCTCGCAGCTCTCTGCGCAGTCCAGGGAAGGAGAAACTCCAGTCGTAATGAGGAACCGCAGTCATCCGGCTCCCAGAGCTGGGGCTTTGCCAAAACCATGGTGAGCTGGAGGAAGGACTTGCTCCCATCCCTCAGGCTGAGCAGGAGTCCCAGCTCACTTCAGTGGCCTTTAGCTCAAGCCCAGTGACTGTCCCCAGGGCTCACGGAGCAGGAGGGCAGGAGGCAGCTCCCACAGGAGCAGCCGGCAGCAAATGCCACAGCTGCGTCCCAGCGGGCACGGCTGTGGGCAAGCAACGCCCCAGCAGAAAGGCAGCTGGTTTGGAAACCCCCTCCCCAACCATATTTATAATCCATATCCATGTACATGTAAGGGTCTACATGACTATTTGTGTGTACTCTCTCCTCCTGTGGGCAGTGGGCAGTGGGCGCTGTGGGCAGTGGGCGCAGAGCTGGGGTGGCCGGCGGCGATGCGGTGCAGCCAGGGCCGGCTGTGCCTCTGCCAGCCCCGGGCCCACAGGCAGCCAGGGACGTGTCTGCGCCCTGCAGAATCGGGGGCACCGGGGCTTCTGGCTGCCTCCCAGCAAGTGGGGCAGTGGCACTCACCACGGGAGGCCGGGCAAGATGCCAGGGGATCAGGGAAGGTCAGACCCATTCCTTCACTACACCCCCATGCAAGGAGGCGACAGGGCATCACTCCGAGGGGCGCTCGTGCTTTGGGGGCAGCGGGGTGTTTTGCTGGGTTGTGCTGTTCCCGAGAAGCACAGGTGACGTCCCACTGCCACTGCTGGCCTCAATGACCTTGGGTGCATCACCTCCCCGACGCCCCACACACTTCCCCTGCACACAGACCACAGCAAACCACACTTCCTCCCACCAAAACCTTGCGGCCAAAAGCACCCAGGCGCAGCAAAGGCGCAGAGCCCCGGGGTGCCCCCGGGGTGCCCCGGGGTGCCCCGAGGGTCCGGCAGCCCTGGGCAGCGTGCGGCCGAGGCGCTGTGCTAGCGAGGAATAATGCAGCAGCCTGGAGACTCCTGCCGGCGGCTGCGCTGCCGCTCGGCGCGTGCGGGAGCAGCACCGCTGCAGCAGCACCTCGCGTAGCAGCCAGCTACGGTCAGGACTGAAGTTTTGCTGCAGCGGAGGAGCAGGCGGGGAGTCCAGCAGCGCCCTGCAGTTCCACAGCGCATGAGGCTGCACTGCTGGACAGCCTGCAGTGGGTGACACCCCGCAGCACCCCGGGCACTCTCACCTGGCGGACAGGAGAGCGCTGTGCCGAGAAGCGCCCGTGCAGAGAGAAACACAGAGGCACCGGAACACTTGGAGACCACGAAGCAATGGGTGACACAGACCCCGTCCCTGTGCCACGTTCACCTTGCAACGTTGCCTGTCCCCTGCGCAATTTGCAGAGCTCCTTTGGGATCACTCTTTAAAACTAGGCTGAGGGGAGCAGTGATGTGCGGGGCGCAGCGAGGGCTGCCGCACCCTCGTGTGACACCCCCGGCGCTGGACTGAGCCCCTCTGCACGGCTGCACCCTGACGGCACCCAGCCAGCGCAGGGAGCGCTGGAGGATCCCGGAGCTTGGTGTAGCCACGGCGGGGGAATCCAGACGAAGGGTCTGTCTAGAGCTGGCTCCTGGCCAGGCCGCTACAGAGAAGCTGCCAGTGCAGCGGGGCTTGCGGCCGCCCACGCTGGGGCCACGCCGCTCCCACGGGCTCCCAGCACTAGGGTGGGTTCCCCGCAGTGCTGCGGGAACAGCCCCGCGCCCCCCGGCACTCCACGGGGCCAGCACCCCAAGGGCACCCCTGGTCGGGCATCCGCAGGGATGCGGAGCTGGAGCATCCCGCAGCGCCCAGAGGGCACCTTTGACCCAGCGGCACAGCGCAGCATCCGCGGGGTGGCCCCGCATTCCCGGGGGGTTCCCACGCCCTCGGGGGGGTCTCACGTCTCTGGGTGCCCCCCGCTAGTTCCGCAGCCCTCTGCACCATTGGCCGCCCCCCACTCCATCCCACCGGGCTCTGTCCCCAGCCGGGCAGCCTCGGGGCGTTGGGCAGCGCTGGGACCCGTGTCCCGGGAGGGGTTCCCGAGGAAAGCGCAAGGTCCCTGCCCCGCTCCCGACACCGGGACACGGCGAGGTGCGCTACCGGCCGGGCCAGTCCGCATCCCACCCCACGGGGGACGATCGCACCTCGAGGGACGGCGCCGGGACGGGCTCGGCGAGAGCGCGGGCGGCCCCGTCCCGCAGAGCCCGCGCCGCTGCGGCACCGGGGAGAAACTTCTGCGGGAGTGCGGGCGGGCACTTACCGGCCGGGGCGGCGGGGCGGAAGCGGTGCGGTCCGAGCGGGCGGAGAGCGGAGCGGTCGGTGCGGGGCGGGCGGGGAGGGGAGCGGGCGGTGCGGGG
>VZRZ01003567.1:18663-39226 GCA_013398175.1 Climacteris rufus | reverse complement strand
CCGGCCCCCCCGGGGGCGGCACCGGCACCGCGGGGTCCGGGAACCGGGACCGGGCACCCCATGGCACCTCACAGCGGGCGCCGGGAACCGGGAATCCCCCTTCGGGGTCACGTCACACCGGGGTCACACCGGGCAGTGACACCAGGGACTGCCATCGGGCACCTCGTACCAGGCACTAATACTGGGCACCAACACCAAACATCTCACACCTGCCACCTCACACTGGGCGCTCCTAATCCACCACTCCACACCAATCACCTCGCACTGGTCGCCCCACACCGATCCCTTCTCACCAGTGACCTTTCCCAGATCACCACCCACCAGTCACCCACCGCTGCTGCCACCACCAGCACAGGGACTTGCCAACCCAATCAGGTCCCTGCTGCAGCCACGGGAGAGAAGGGCTGGAAGCAGTTGTGGTGGTGGCACGTCCACCGTGCCTCCCCCAGATCCAGAGGGCTCCTGGAAACCCACCTTGATTTTAGAGCCAAAACAGCAGGAAAAAACTGATGGGATTCAAGTGAGGAGCCCTGGTGGGGAGCAGAGGGCAGTGGAGGGGCTGTTTTGCACCTGCTGTGGGATCCCCTTCCCCATCAACGGGGTCTCCAGTGGGGAAGGGAGCCTTTGGACACCCCTCACTCCCCACAGATGAGCCAGGGACAGGGACCCTGTGGGTTCATCCCAAACCACGCTAGCTGGGGGTCCCCCACCTCCATTTCAGCAGCACCTGGTCCCAGCACCACAGACAGAATACCTGAGCTACACCGGGAGGTGATCGGCTGCTCCAGCCACTTCAGGCAGAGACATTCTGGAGAGATGGTGCCTGGAGCAGGGAGGGGATCCCGAAGACCCATCCCAGCTGGGAGCTGCATCACCCGAAACGTCTGCACAGCGCAGGTTTGCTGCAGTAAAACCCCCTCCCAGCCTTGCACCAGCTCCCCCCGCCCTTTACGGAGACACCTACGAGCTCCCGCCGGGGAAGGGACCTGCATGGGGGCCACATCCCCGCTACAGCACCCGGGGGTGCCCAAACTGAAGGGACCCTCCCCTGCCCATCACCCTTGAAAAATGCGGTCGAGTTTTCCCAAACACACGTGTCCACTTGGAATTGTAGCATCAGCATCATCCCCGTGTGGTCCTTCTGCATCCCGCCCCCCGCCAGGGCTCGGACCGATTCCTCTGGCTCTCCGGCTCTGCGCCGTGGCAATTCCCGTGGAGTCACGGTGCGTGGGACCCTCCTGCTGCTGCCTGATCTCCTCTCCTGCGTGCTCTGCTGCCTGCACAGGGCTCGGAGTCAGCACAGGTTGGGGTGCACGCACAGGGCACATCTCTGCGGATGAGGAGCCGGAGCTCCCCAAAACCGGTCCCGCTCTCCGCACCCAACGTAACGAACTCGTGTGAACTCGCCCTAAGGAAGGATCGGGAGCCGGTAGGAAGAGCCCTCTCCTGGCCCCGGATCCGCCACTGCAGCCTCTCACAGCTCCTCACTATCCCGTCATTAATTAACGGCTCCTGAAGCTTCTGTCCCCGCTCCAACATCGCTCTCCGGAGGGGAAAACAGGTCTGGAGACGCCGCAGGAAGACCGGGTTTCTCCCTTCCCACTTCAGCCTCCCTCTGTGCTCTGCTACAGAGCAAAGCAATTGTCCCTGCACGAGGGACAGTGTCCCACCTCTGTGCCCCTGTGCTGATGTGGCATCTGTCACCATCGTGTCCTTTGAAATGGGAGATCAGATCAGACCTGGTGAGGCAAAAGAGGCCCAGGGAATGCCTACCCACCCCGAGCCCTTCTCCCCCACTGCTCAGGTAGGACCTGTCCCTCCTGCCCCAGGCGAGGGACCTCCTGCTTTCCATGTCCTGATCCGCCAGGATTCCAAACCAGGAGCGTTTCTGCCCACCCCAGACTTTACAGGAGCGTGACCTTGGGTCAGAGGTCCCCAATCCCTAAAATTGCTCCCAGCATTCTGCAAAACAGCCAAGATTTCAACTCAGGAGCATTTCTACCAAGCCCTCCTTCCCACATTTTGCACAAAAATGACTACCAAGGACAGGGGTAGGTGCTTCAGGGGCTGAAGCCCCTCTGCTCTGGAGACAGGCTGGGGGACCTGGAGGGGAGAAGGCCCTGGGGAGAACTTAGAGCCCCTTCCAGTTCCTAAAAGGGCTCCAGGAGAGCTGGAGAGGAGCTTTGGACAAGGGCCTGGAGTGGCAGAACCAAGGGGAACGGCTTCCCACTGCCAGAGGGCAGGGCTAGATGGGATATTGGCAAGAAATATTTCCCTGTGAGGGTGGGGAGGCCCTGGCACAGGTTGCCCAGAGAAGCTGTGGCTGGCCCTGGAGTGTTCCAGACCAGGTTGGATGGGACTTGGAACAATCTGGGACAATGCAAGGTGTCCTTTCCACTGAGATGAGTTTTAACATCCCTTCCAACCCAAAGCATTCCATGATTCTATGATGTGGTGGCAGAACTGCCCTCCCCTCTCCCGCGTGGGAACAGACACAGGACCAGGAGGCGGCAGTACAGGAGATCACTTTATTGAATCCAATGGTGTTAGACAGACGACCGAGAAGAGACATGCCAGTTGGTGCGGGCAGTGTGGGCAGCAGGAGCTGACTTGGTGCAGGGCTGGATTTGTTTCTGTCTTTTCAGAATATCCTCAAGCCTTTTCCTGGCTTCCTTTTATGTTTCTTTTAAAATTTCTTTGAAGTAAAAACAACTAATCATGGAAAGAGTCCAGATGGTGTTTGTTTGTTCCCTATGATTGTTCCCGCAGCTATGTACAAGGTGGGGCTGGGTCTCAACATCAGGTATAAAATGGAGCGAGTTTACAAACGTGGAGGGTGCAAGGAAAAAGCAAAAACAGACAGGCGAGAGCAGTAGAAATCTGGACCAAAATCTTAAAGAGAAATTTAAAAAGTGCTATAAAACCCCTCGGCAGGAATACCATGCAGTTAAGAAACACAAAACCCAGTCAATTACACAGATAATCTAAAACAGGAATTTGTCCATTTCATCTTTTATTTAATTAAAAAAAGGTTGTTTGTGTTTAATAGAAAAAAGCTAAAATTGTAAGGTTCAGGCCACCGGGCAGCAGCAGCTCGAGGGAGCGGAAGGGTGAGGCGCTGGCATTGCCCACCTCCAGCTCCTCAGGGGGGCTCCCAGGGACCATGGGCACCTTTGGGGGCAACCTTTGGAGGTGGCAGGGAGCCCTGGGGGTGATGGGCACCTTTGGGGGCAGCAGGCACCTCTGGGGATGATGGGCACCCTTTGGGGGTGACCAGCTCCTTCAGGGGTGATGGGCACCCTTGGAGGTGACAGGAGGATGAGTTAGTGCAATTCTTGGACCCTTTCCCTGGGGACAGCCAGGGGTCAGTTCCCAGACAGCTGCCAGGCCTGGAAACACGAGGTGCTTGGTGTGAGCCAGGAAGAATCCATCAGGACCTGGCCCCTCCGGCCAGGTAACGCCAGCCAAGCCCCCACCATGCCCAGCCCACGGCCCACCTGCTGGCTTGGCCCTTCCCCTTCCCTCAGAGATTCCTCCTGGATCACCCCCCCACCTGCCACTCACCTCCAGCTGCCAGGGCCGAGGTGACAGGATGAGGGACAGCCCTGATCTGGGGAGGGACAGAGCAAACCCGCAGGACACAGGCCAGGGGACACTCAGCAGCAGCAGACAGCTACAGTTTGGTCAGTATTTGGGTGGCTCCCTGGGGGTGTCAGAAAAGAAAGCAAGCCCAAGCAAGGCTGCCCTTCCTCCCACAGGACTCCTCAGGGTACCTGGGCACAGGGCAGCCCCCAAAGGTGCATCATTCCCTTCCCAGCCTGGGCACCAGAGCCCCGAGGAGGGTGTGAGGGGCTGGAGGGGACAGCTGGATCCCCACTGCAGGCCTCGAGCAGCTGCTGAGCCAGAGTCTCATACAATCAGAAAAGAAGTCAGCACAGCACAGTCATCACAGAGTACAAAAAAACCCAAAACCAGGGACAAGGCCCAGGGCCAGGCCCCCCAACCCACACAGGGCGTTCCACGACAGATCTATGTACAGCGAGTCCTCGACGGCGGCAACACAAGAGAAGGCGAACAGAAAGCCCTGACACCCAAGCCAGCGTGGGGAGGAGATCCCGGGAGATCCCCGCGGGAAGGGGCCGGGCTGGCCGGCCCCGGTGGCAGCGGGAAGCTGTCACAGACAGACAGGTGGGAGAAGTGAGCACCATGGGGCGGCGAGGCGGGACACACCGGCCGAGAGCACCGAGGGCAGAGGTGGCGGCTGCCGCCCAGGGCAGCGCCGCGGGTGCCCGTTCCAGAGGGGTGGGAGGCGTCCCTGAAGGCCACACCGGCCGCGGCACAGGGGCTGAGGCTGCCCAGTCCCCAGCCTGGCAGAGTTTGGGGACAGGGTGGGCTCAGCTGACCTGGCCCTGGGGTCACCTCTCCCCAAATGTCTCTCCAGGGCCCCATCTGAATGTGGGGGCTGAGCTGAAGAGCAGCAGGGAGGAGGGGAGCCCCAGAGCCCAGGCAGGCACAGGATGGGGGTGCTGACCCGCAGGGCACCCCGCAGCCATGGCTGGGGACAGGGCAGCAAGGGTGCTGCAGGCAGCAGGCCCAGCTTGGACAGTGCCAGCACCCCCATTCCATTCCAGCCAAGTTGGCTTTGGGGACAGTTAGAAGACACTGGAGCTGGAGCAGGCTGTGACAGCATTATTCCAAGCCCCACATGCTCTCTTCCCACACGGCCAGGGATTAAGGCACCACGGCAGCACCGGGGCTGACCCTCTCCATGCAGGAGTCTGGCCTTTTGACAATGTGGGGTAAGGCCAGGACGACACATGGCAGCCCCAGGTACCCCCAGAGCACCAAACAGACCCTGCCAGCCTGCAGGAAGGCACAGGGCCGGGAGGAGGAGGTGGCACAGGGAGCAACCCCAGGCTCATCAACCCACAGCCTCAGGCCTGGCAGCACCGAGGGGAGGGGAAGCTGGTTGGGCCCCCCTCCACCAAGGGGACAGGGATGGCATCTGGCTGCCCAGGGATGGGGCAAGGGCAGCAGCAGCAGCAGCCTCCCTATGCCCCAGTATCTCAGGCAAGGGATGCCCCATAACATCCAAGCGTGGTGGGAGACACTGTCCCCATGCCCTGTGCCCTTGTGGATCTATGTACAGAGGGGGAAGTTGCCATGTGAGGGGCTGCTCCGGGAGCATCCCGCAGTCACCGGCCTCCAAGTCCCACCTCAGCCAACCTGTGCGGCCCCAGGAGGTGGGTTCAGGGACTGGAGATCGTCCAGTGAGCACCAGTTTCGTGACAGAGGTGGTTTGAGTGGTGAAACCAACAGCTGCAAAAGAAACTAAAGGGGAAGGGCACTGCTGCCAGGGAAGCAGGGGGCACCAGGCCACAGGCTCCAGGCCAGGAGAGCGAAGAACCAGAACAAAAAAAGGGACCAAAGCAAAGTCTGGACTCGGCCAAAGGAAAAGGGGAGGGGGGAAACAAAATAAAATAACCAAAGCAGAGTTTATTGGGCTGTCCTAGTGGCAGCTGCTGCCCTGCAGGTGGAATGGGGAACGCACAGAGAGCAGTGAGAGCCGCGCTCCCCTGGGCCGGTGCGAGGCAGGAGCTCCACAGTGGTGGCTCCCCTGGCTTTGCCCAGCGGGCACACAGGGAGCCAGAGCCCCTCAAGCCCCACGCTCGTCCTGCGGCCTGGGCTCCTCCTGTGCCCCCAGCTTGGGCCCAGGTGGCTCCCGCGGGGTCCCTGCCCCACACAGGGGCCTTCCTGTGCTTCCCAGGAGTGGGGGCTCGGCCACAGTGGTTGCCCTGGTCCCAAAGCCCGAGAGTTTGTAATAGACAGAAAAAAACAAGAAGAGAAACCAGGATTCTCCTACCCCCAGGGTCGGGAGGAGAGATGGCAACTCGTGCTCTTTCACAGATGAGCCAAGTTTCCCCAAGCTCTGCTGGGACACGCCAGAGCCCCGCTCCTCTCCTCTCTGCTTGCTCGCTAGCCCCGCACTCCTGGATGCCAAAGGGAAAGGAGAGCAGCCCAGCAGCAGCTCCCCTCCGCCTGGGCTGGCACATCTGGGCCTCACAGAGTCGACTGCAGGTCAGGGTCCACCATGGTCTCACGGTCCGGAGACTCGATGTAGTTGGCGGCTTCCTGGAGCTTGAGCAGCATGGCCATCTGTGGGGACACGAGCATGGCAGGAGCCCGAGGGGGACGTGCTTGGGGAGGCCGCTTGCCCCTCTTTGCCTACCCAAACAAACCAGCCTTGCTGGGAAGTTCCTTAGACAGTAAAGCAAATCCCAGAGATGCTGCAAAATCCCTCCCTTGTGCCAGGATCCAGCCTCGGGCACAGCTGGAATGCTCAAGGCTCAGCATGCCAAAACAGCCTCAGCTGGCATGACCTATGGCAGCCCATGAGCCAGCAGCCTCTTCAGGTGACACCGGGACACACGAGCACGCAAGTGCCTGCCTGTGGCTCTGCATGTGGACACAATGCCTTGTGGAGTGTCACGTCGTGCCCTTTCACTGGCACATTACCATGTGTCCTGATGTGCAGCCCACCTGCCAGTGCCACCACCCTGGATACACTGCTACTCCCAGGGGTGCAAATTGCTTCTGCATCCCCAAATCGGGCTTTTTACACTGCAAATTAACTGGAAAAGCAAAGCTCCACCCTGCTCTGCCCTCTGCACCAGTCCCTCCCAGCCCCTGGCAGTGCCCAGCGTACCAGTGGGTCCGAGTCCAGGGAGCTGGGTGTTGTGTCCTTGGCAGTGCGCTCCTCGGGGGGGGACACGGCGCTGTGGGGCCCGATGGTGGGCGGGGGCAGGTGGTACAGCTTGGACTGGTCCTGCTGCGCTGACGGCCAGGGCAGGGTGTCCCGCACCCACTCCACGGGGTCCTCCCAGGCTGCCTTCTGCCCGTGGACCTGTGGCAGGGAGCAAGCAGCAGCCACCTCCTCAGCACATGCCAGAGCCAGTGACATGGCACCCTGAGCCCCCCAGGACAGTGCTATGTCCCACAACAGCCACAGGGACTGACAGAGATGTCACCTGCACCCACAATCCCAGTGCCTCCCTTCTCCCCACCCGTGACGGCTCTATCAGTGTGTCCCCACACTGGTCTGTGTTCCCGTGTGCCAGCAGCGCTGGGTACCTTGAGCCCATCTTTCGCCCCCTCCTGCAGGTAAGGGATGATGGAGTTGTTCCACAGGTCGATGAACCAGGTCCGGAAATCCTCAATTCCAATGGGGCAGGACAGAAAGAAGCAGGGACCTGCAGGGGGAAGGCAGACAGTGAAAATCAGAGCTGGGTACCCCTGGTCCAGTCACTGGCCCCATGGCTCATAGCACTGAGGTGGGCACACTTGGCTGGCAGGGTGCTCTGGGAAAAGTGTCCAGTGTCCAGGCACCAGCCACCTGCACAGAGGGCAGACAGCATCTCCCATGCAAGGAATGGGGCTGCAACGTCCAATCTGTCCCCAGAGAGCCTGGTGAGGCACCTGGGAAAATACAGCTCCTCCATGCTCAGAGAAGGGTGCCAGGAGGACTGGCAGCCTTGGCTGACACCCCAGTGACAGCTCCCAAAGGAACAAAGACCATCCGGGGAAGAGCAACATTTGTGTGCATCACCCACCAGCTGTGGTCTGTAGAACTGGGGAACAGGAAGCACATCAGCCCCCTGAGCTCCTCTGGGAGCGTTTGGTCCCAGTCCCTGAGGGCTCCTTGCAGTGTGGGCAGAGGAGGAAGGTGAGGCAAGCTCGTACCAATGAGGAAGTCGGATGTGCTGTGTTTTTCCAGAAAGGTGTGCAAGTGGTACCAGAGCTTGGGCACCCAGTCCAGCACCCGCAGCAGCTCCTCCTTGTTGGCGTTGATGTCCGTGTCCGACTCCAGCAGCTTCCGGCGCAGGTAGCGCACCAGGAAGCCATTGGCCGGTTCCACATTGTTGGAGAAGGTCAGCATCCTGGGGGAAGGACACTGGTGGTCAGGGCTGGGTCTCCACACAAGCTGTCCTGCTCCCCAGCACTTTTGGGGTCCTCCTACCATCCCCACCCTGCATTTTCCTGAGGCTGGGGAATATCAGGTCTTTCTGGGATGGCAGGGACAGGCCTGGGGCTCAGCCCTAATGAGGGTCCCCAGTCATAGGATGTGACCACAGAAATGCCCAGGTGCAAGTGATGGTTTCTGTCCCCCCAGCCCCACAGGGATGGTCCCCAGGTCCTCACCTGAAGCTGAGATGGAGGCCGTGGTTTGGGGTCATCTTCACAGGCTGGTTGGTGGTCCCAATGATATATGGGCTGAGTGAGCAACAGAGAGACAAGATCCATGAGAAAAAACCTCTGAGTCATCCCACCCAAGACAGAGCTGATGTGGGCACAGCAGACAGGCGCAGCCTCATCCCCACACCCCAGGGACCTTGTGGGAGCAGCAGGGAGCACGTGTGTGCCTGGGTGCTGTGCTGGAGGGGTGCAGGGGGCTCTCACCATTTGTGGTACTTGCAGGTGAGCGCTCCGTTGACGAGCTCGCTGATGGAGCCCGCCTCGCTGAGGTCGTCCAGGAGGATCACCAGCGGCACGTCCGCCGTGCCCGTCTCCCGGTCGATCTGGTTGGCCAGGTTGGACAGGTACAGCTGCAGGTCCTGCAACGAACAGGCCACGTGTCGTGCATGGGGCCATAGCGTGACGGCCATGGGGACCGTGACACCAGCGCTCACAGGGACACTGCTGCGTGCCCTCACCTTGCAGGACTGCTGGTGCATGTTGAAGGTGCTGACAATGCCCTCGGTGACGTCCCGACCCGAGCGCTCCACCAGGTACTCGGCCAGGCGGTTGGTCAGGTAGGTCTTGCCGGTGCCACTGGGTCCCGAGAGGATGAGGCGGCGGTGCTTCAGCAGGAGGCTGATGTAGTGCTGCATCATGGGCTTGGGGATGAGTGTCTCGAACACCAGGCTGTCCACACACTTCTCCTTCAAGCCTGCGGGCAGGGGAGGGCTGAGGGTCCCACTCACAGCCCACAACACCGTGAGCAGCAGGGACACGGCACAGTCACGGAGCCACTCTGCCACACTGACCTTTGAGAGTCACCACGACGCTGGTCAGGCCCCGGCGGCACAGCGGCAGCTCCGGCGGCTCCGTGTCCAGCACCCGCTTGATGTGGCTGATGCTGTAGCCATAGACAGACTCAGTGCTGAGCCCCAGCGTGGATGCAGGATCCATCTTGGTGATGTAATCCTACATGGAGAAGGTTGTCAGTGCCCCTGAGGGCTGGCAGAGAGCAGCTCCAAGAGAGCTAGGAAGAACATGGGCCAGGGAATACCAGGCCTGGTGGAGCAGTGTCAAAGGATGGCTCTCTCAAAGGTGTTCTTCATGCCCCTACCTTGAAGACCTGGCAGACAGCCTCATCCAGCATCTTCCAGTCCACCTTCCCGCTCACCTTGGTCCAGCCCAAGAAAAACTCCTGCTGCTTGAGGTCCTAGGAGCCAAGGCAGAGGTGTGCAGTGTTGGAGCCCCCAGCCCTTGAGAGGCATCCTTTGCCCCTTGGCCAGGGCCATGACATGGTGACTGATCAAGGTGCCTGCACAGCCCACGCTTACCCCCTTGATGATGTGCTGGGGCGGCATGCGCACCACAATCCGCAGTGTCAGCTCATCCTTCTGGGTGCCAGCGCTGACAGCATCCATGGGGGACACGTCTAGGGATGGAGCAGTGAGGTTATGCCAGCAGGGAATGCTGAGCCACCAGGCCTGGCCATGCCCTGCTGAGGCTGAGAGCGGCAACAGCAGCAGGACAAATCCCCTGCTCACTCCAGATGAGCAGCAGCACATTCCCACTACACACCCCTCTCTGTCGCAGCTTTTCCCCGTCTGCCAGCATCTCCATCATCCCTACCTGCATCTCCCAGGCTAGGGCTGAAGGCATGGCCAAGGGTGAGACCCAAGGAGCGCCGTGGTGAAGAGGAGGCTGATGTGCTCATGATGTGGCTGGGAACGGAGCCTGGCACTGCAGAGGGCCCCGGGGCCACTTTGAGACGGTCGTTCTCGGCCTTCAGGAGATCCACCTCCAGCTGGGGGAGAACCACGTAGGGTACAGGGTGAGGAGCTGGATGCTGGCAGCAGCACCACAGTGGTGGGGGTGCAGGGATTGTGGGCATCCAGGTACTGAGAGCAGCTGGGCTGCTGGCAGGGGTCCTCACCTGCATGTTGTGCATGGTCTCCCGCAGCTGCTCCAGCTGGTGGGCTGAGTTGAGGGCCTCCAGGCGGATGTCTGTCAGCTTCATCTCCTTCTCCCACAGCTCTGACCGCAGCTCCGACACCTCCTTCTTCTCAGGTTCGCCCTCACTGTGGGCCTGGAAGAGCCTGGGCCAAGGGAGAGACCAGGTCTCATATACGTCTCAGGCAGGAGCCTGCAGCCCCCACCACTGGCCCATCCTGGCTCCACATACTCAGCTGTGTCGATGCCCACGGAGGAGGACGTGGAGGACTTGATGGAGGGCGAGGCAGTCTCTGTGGAGCCATGCTGCAGCTTGGGGGAGGAGGGGGCTGACGAGTCCGGTGTGGCGATCTCCTCGATGTCCGAGTAGGATGAGGCTGATTTGGGGCCCTTCTTGATGCTGAAGGCCTTATTGAAGGAGCTGCGTAGCTACAGGAGAGGAAGATGTTCTTGTTAGAGGCAGCCCAACAGTGCAGCCTCACAAGTAGAGACCTGACCTGGTCCTGCTCCGTCTGCCCTGGACCCACAGACAGTCTGAGCTAGGACCAGTACAGCCAGAACCCACCACAGAGCCAGCACCACCACCATGCTGGGGAAGCCTCCAGCCTGATCCCACTCTGCCGGCACAGCAAATGGATGGGGTGCATGGCCATTTAGGCAACACTCACTCCAGCCTGGACAGCCCCAGAGCCCCAGAGAGTGGGATCCTTGTCCTGGTCAGGATGTGCCCCAGCCCTGCTCCCCACCACCACCTACACTGGGCTGTTCAGGCACAGCACCAGCACCCCAGTCCATCGGGATGGGCCAATCCATCCCCACATTCAGCCCACCATAGCCATTCCAGCAAAAGGCATTTACAGGGATGTCCATCAGTCCAGCCACTGCAGAGCCAGGGTACTGCCCCACGCCTCCCTTTGCCCTGTGGATCCTGCTGGAAGCACAGAGGGGCAGCCAGCCCTCCTCAGAGCGTCCCTGCATCCCATCCGGGCATGCAGCATGCACACAGCACACACAGAGCAGTGGTGGGTGAGCAGTGGGCTGGGGCCAGGGAGGGTGATGGACACTGCACAGGGACCAAACTGGACCCAGGTCCCACCAGCTGGTGGGAGAACAGCAGGATGGGCACTGTGGGCTCAAAACATGTGCCCTGGAGCACCAGGGCCTCCTCCAAGGGAAGATGGGAAGATGAAGGGATGGAGAACACATAGGATCTGTC
The DNA here is from genome assembly GCA_013398175.1 of Climacteris rufus. Taxonomy (NCBI): domain Eukaryota; kingdom Metazoa; phylum Chordata; class Aves; order Passeriformes; family Climacteridae; genus Climacteris; species Climacteris rufus. The sequence goes on along the minus strand of VZRZ01003567.1, from coordinate 27,828 downwards.
CCAATCTCCACAGGCACCAGCAGACTTCTCTAGGATGTTCCCGAAAGCAAAAGCATTGCATTTCATTGTAAACAACGTGGGTATCCAGCTGGGCTGATGGTGGAAGCAGGGGAGCACTGGGACCCATCTGGGTGCCAGCAGGGACAGGACAGAGCCACTCGAGGCCACGAGGCAGCCCTGGAGAGGCAGAGATAGGCAGTGCCGCAGTCCAGTGCCCTCAGTGCCACAGGCAGGGCTGCACCAAGGTCCCCATACCACAAGATCCAGTTACAGAAGTCAGGAGAATGCCTGCCTTCCCTAGGCAAGAAGGGAACTGTTCCCATCCACAGGACAGGTCCCATCTGAGCCCTTCCTGCTGCCTCCGGGCAGTTCAACCCCTCCTTGTGGGTGCATATTTGTCCTTAACATCCAAGGAAGCACCCAAAGTGGGCACAGCCTGGCTGGGGACCTCGGATGGCCTGTGCTAGGGTTAGTGCCAGTGGGATGGATGGGATGGGGAGTGTATGAGCACTGTCCCATGAAATGGAGCAAGGGCCCTGGCTGGGCACAGCGTGTGGTGGAGGGGACAGAGTGGGACTTACCTCGTACACCTGGAAAAAAAGGGTTGAGGTCAGCATAGGGGGAGAGAAACAAAACAAAGCAAGACTTAATCACACATCCAGCTCAGAGCTGCCTGTGCAGGGAAGGGGCTGCCTGGCCAAGGTGTCCAGCCCTCCCCACTGCCAGAGCTGGCGTGAGCAGGAGGGAGACATGGGGGAATACACAAGGAAACAGGCATGCAGGACCAGGGCTGGGAAACTCCCAAAGGGGCTGGAGAAGTCCCAGCCAACAATTCAAGATACAAATCCATGGCAGCTACATGCTCCTCACCACTGCTGTCCCCCAGGGGACGGAGGGGACCAACTCTACAAGGCCAAGTGCAGCAGAGTGCAGCTGGTTTGTGGGGCTGATCCCGAGCAGACCCTGCCAGTGGCTTCCCAAGCCTCACTTCTCCTGCCAGTGTCCCATCCAACCTACCCAGCTCTTCTTCTTCTTCTTCTTGGCGTCAGCATCCTTGCTGCTGCCGATGCTGGAGTGGCTGGTGATGCTGTTGAGGCTGGAGATGCTGTCAGAGGAGTTCTGCCGCTTGATGCGCAGCTCTGGAGTCCGTCAGAGAAGTGGGACAGATTGGGAAAGGAGGGATCAGCCACCTGGAATGGCCCTATCACCAGAGCACCCTGTGGTCCCCCTTCCCTACACCCCAACCCTCCTCCCACCCAACACCTTCTGAGCTCTTGGAGCCACCTTATAGAAATGACATGGGGCTCAGACACCACATGGGCGCTGCCAGAGATGCCCAGGACACACATTGCCCTACTGCTGTCCCAGGCCACCTCCCTGCCAGCCCCTTGCATTAACAGTGGAGTTTTCAGGCTAGAAACAGCACTTATGGGATCAAAGTCATGATCAGCAGGCAAAACTGGCTGCTGGTAAAGGGCCTGGCAAGGAAGTCTGCCAAGGATGACAACCAACTCCTACACACCAGCACCAAGCTCTCCCATGGTGACAGCTCTGGCTGTCCATCCCTGGCTTCAGGGGTCCCAGGTGGGGAAAAGCTGCTGCCCAGGCCATCCTGTCTCCAGGTGAACTTACCCCAAAAGCAAGTGTGATCTGGGGCCCTGTACCAGCCCTGGCAAGAGCATCCTCACTCAGAAAGTGCTGCATCCCATCGATGGGGGGCTGCAGCATCATGCCTTACCTTTGGGGGTGACATCAGTGCCATTCAGGGCACCCTGGATCACAGCTTGGGCTTCTGAGTTCTTCTTCTTCAGGAAGTCAATGGTCTCTCGCAGGTCCAGCAGCTCTGTGTCCTGGGGCAGCAGAGTTGAGAGCCATGGAGTGCATCCTGCTGGTGCAGGGCCCACCCCAAGAGCACCCTTTGGGCAGGCAATGCTGCAGCATCATCCAGGTCCAGCACCCCCAGGCCCACGAGCCCCACTGAGAGTCCTGATACACCCACCTTCTCCTCGGCAGTCTCGGCCAGGTGCCGCAGGCGGGATGTCATGCTCACCAGGCTCTGCTCAAAGGCCGCCACCAGGTTGGCCTGCAAGAAGTGGAAGAACAGGTGAGCCCCCACATTTGGCTGAACACCCATGAGCACCCCGCACCTGGTGAGCACCCGCTGCCAGGTGTGGAATGCAAAAGGCTGAAGGGGCAATCAGGGCTCCCATGGGCACATCCAGCACCAGCCCCACGCTCTGCAGGGATGGAGCAGGATGTCCCACAGGAGCTCCCATGGGCACTCACGTTAGCAGACAGCTGGGACGTCAGTGTGGCCACCTTCTCCTGCGAGGACTCCAGCTCGCGGCGCAGTTTGCGGATTTGCTGTGGGGAGAGAGCGCAGGGATGAGAGGGGCCAGGCACTCACCCTCCCCGGGGGCAGGGGTGAGCCTGAGCAGAAGGTGTGGGCTCACCTCAGACTGCATCTTCTCCTCAGCCTGGCCACACGAGAGCAGAGAGGGACAGACAGACAGAGGCAGGCAGTCAGGGGGGCAGCGAGGCACGGACAGGCTCAGCACCAGGCAGAGGCATGCACAGAGCCCCCCCCGATCCCACCCGGACCCCCCAGCCATGCACAAAGCAGCGCAGCACGGAGGCAGCTCTTACAGAGGAGTAGGTGGAGGAGGCGCTGGAGGCCAGGGACAGCACCGATCCGTGAACTGCAACAGAGGAAAAGCCGGGGTGTCAGGGTGCCCCGGACTGCAGCACCCCAGGGGCTGCGGGTCAGGGCACAGCAGGGCGCCAGGGACAGGACTCTCAGTGCTGGGGGGTTCTGATGGAGCCTGGGGGAGGCATAGGATGGGATGGCAGCTGCTCAGCACTGCCTGTTTCTCAGTGTGTGCCTGTGTGTCCCTGGGCACATGGCAGGGAACACCCTCCACTTGTACCCTCCTCTCTGGCTGAGCTGAGGGGCTCTGCTGCCCTCCCTGGCTGCTTGGGTCCCCTCCTCCTGAGTGCAACAGCACCCTAAGGCCAACCCAGGGACACTGGCCACCCACAGAGGTAAGGGCAGACCCAGGGCTGATGCCAGCACAGAGCCTCAGGGCTGCTGTAACTGCTGATGGCCAGAACGGGAAGCACCAACCCATCCAACAATGCCATGGCTGCACCAGTAGGAAGGGACAAGGGTGCAGGGAGCCCCACGGACCACCTGGAACCTCCTCTGCCTGGGCAGGAGCGCAGCACACTCTCACCATCGTCCACAGGGTCCCGGAAAGAGCCCGAGCGGATCATGCCCTTGGGTTTGTCGGCCAGGGAGAGGGTGCTGCCCATCTGGGAGGTGCTGTACAGCTCGAAGGTGGAGTCGTGGGTGGGGATGCTGTTGGAGCGGGTGATCCGCGGGGTTGTGGTGGCAGTGGGGCTCACTGTAAGGAGAAAGTAGGGAGGAAGCAGGGTCAGAGTCACACTGGGGAGTTAGCATCAGGATGGGGAAGCAGGACTGGGAATGATCCACAGGAGCTGTGATGCAGCGAGGAACCAGGGATTGCAGTCCCAAAGCAGGAGGGGTTGGGGAGAGCTATAAGGCAGATTGATGGTTGACCAAGCGGGCACCACCATGCCAGAGCACATCACCTGCAGGTGCAGGAGTGGAGTCCCACCTGTCTGATTGGAACACCCAAACCCTCCAGGACCAAGCAGGTCCTGGTCAGAGCAGGGGAGGGTTCACACCTTGCCCTGTCAGGCATTCCCAGAGGAACAGTTGTGGCCTGAGCCCCCAAGGTGAGACGCCCTGAAGCAGAGGTGATGAACATCCCTGGCCCCAGTCCAGCACTGGAAGTACCAGGTGCTGGTATTGGGGGTGTCAAGGAGACAAGCAGAGCCCAGAGCAGCACCAGCACATCACGCAGGGAGCACAGGGAGCAGGAGGGAAGGGGGAAGAGGCCGGCAGCGGAGGGCACTGACCGATGCTGGTGAGTGGACCCTTCCCGACCAGCGCCATGGGGAGGGCGGGGGGTGAGGGCAGCTCCTGCTGCTCATCCGACTCGGGGAGCCCGCTGACAGCGTGCGAGTGGCGCCGCTCCTTGGCCTCCTCCTGGGAGTGGAGCTGGTACCTGGGGAGCCGCAGACAGGCACGGTAAGATCGACCAGCACTGTCCAGCTCCTGCCCGCTGCACTGCGGCCCAGTCCCCCTGGCTCCGGGGCACTGCCCTGGAGAGCTCTACACACCTTCCCCTCCCATCCCAGCACCATCCAGAAGTGATTTGGGCTTTTTTACCTCAACCCTTTTTTGGGCAGCGTGTTCCTGTCGCGGTTGGCACTGGAAGGGAAGGAAAGATCAGTGACATCCCTGCACAGACTAGGGAAGGAACCATGGGGACTGAGGGGCAGGAACAGGGAGTTTTTCCCTAGAAATGTAGCAGGAAGAGGCTCCAAAGCAGGCAAAGGACATGGCAGGACAGCAGGGAGGGATGTGATCCCATGAAGGTGCTCCAGCAGCCCACTACCCTCCCTCCAGCCATACCTGTCCAGATGCGTGAGCCGAGGGCTCCCACTCCAGCCCAGCTCTCCTGCCTCTTCTTCTTCCTCCTCCTCCTCCGTGCTGGCAGGGGGTGCAGCTGCAGGGGTGGGGGTGGTGGTGCTGCCCCCCGAAAAGGCACTGGGCAGGCTCATGGGCATCTGCAGGGACTCCATGCTGCGGTGCAGGCCAGAGAGCTTGGGGTACATCCTGCCCTCCTTGGGGACGCTGAAGCCACTCATGAGTTCCAGGCCCTGGGAGAAGCTGGCTGAGTTGATATTGAGGATGGGGGCAGGGCTGGGGCTGAAGCAAGGTGCAAGGTGCCCGCCAGCCGGGTGCAGGTCCTGGAGCTTGGCAGTGTGTGGGGGGTGCAGCTCACTGGACGAGGGCAAGTCCAGGCTGTTGGAGTTGACCTTGTCCAAGTTGGCCAGAGAGGGAGGTTTCACGTAGGTCTTCGCAGGTGCTCTGGAGGGGGAAAATGGGTAAGGAAACAGGTAAGACTCAGGTACCGGTGTTTGGCACAGCAATGCTGGGCACCTACTGCCCTTGGAGATGGAGGAACCATACCTGAGAGGTGTAGGGGGCAGCTCAGCCACCTTGGCTGCCGGCGGGAGGTTGGCCTGGGCTTTAGGGGTGCTCTCAGGTGAGCTGGCACTCTTCAGCGTCCCGCACTCGGAGTCAAGTGCCACCGCCTTGGCCTTGGCCTTCTCCTTCTCACGGTCTGTCTGGTTCACAGGGGCCGGTGTGCCACGGCCAGCGCCAACCTTGGATGGCTCCTTGAGCCGCGACACTGAGATGCTGCCCTGCTTGGTGCTCAGCAGGCTGGGGTCGATGCTGCTGCTGACCGGCCGGGCTGCACTGCGGCCCCCAGTCACGCTCATGGAGCTGGACTTGGCTGGCCGGGGCAGGCTGCGGTACTGGATGTTGGAGCGAGCCCCTGGGGCCAGGAACCCAGGCTCAGGTGCATTGGAAACATCCAGGCTTGTTTTCCTCCCACTGACTGGCTTAACAGGAATGCCAGAGCTCTTCTGGACCTTGCCGAGCGTGGCCAAGCCCCCAGCCTGCATGACAGTGGCTGTGCCGGTGGCAGGAGCCGGTTTCTTGTATCCAAAGGAGCTGGAGGCCGAGGGGCGTGCCAGCCCCGATGGCGGCTTCTTGGCGTCAGCGGCGCGGTCACGGCCGGCGTCGGAGGAGGAGCGCTGCAGACCCGTGTTCTTCACTGACAGCTTGCTCTTGTCGGTGGCTTTGGTCTCCGGCTTGCCTGGTGGCAGGGAAGAACCAGGTAGTGTTCTGCGAGGCTCTGGGGACATCTGAGAGTGAACTAGCCCAGACAGGACATGGGCACCAGAGATGCAGGGATGTGACAGAGAAGGGACATGCCAGGCCTTTGGTGCACCCAACAACCCCTCAGCTTGGTGCGTGGACATGAGGCCATGGAGCAGGCACAGACCCCCAACCTGCCTGCAGGGTCACACAGCCCTGCCTCCCCTTCCAGCCCACACTCAGCCTCCTGGGTCTGAGTGCAGCCGCAGGGCATCCCACAGCCAGCATGCCTGGGGAAGGTGCACAAAGATGCCACCCAACCCTCTCCCCATCAAAGGAGCTGGACCTTGCCCAAACTGGTTCTCACCTGCCACTTTGAGGGTGCTCTGGGCCGTGTGGGTGATGGGGGAGGTCACAGCCACCGGCGGAGTCTTGCCCTTCTTGAGGGAGCCTGGGGTGCCCAGACTGATGGGCTTCTTCAGCTCACCGCCCTTGGGCCCCTCCTCTCCACCTTCAGAGGGCTCCCGCCGCCACTTGGAGGAGCCATGCTCCATCTTGAGGCTGCTGCTGTCGTAGTCCAGCTTCTTGGGTGCCTTCTCGTCACCCTCACCGTACCAGCTCAGCCCGCTCTCTGCCAGCGAGCGCTTCTCCGAGTCCGTGCGCAGCTGTGGGCAGAGCAGAGTCAGGGGCGTGCCTGGCACCCACCCCAAACCCAAACCCATCCCCGGAGAGCAGCAGCCAGCTGCGAGAAGGATGCAGCAGACAGCCTGCGTTTCCTCACACCGGCACTGTCCATCCCCTCTTTCCCACCGAGGCGGTGGCACCAAGCCGAGGCCCGTGCCGGGCAGGGTCTGGGTGCCACTGGCACCTACCGCTATGGCCGAGTTCCTGCGTGAGGCCGTGGGGGTGGAGGGCAGGGAGTTGAGCGAGGAGCTGGCGTTGAACTCCTCTGAGCTGAGGTTGTCGGAGGCATCGCTGAGGCCACTACTGATGGAGCTGCTCTCATCCCAACTGTGAGGGACAGACAGCATCAGACCCCTGACCAGCCCAACGGATCCCACCACCTGCGGGATCTCCCTGCTCCAGGGGCTGCTGGGGCAAAAATCAGCTCCCAGTAGTGCCCATGGCAGGGACGTGGCATGCAGGGGCCATGGCTGGCTCCAGCCCAGCCTGGCATGGGCTCAGAGTCCCTCTGGCACACTAGAAGCCTAAGTGACCCTGCATCTCCCCAGTAAGGTGGCTTTGGGTTGGGGGGGGATGGAGGAACCCACGCAGCGCAGGGAAGCCAGCACCCAGGCCACAGGGCTGGCAGCAACACAGCTGGCAACAAGCCCCCTGCGACCTGCCCTGACCCTGGAGGAGGATCAGGTTTATCGGAAAGGGCAGGACTGCTGGAATAAACAAACCAGCTGCCCACAGCATCCACCCTTCCTTGGGCAGCCTCCACCCACCACACCCCGCTGCCCCTCTCCAGCCCCCAGCAGCCAAAGGCAGCAGGTCTGGGCACTGCTGCTGTGCTGAGGCAGCTGCTCCGTGCCAGGGCTCAGCAGAGCGTACAGGAGCCCACGTGCAGGGCCAACACTCAGTGCCGTGCTGGGACAGCAGCTGCCTGGGTGCCCCACGGGCCCGGCCGGCGCTCCCAGCACGGGGCTGACCCACGCACGATCCGGCACAGACGGGCACAGAGCACCTGCCAGCAGGATGAGCACAGCCCCTTTCAGGTCAGCAGCTGAGCAGGTCAGTGAGGCCCCACAGCCTCCAAGGGCCTGTGAGAGGCTGGGGGAGACAACACTGGAACAGGCTGCCCAGAGAAGCTGTAGCTTCCCCATCACTGAAATGTTCAGTGCCAGGTTGGACAGGGCTTAGAGCCACCTGGTCTAATGGAAGGTGTCCCTGGCCAGGGCAGGGAGTAAAACAAGATGAGCTTTAAGGTCCTGTCCAACCCAAACCATGCTGTGATTCTGTGACAAGCTGTTGCACAGGAGCAGGGAGCAGAGCTCGGGGCTGCAGCCAGCCCCAGTCCCTGCTGGAGATGCCTGTTTCTCCACAGCGGGGCCACAGAGGTGCAAGAGAAGCCCAGCAAACACCAGAGCTGCAACAGCAGTGCCAGGGCAAAAGCAACAGTCACCACCATCCCCTTCAGGTGCCCACAGATGGGGCAACAAAGGCAGCTCCAGCACCCTAAGACCAGCACTGTGTCCTGCTCTTTCCATCCAGAAAAAGTCCACAAGACTGGCCAGAGCCAGGATGGGCACAGCTCTCTGTGTCCTCACAGCACCTTCTGGGACAGAGCCTGCAAGTGCTGCTGCCCAGGAAGGGATTTCACTAGGACCATGAACCTGGGATGGGCTGTTGAGCCACTCAGCTCCAAGGATCTCCCACCACCAGCCTTATGCCTACAGTGAGTTCCCACCAGGACAGAAATCCTCACCCCAGAGCCTGCAGCAAAGCTCCTCTCCCAGCCTGGCATCAGCTGGCAGCGCCAGGAGTGAGGCCAGGCTCCACAGAGCTGTGTCCTGTGGGAATGTGGCTGGGGCCACACATGGTGTTGGGTGTCTCAGCTTAGTTTTTGGGGCTGGGCAGACAAACTCCAAACGCTCTCGCAGCCACGCATGGACACCCCCACTGCCCCGGCTCCAGGCATCCGGAGAGCCACAGAGAAAAGGGCACAGGCTAGGCTGAGGCAGGAGGCAACTCCTAATCCTCCTTGGCAACCCCATGCCAAGAAAGGACAACATGGTAGTGATCTCAAGATCACTAAAACCACAGGGTGAGGCTGGGGAGACAGCTGCACACTGTAGGGGTGTCTCTGACTCTCCCATGGGGCCCATGGCTGGCACACTGAGGGATCCCCCAAACCGGCAAGTGTATGCCATAGGCAGCACAGCAAGGAAAGCCTCAACCACCGCACCACTGGCCCCTCGGCAAGCACAAACTCCTGGAACATGGCCAAGCCGTGGCACTCTGAGTGCCCCCTGAACCTGCAAACGGGGGGCAGCCATGCCACAATGTCATTCCGGGGGCAAAATTCATCCCCTGCTTTGTGCTCCATCCCCTCCATCTTACCCAGGGCCATTCCCAGCTCCTGCAGCCGGTCCCGCACCGAACCCACCCACAGGCAGTCCCGCGGCAGCTTCCGGGAACCGGGATGCTCAAGGGCAGCGTGTCCGTGCTGCCGCGCTCCGCGGCGCTGGCGAGCGGATGGGACCCAGCGGAGGCGGGACGGCCCCGGGGATGAGCACCCCGGCCCCAGCCCCGGCGCGGGGAAGTGGCTGCACCGAGTGGAAGCGGGGGATGGACCCGGACCCAGAGCGGTGCGCGGGGATGCTCCGCTCCGCCCCGGCCGCGCCCCGGCTCGGAGCCCCCCGCTCAGCAGCCGCGGGGTCAGCGCCGCCGGCCGGGGGCAC
>VZRZ01003567.1:0-18105 GCA_013398175.1 Climacteris rufus | reverse complement strand
CCGTCCCCGCTGCCCCCAGCGGCCCCCCAGATGCCCGCAGAGCCCCCAAGCCATCATTCACAGCACCAGTGACCCCCAGTCCAGCCCACAATGTGGTACCGGAGGCCATTCCTCAGCATCGCCTCAGTGCCCCCCAAACCGCCCTGCTCTCCCTCCCCAAAGGCACCACCTCCCAATGTGGGTCTCACTCCGGGGTACCGGGACAGCTGCTCTCAGCAATCCCAGCGCTCATCCCCACAAAGGACACACACGCTTGCCCCGCTCTGCTTTTGATCGACCAAAATCCCTATTTGTGTCCCTTTTTTCCCTCTCTCACATCAGAGCAGGAGCCATGCTGCAGGGCAGGGTCCTCACCGGTATGCTGACAACATGGACACCTTCGCCAGCCCGGCCACGGCGGACAGAGAGAGTTAACTGCAGCATTGGCAAGACAGACCCCATCCCTGCGGGCTGGGAAATAAGTAATTCCTTCCTTGAAGCACCGGCAACGCCTCTTGGCTCCTTCCCCACTGCCCCATCGCTCAGCACACAGGGCTTTTCCCAGCATGGCGTGGTACAGCACAGCACGGCAGGACAGGGGCACCTGACCATCCCTGTCCCCACTGATCAGCCCGTGCCCACACCCACCAAGCCCTGGCAGGAGCTCATGGCCAGAGGCTGGTGGAGCAGCCAGCCCTGTGGTGGGGTGACGGCCCCGTGGCCACGTGTGCCAAGGGGTGCGGCGGCACAGCCTGTCCAGCACTGCATCCCTCCAGTCCCTCCAGCCTGGTACAATGCCAAATACCGTCCCTTCCCTCCTCTTCCCCTGGCCAGCTGCCTTGGCCCCACCACGGCCAGCTCAGGCACTGCTCAGAGGAGCTTCCACTGGGCCCAAATCCGGGCTCAGGACATGCAGGGTGGCAGGGGAGCCACCCAGCACAGCACAGCACTGCAGCCCCTGAGAGGCAGCTTTGACCCTGCCAGAGCCACGGACCCAGTGTGAGGCGATGGCAGATGACTGCTGGTCACAGCAGACCCATGGCCACCAGCATGGGTACTGACCCCTGCACAGAGGAGTACCCCCAGCACATTTCTCAGCAAAGGCTGCTGTTGGAGGTGCAGGGGTTTGAACTCTCCCTGCTTCAGCTATCTCACAGCAGCACAGACACCTGCCCATGTACCAGACAGACCCACTGGCACCAGCTGGGGCTCCCGACACTCTTGTCCCTGCCAGGCTGCTCCAGCCAGATCCCCACTGCCAGCCTGAAGCCCACCATGGATGGAATCAAGTCCCTTCTGGTCTGCCCCAGCCCCCTCCTCCCGTTGCAGGGGAGGAAATGCGGGACCTGCACCAAGGGGGACCCACACCCCACATCAGCGGGTCAATGGCATTGAGGGGGCTCTGCAGCACTGGTGCCCCCAACCCCAGCCTCATGCTGTGATTTCAAACAGGAGAAATGAGGAAAGCATGGGCACAGCCGGGGCTCTTCCCACCCTCCCCCTCTCCTCCACTTAATGGGGCAGAAAAAACAATTAGCTTCATAAATCCCGTTGGGGAGGCTGGAAGCTCCCCATGGATGCGGGCAGGGGGAGCTCTGCATCCCGCTCACATCCACATCACGAACCACCTCAGGGCATTACAATACTCCCTGACTTCCTCAGGATTCCCACAGTTCCCTAAATCCCTCCATACCCTCCAGGACCCTGCCCAGACCCCCAGGTACACCCTCAGATAGCTCCAGCCCCTACAGAGGGTCAGGCTACCTTGACCCTCGTGCCTCCTGCTTGGATTTTGGATACTGGGATCTGGCACCTTTCTTTGAAGCTGCACTCACAGGAACAGGAATCTGCACAGATCCGACAGACAGGGAAACTGAGGTAAGGAAAGTGGATCTGACTTGCCTGAACTCACCCAGCAAGAGAAGAGGATCAACATCACATCCTGCAGTTGATCAGGACCCTGTTCTCCAGGCAGCAGTGCCTCTGGTCTCTGGCCTCCCACGTCCCTGAGGAGTGCAGGGGACTCCCCTGACAGGACCCCTGAGTGTGCATGGTCTCTGTGAGGGGGAACCCGTGGCCAGGCTGTGCCTCCACCCCAGCCCTGCACCATCAACCCCAGTAACGTGGGGTCTGATTTCCCCACGGCAGCCAGGCCAAGGCCAAGGGGGGCCAGGCAGCACTCACCGCCCGCCGCAGTGCCATCAGCCACGGACCCCAAGCACACTCCTGGCCGTTGTGTCAGCAGAGCTGCGAGCTGAGTTTTGCTCTGACCCCAGCCCAGGTGGTGGAAACCCCAGAGGAAGCGTGTCCCGGTGTGGGGATCTCCACCGGCAGTTTCGGTGACACATGGAGCCTCAGCCGGGGCCACCTCGGTGCACAGGGGGCTGCAGCGGCTGCGTGCGCTGCTCAGAGAGTCCCAGGGCAGTGCCGGGGTGGGGAGCAGCGTGACTCAGCCTGCTTGCGAAATTCCTATTTTTCCTGTTGTCTGGACAAGCCAGTGACCTCGGACACCTCAGCCCGCAGTGGCCAGGACCCTCTGCAGACAGCAGGATGGCACATGGCACATGACAAAGCCAGGTCTATGAGGTCCCCGGGTGGCAAGCAGAGAGGCAGGTGGGTTTGGGGGTCAGATTCTCCCTAGCAGCTCTACCCAGGGCACACGGGTGTGTGAGGTCCAGCTCACGGAGCTCAGCTCTGCTCCGTGTCTGCATCCAGCCTCATCAACAAGCCACAGGGGCCAGCAGCTTCCCACATCCTGGGCGTGCACTGACCCCCTGGTGCCCTGCATCCCCGAGCCCCACAACCCCAGGATTCCCTTAAAACATGCCTCATGCAGCTGCTGTCACGGCCCCAGGGGCCAGGGGTCAGAGCTGGGTGCCTCAACCCAAACCCCAGAAGACAGAGCTGCTGGAACGCAGTGCACAGGAAGGCACTTCAATGGTGGCAGTGCCCAGTAGGGTCCTGAGGCCTCTTTCTGGGAGCATCCCATGTCCCCAGCTGGAGAGAGGAACCCGCCAAGCTCAGCACGCGGCACAGCCCAGCAAATATTTATACAACATCGCTCCCTGGCCAGCCAGGCCAGGGCCCCCCACACACACCGGGCCACGTGCAGGGCCACAGCCATGCCCCACGGGATGTCCCTAGTGAGGAATGACTTCATGGGCTCACTGGGACGGGGCAAGGGGTCATCCTGGACCGGCCAAAGCAGAGCGAGGGGCGTTCAAGGGAAGGGAGCAGGCACCAGCACCAATCCTGCTTGGAGCAGGAGGAGGGCGGCCGCTCCCCTGCTGCTCTCAGGGAGCCGAGCCAAACATCTGCTCCCGCCTACGGGCTGTGCCGAGCCCGAGGAGCTGCGAGGAAGCCTGAGCCAGGCCGGCCGGAGCGCGGCGGGTGTCAGCTCCAGAGCATCCCTCCCGGGAGGATGCTGCCGGCAGCCCATAGCCCTGCCGGAGGGGACCGCAGGCTTTGCGGTGTCCAGCTGCCAGCAGCACCATCACAGTGACCTGCAATGGTGCCCAGGGTGTGCCATGAGCTGGACACGTGTCCTGTGCTCCCAATTCCAAAAGCTGCTGCCTCAGCTGCATTTCATGCCCATGAGCACAGTCAGGGCACGACCCACCTGCCACTGCTGCGGTGGGATGCAATGCTGCCTCCCTTTCCACCTCCAACAAATGAGACCCAAAAGGACACCTGCAAATCTCAGCAGTCCTAGGGTCACAGAAAGACTCCTCCAGGGCTCTGGAAGCCTGAAGGGACATGCAGAGCCCCAGGGACTGGCTCTGGAGCGATGCCCCCATGCCACAGCCCTGCAGCACATACAGACCATCACAGCTTCTGCAGCCACTGCAGCAGAAGGCGCTGACTCAGCAGCCAGCCCTCCTCACTCCCTCTGCACCCCACGAGCTCCCTACTGCAGCAAAGCCTTGCAGCATCCCACTCACTCCCACCGTGACCCAACTGGCCCCAGGGAACAGCCAGGGATGGTGCTGAGCCAGCACCCAGAACACACCACATCAAGTCAGGTTTTGGGCACACATGGCACAGGGGGAGACACACTAACATGCAGCCACACTGCGGTGGCACTGCTCAGACATGCAGGACATGGCCAGAACAAAACCAGGCCAAACACGGCTTGCACATTCCACTCCATGCTCCTCACCATGGCCTGGTTCACGTGCAGACCTGGACACGAAGGCACCCATGCTGTGGCTATGCAGACAGAGATGTCCCTTGGGAATGTCACAATGGAATGACCTTGGTGGAGTGACCTCCAGTGTCTAGGAAACATCCCCAGCCTGGACAGGTAGTAAAAGCAGCTCCAGTGGCACCGCACCTCTACTGGAACTGGCATCAGGGCAGGGAACAGTGAGTGGCCCCTGAGTGGTGGCGGGTGGGAACCAGAGTTGACCAAGGAATGAAGCAAAAAATGTTCCAGTGTCAGAGAAACAGCCCAGGGCTGGGTGCCTCTGCCTGTGCCCTGCCCAGGCCTCCAGGACAGGCAGGACAGGGCAGCAGAGCAGCACCATCCCTTCCATCCCTTTAGTCACACTGGGCACATCCTGCCCTGCTGCAGTGCACAAGGAAGATATGGTGACACTGGGAACAAAAGAAGAGATGTGCTGCCGAACAAGACAGCAAAGCCAGAGCTTTCCACCCACTGAAACCAGCAGCAGATGAAGGGGAGCTGCAAGTGTGAAGCCAATGGCTGCAAGCACGGCTGGGAGAGGAGCCAGGATGCCGGTACACTTGGCTGACACAGGAATGCTGCTGGGGGGCTGGGTGTACCCAGCCAATCGCTGCTCAGACCTGACCATCCCACTCCCTCTCTCAGCTGGGTCCTGAGCTCCCCACGGTCTCCTAGGCTGGGCTCACCCCAACCTCCTCCCAGCTGAATCCACCCCAACACCTTGCGGGCAGTCCCCCCACCCCAGCCATGCCTCACCTACCTCAGCCCTCGCTCCTTGCAGGCTGCTGCCCTGCAGAGCCGTGGGGATGCATCCCACGGCCCCACACGTCTCTGTCGGGGCCGTGTCACCACGTCCTCTGAGCTGGCTCTGACCTACTGCCCTACAAGCCGGAGCGTGCGCCGGCGCGGTGCGGGGGACGCTCCCCGCGGGCCGGGCCGGGGGCTGCCGGCCCCATCTGCGGCACGCGGCTCCTGCCCGGTGCATTAGCGGCACCGGGAGATGGGGCCTGGGGCGGCCGTGGCTTTCTAGGTCAGAGCCAGCGAGGAGGCTGGATGAGGGGCTGCACTGCGTGAGGGGATGTGCTGGATGACGGGAGGATGGATGAGGGGCTGTGCTGGATGAGCGCTCCTGGCCAGCTCCTTACCCCATCTGGCTCTGGGAAGGAGGGGATGCCCCTGCTCTCCTGCCCTGGCTCTGAACTCAGAGCGTCCAGGTTCCCGGAGAGGGCACCCCAGCATCCCCTCAGCACCCAGCCACAGGCATGGACAGAGGACAGAGACCCTGCCATGCTGCCCACTCTGGGAGATCCCCAAAGGACGTGCTGTGGGGTCATGGGAGAGGAAGCTGTGAAGATGTGTAGGTCACTACATGGCCCTGTGCCCACAACATCCCAGTGAAATGGTTGATCCCCAGGACATGTCCCTGGGGATAAGGGGGTCCTGTGCTGCCCCAGCTCACTCCTGCACCCCACCTTGAGGAGGGTACCTAGCACAGAGCACCCAGTCTGTCTCTGGCACGGCATGGCAGGGAACTTTGGGAACATCCAGGGCATCATGCTGGGGACAGGGAACACGTGCAGGAACAGGGACTGTGGCACCTGGCTATGGCTCAGGTCACCACAGCACCATGCTCAGCATCACCCACACCAGGAGACTGTGGTGCTGCCAAGGCCTCGCAGAGGCTCTACCATGCAGGGCTCCATCCCCAGAGTTTGTCCCTTCCCAGAGGAGAAGCAAATCCTGCCCAGAGCTGTGCAGGGCTGAGCTGCCATGGGTCCCTGACCCTGTCCACACTCTGCCTGCTCAGTGGCTGAGACAAAGTGATGCTCCAGTCACCCCTCCCGGCACTGCCTCCAAAGACAAGGCCACTCCGAGGTTATCTGCCTGCATGAGCAGCACCAAGATGAGACAAGGGGGGACATGGAGAGCAATAGAGCCCTTCATCCTGACAGCCAGCCCCACTGCAACCCCAGACATACAGGGCAGTCCAAATCCACCCCACCACCAATCACATCCCACAGTCCAGTGGCCCATGGCAAAAGGTGGTGACATGAGAACCTGTGGCAGCCAAGCAATGGGTTAAGATTTCCAGAAAGGTCCATGTTGAGCCAGCACAAGGCTGTCTTATTCACAAGCACAGGGCAGCCCCCAGGGTCACCCCACAAGCCCAGGGGGAGGATGGGTCTCACACCCACGATGCCACAGACACTCTCATCTCTGAGCTGGAGCATGGCAGGGGCAGAAGCCCGCAGATATCCAATGGCATGTCCCCTCCAACAGCATCATGCATCTCCAGGCCATAGCTGGGGAGCGCTGGCCCCAGGATGGGTGTGAAGCCACAGGCTGTGCTCTATCCTACACCAAACTGACAGGACTACGGCCACCCCAGGAGGGCCAGAGCAGCACTGTCAGGAGGCCAAATACCTCCTCCTGCTCTGGGACAGCTCAAACGCCACAGTTATTTATTTTCTCCTGTGCTGAAACAGGAAACCTCCAACATGTTCAAAACCTGGACGCTCGCCAGAGTCAGGGGCACCTCAATAGCGCAGCAGGAGCTGCATACATCTGGAAATAAAACACAAGCCCTGGATGTGCTGGGTTGTGCCCATCTGGCAGGAGATGCCCCTGGCCCCACGGGTGGAGGGATGGAGGCTGACGGGGATCTCAGAAGGAAAGACCCTGCTCAACAGCACACCCTGCTCCACCACAGTGTCACCCATCAGCAACGACACCTCGGTGTCCAGTTCTCACTGGGGTGATGAGATCCGACCCAGCCTGTCCCACCACAGACCACCAGCAGTCCCAGCCAGACACAGGACATCCCCACAGTGCCAGGGTGACATGAAGCTGCTCAGGCCAACTGGTGTAAACTGGGGAAGCACTTCTGAAAGCAGCAGCATTCACCCCAGCAGGACTCTGGCTCAGGATTTCTGCAGCCACAGATCATGCATTTTTCTCAGCCGCTTGCTCTGGAAACACCCAGATCAAGCTGGACACTTCCCACATGCCAGGAGAGCAGCTCATCCAGGCTCAAAGGCCCACCAACCTCAAGAAGTCTCAGATGGCCCAGCACCACCACCACTGCTGGTAGGAAAGCATCTCCTGGATGGGGGGGACACGATCTGCCCACAGCCAGATTGGCTGTGCCTTGCACGCTGCTCCACCCACCCCCACTGTGCCAGCTGTTCCCCCACCACCGGCTGAACAGGAGCGGCTGAAACCTCCTGGAGAGCCCCAGTCCGAGCCTGACTCTCGGCGCGGGCACCTACCCCGTGGTGATGTCATCATCCTCCGTCAGCGTCTTCCCCATCAGATCACTGTCGCTCATGTACCCTGACTTCAGCTCCACGTCGTCGGTGTCCAGCGCCTCGACCAGCTCCAGGCGGGAGATGTGGCTCAGCTTGCTGGGGCTGCGCATGGGCATGGTGTGCGAGTAGTGCGCCCGCTCCCCGTGCATGTACCAGCTCGGGGTGCCCTCGGAGCGGCAGGTGCCCCCGACCGACGGCGCGTCCCCGGCCTGCAGGCGTGGGCTGGACTGCCCGTAGCGCCAGGACAGCGGCGAGGAGCGGTTGGAGAGGCTGGAGACGCTCCGGGGGTTGGCTTCATCGCTGTCGTAGCAGGTCATCTCCAGGGAGCTGTGAGGACGGGCAGTTGGGTAGTTAGGGCAGGGCACGGGGGGCAGTGGAGGTCTGTGCGCTGCCTCGCTGCCCCAGAACTCACACTGCAAGTGCTCAGAAAGCAAAACTGCCCATTTTGAGGCAGTCAGGCAAGGCCAGAGGCTTCCAGGAGCGTGGTTGCAGGGATGCCATCTGTCCTGGACCCCCTCCGTGTCAGCCAGCAAGAGAGAGTCCCCTCCTTCCCTGCCTGGTGCCAGCCCAGTGTCCCACAGCCCAGGATCCGCTGTGACGTGCACACCGTGGTGTTCAGTGGTGCTCGTGTCTCCCCAGGGACAGTGGAGCAGGACATAGGGTGTGGTGGGGGTCTGTGCCTCCCCACGAGTCACCCCCACAAAGGCAACACTACCACAGCCTGTCCACCGACCTCAGAGCAGGGCCAGGGGTGCCACCAGGACTGATGGCACCTGGAAGAGGGGTCAGCACTGCACTGGAGATCAGCCCTGGCCCCAAACTCCAGCTGTGCTGAACCCCACTAATGGGGCACCTTCAGTGGAAAGTCCAGACGTGCTCCCCTGTGTCTGGGCAGCTCCTGCTCGGCCACTTTTCCCCCAGCACTTCAACATCTGCACCTCAAGATCACCCCAGACTCTGGACAAGATGAGTTGCCGTGGTGGCACCGATCCCAGGGGATTTGACAGTGGGCCACAGCAGGGAGTGGAGGTTGTGAGTGAAAGGATGCTAAGGGACAATTCTGGGACCAGTTCCTGCAGCAGCACCCACACTGAACCCTTGCTGACTTAACTCCCACATTTGGGCAGGAAGGGACACCCCAAGACAGGACTGCTTGGCCCCAGGGGCTGCCCAAAAGCACAGTGCTCTGCAGCTAGCCCAGAGCCTGGGAGTGCTTCAGGAACAGGGAGTTCCATCACTCCTGCGCCTCTCAGGGTGTATTTTGGGCAAACAGTGATGCTAAAACTAAATTTAGCCACCAAAAATGATTACTTCTTGGAGCAGCTCCTTGGGAACCCACAGCCCTCAAACCGGCTCCAAACACTACTATCAGTTAATTATTCCCTAGCTTGGATTAAACGTTCCTGCAGGAGCACCCAAAGCCAAACCCTGGCTGCAGCATTGAATCTAAAACAGGGAACTACATAAAAAAAACTAGGAAGTTTGTTAAGGCGGAACTAAAAGGGGCAGCTAAAAGGGTTTTGTTTTTGTCGGCTGCACAAAGGCTGTTTGAGGATGTGCTGCCGGCAGCTCAGAGCAGATGCCAACCATGTCTCTGAGCAGGAGGAACAGAAGCCTCACCTCAAATCCTGGGTTCAATTCTGGGCCCCTCATGACAAGAAAGACATTGAGGGGCTGGAGTATGTCCAGAGAAGGGCAACATTGCTGGGGAACAGTCTGGAGCACCAGGAGCAACTGAAGGAGCTGGGGGGGCTCAGCCTGGAGCAAAGGAGGCTCAGGGGGCCCTGCTGGCTCTGCACAACTCCCTGACAGGAGGGTGCAGCCCGGGGGGGTTGGGCTCTGCTCTCAGGAAACAAGGGACAGGACAAGAGCAAACAGCCTGAAGCTGTGCCAGGGGAAGTTTAGGTTGGATATTAGGGAAAATTTCTTCCCTGAATGGGTTATCAAGCATTGGCACAGGCTGCCCAGGGCAGTGGTGGAGTCACCATCCCTGGAAGTGTTCAAAAGGCATGTGGATGTGGCACTTGTGGACACGGCTGAGTGGTGAAAGCAGCAGTGCTGGGGAAAGACTGGACTCAATGATCTTAGAGGCCTTCTCCAACCTAAAGGATTCTGTGATTCCATGATTCTCTAAGCCCCCAAGAAACTCATGCAGACCTGCTCCCAGCAGTACAGGGACGTTTTTCAGGAATAATGTCATGTCCTAGAAAGAAAAGAGCAAAAGCTGAGCCCTCAGCCACCGGACGGAAGAACTTACTGAGGAGAACAAGAGAAATTTGAAGAATAGTTTGTGAAAAGAATAAAGAGAGAGCTCAAAGCAGTTACAGGACCCGAGTGATGCAGGCACATCCAGAGGACTTGCAGATGACATCTGTATTGGACAGACTTGTAGGAAGTGTTCCCAAGAGCAGAATGAGTGGGTATGTGTGTAATTACAACGTACCAAGGAAGAGCTGACACAGCTTTGGGAAAGGAAAATCTGGCTCACAGCCGCAGAGCTGCTCCTGAAGAGATGCAGGGAGCTGCCGAGGCTGATGCAGGCTACCAGAACAAAAAAAGCTTCCAAATAAATTCAGCTGCCATGGCATAAGAGGGAAGATCCTCACATATTTAAGTCCCACTGAAAGGGACAGAGTGCAGGGGTAGGATCCCTGGGCTATCCATATCCATGTTTCTCCATGGCAGGGATGCAGCTGAGGCATCTGCCACGTGATGCACTCACAGCTCATCAAGGAAAGGAAGCGATAGTGAAGAGTCAAATCCCACCAGCAATGCTAATTTAATCACCCTTAATATCCTCCCCGTATTTCCCTGAGAGCTGAGCTGCCGGAGATTTCCACAGCAGCAGCGCCGGGGTGAGGAGCGGGGCGGGGTCCAACACTGATGAAGGCGAAGCGAACGCCGCAGCCCTGGCTTGGCGTGAGCAGTGCTGGGCTCTGACCCAGCTCCTGCGCCGAGCAAAGGGATGGCAGAGCTGTAATGCATAATGTCAGGAAATGGCCAGCTCAGGAATACTGTTGTGGCCCCATGCAAATCTCACTGCCACAGCTTTCTGCTGCTCCCAGCTCGAAAAATATCTGGGAAGCACAGCAAGGGCGAGCAAGGTCTAGAGGTTTTGGGTGATAAAGAGGGAGATCAAGAGCCTGCTTCATCCTGGGCAAGGCTGGTTGAGGGGCAACAGGGGAAGGTCTGTAATGGTGAGTGGTGGGTGAAAGGTGGGAGGAAGCTGCTGGTTTTTGTCCCTTCCAAGACAAAAAACAGGGTCGAGGGAGACCACGAGGTGGCAACACACTCCAGGATAAGGATGTTCCAGCATCCCCACTTTCCCGACCGGCTGACGGCCACACAGCCTTGCAAATCCAGAGTGAAGCAGAAACCCTGTGAGATCTCAAGAGACCTTGGGGGGACAGAGGCAGTTCCAGGCATGTGTCAGAGCCCCCTGAGCACAGACACTATGCTCTGGTTCTCCACCCAGTGCTCACCCTGTCTTCATCCCTGCCATCCACCCTGTCTTCATCCCTGCCATCATCCCAGTCTGGGCAGGGCACCCCAGGGTACCCCATCCCTGCTCCTGGGCTTTGGCTCAAAGTTCCTCCACCCTACACAGAGCAGAGAAACCGAGTCACAGATGGGGATGGAGCCTCTGGTCCAAACCTGGGTGGGCACAGTGGATACCTTCACCCCTGGTGGTCCATTCAGGGACACCCAACCACTGGGAACAGACCTCACCCCCTCTCTCTGCCCTGTCAGCTGCCCTCACTGCCACCACTCCCCAGCTGCCACTGTCCCAGAGCACTGCCGGGAACAAGGCTCTGCTACAGCCCCACACACAACACCCCATGGATTTGTGGGCTTCCCTCCAAGCATCCACACACAGGGTCCCCAGGACATGGAGCACAAATGATTCCCTCCCACCCACATGGCCCTCAGCAGGAGCAGAGCCACTTCCTGGCAGCCCCAGGAAGGACACTGACTGTGCCAAAGGAGGGGGGTGGGCTGGGGCCGGGGCCTCACCTGTGAGACACCTGAGAGCCCCTTAGGCTGGACATGGTCTCCTCCAGGTTCTGACGAAGGTCCAGCACATTCTGCACTGTCCTCTTCCTCTGGGACTCGGGGTCTGTGGAGAGACAAAGTGACGGCTTTAAAGGGACGGATGGATGGATGGATGGATGGATGGCTCCTGAAACCCCTTGCCCACGGCCATGACCAACAGTCCTGACTATCCACCAGGAAGGGACAGGGCAAAGCTGACCAGGCTGGAGCTGCACCACCTTGAAATGCTACTTCCAAGCATGCAGCTGGCATGGGCATGTCTCATCCAGAAAGGATGAGATGGCAGAGACCAAATGGGCCCACAGGACGCCAAAGGTGACAGGAACAGCAGTCCTGAAAGAATGTCCCCAAACCTGTCCCTGCATCCCCTAGGCCCCAGGGGTGCTCTGGCCCCAGGACATGGGTTCTGGAGCAGCACCACTTGGTGTGCAGCCAGCAGGACCAAGGAGATGTCGGGGATTGGAGGTGGAGGCCACTGAGCCCCCCTCATGGAGGGGGGGCTGCTTCTGCGGGGGGCTGAAGCAGCCGGTGGGACTGAGCCCCCACAGGCACAGCCTGGAGCTGGGACGCCTCCAAGTGTGCACACCCTTGGCATGGGTGTGCACACACACAGAGCCCTGCATCCCCCAAAATGCACGTGTGCACACACATGTACCTGCACCACCACCACTTGTGCACACACGCAGATACCTGCAGGCACATATACACACGTGTGCATACAAGGCTGCACACACAGGCGTGTGCACACCCCCCTGGAGACACCTGCACAGATGTGTGAGAACACAGACACCTGCACAGAGGGGAGTCACTCAGCCCCAGCAGCGCTGTGGGCTCGGGGCCATGGATCCAGCCCAGTGTCTGTATCCCCGCTCCTGTGCACCCTGGGCACTAACAGCCGTGCCACTGGGGCTTTGATCCCCAATTTCAGGCCTTTCAGCTGCAGCTTGCCATGGATCTGCAGTGACAGCAGGCACCAGGGACGTGGCAACCAGCGCTTCAGGATTTGCCACGGCACCGGCACCGTGTGAACTGCAGGGACGTGGGGACGGGGGTCACTGGCAGTACACACCTCGTCTGCAGGGGCACAGGGATGGGGGACATTGCCAGCACACACCCCATCTGCAGGGGCACAGGGATAGGGGACATTGCCAGCACACACCCCATCTGCAGGGGCACAGGGATAGGGGACATTGCCAGCACACACCCCGTCTGCAGGGGCACAGGGATGGGGGACATTGCCAGCACACACCCCGTCTGCAGGGGCACAGGGATGGGGGACATTGCCAGCACACACCCCGTCTGCAGGGGCACAGGGATAGGGGACATTGCCAGCACACACCCTGGCTGCAGGAACACAGAGATGGGGGACAGTGCTGGCATACACCCCGTCTGCAGGGGCACAGGGATAGGGGACATTGCCAGCACACACCCTGGCTGCAGGAACACAGAGATGGGGGACAGTGCTGGCATACACCCCAGCTGCAGGGACACAGGGATGGGGGACACCACTGGCACACATCCCAGCAGCTCCGCACAATGGCACAGCCACACTCCAGTGCTCAAGCAGGGCTCGTGGCCCTTGTCCCCATCATACTCTGGCCATGCCGCAGGCAGTGCCCATGGGTGATGCTGCCCCATCCCCAGGCTTCCCTCACCCACCAGCCTGGGCAGGAGCACCTCACACCAGTGAAGCAGCTCTGATTTACACGTGAGCCTGCAAGTGGGTGACAAGCAGGAACAGCCCCGATGAGACAGATTCAATCAAGCAGGTTAAAGTCAGTTGTAGATGAGGTAAAAGGGCTGGTGAGCCCACAGGGCACCCAGTGTGGCCGGCCACATCACAGCATAAGGACACCCATCACTGCATGTGTCCAGTCACCCTAGTCCAGCTCCCAGAACCTGGCTCAGCTGGACACAAATAATTATCAACTCATTATTAAATCTCCATTTTGGCACATGCATGTTGGAGGAGTTAAACAAAGGCACAGAGGTTCCAGGCGGTCCCCAGAGGCACAGGATGGGGATGCACAGGCAGTATGGGAGAGGGATGGAGCTGAGGCAGCTGCACACATGGTGCCAGGGTGCAGGGGAAGCTCAAGAGGCCCTCAGTGCAGGAGGGTGGCACACACCCTGCTCTGCAGCCAGGGACAAGGGGACTCTGGGCCCCTCTGGTGGGGCAGGCAGAAATGGTCTTTTGGCTCTTCAAAGCTGCCAGGTCCTGTCCTCAGGCTGCCTGCAAAGATGGATTTTCAGGCTTGAAATGGCAGGGCAGGAACCTGCAGCCAGGTTACCCAGCTGTTACACTGCAGTCTGTAGGGCAATGGGACATTTGGAAGAGAACACACATCTGAACCTCAGGGAAGAACAATAAAACACCCACCAGCGTGCCCAGGTGTGTCCCCACGAAGGAACGACTCAGCACCCTCAGCTCCTTCAGCCTGGCCCCATCTGGTGGGTGCTGTCACTCAGACCCAGCTCCCACAGCCAGAGAAAGTGGCACACACACCCTGGCAGTGCCACGTCCCTGCGTGCTGGGGCAGGACAGAGCGGGATGGGATGAAGAGCCGCTGTTGTCCCCTGGCGCCAGCAGCAGCTCCCACTCCCTGCCAGCTCGGCAGCGTGCTCCTCCCGGGCATGGCTCCCTCCCAAAGCCCCGTCTGCCTCCCTCACGGCCACCCGCAGCCAGTCCCCCGGGCACGGAGCCAGCGGCGGGGCCTGGCGCTGCCTCCTCCCCGGGCGCCACTGCCAGCAGGGCTGCTACAGCCGTCCCCATCCAGAACAGTGGGGCGAGCCCGCGCTGTGTCCCCAGCTGCCCCGACCGAGGGGCCAGCACAGGGGTGCCACCCCTCCTGCCTTGCTCTGCTGCTGGGGCACTCACCATGACAAGCACCATCTCAGGGCTCAGGGACAGGTGTTTCAGGGCAATGGCAATGACCCACATCTCCAGCTTCACCCACTGCACCATCAGCCATCCATGCCTGGATGACATCACCCCAGTTTTCGGATGACAGTCCAGGCCGCTCTCGACTCCAGGAAAAGCAGCAGCTCTCACCCAGGAAAGGGTCAAACTGGGACTGGAGGACCTGCTCATCCACCTCTGACACACATCTCGCTGTCAGCACTGAAGTGCCACTGTCTGTCCCCATGGTGCTGTCCAGATGGTGACACTGGGACCACTGCAGTCTGCTCCCCAGGGACAGCAAGGGGCCAGGGGCTGGGTCCGAGCTCACAAAGCATGCCAGAGCTGAGTCGAAACCAGAGCCACTGGGAGAGGCTGGAGTGTGGGAACGGCAGAAGAGTGCTGGATTCCTCCCCACATCGATTTAGCAAGCTTGCAGAGCCAGATGTTTTCAGCTGCTGGACCATGAAGCAGCAGAGAAGGCTCAGCCCATGCCATGGCGGGGTCAGTCGGACACCCAACCTAGGTCAGACTCATTTTCCCAGCAGCTACGGCTGGGACGCGTTCCACAGCGTTCCCCAGTTCACCGGAGCTGCAGGCCCAGGGACTGGCGTCTTCTCACCCCAGCCCCAGGCTGGCTGGCAGCCCCTCAGCAGCTCCTGCTGCTCTCACAGGCTCCATCCCTGCCACTGTTACAGAGGGAAGGGAGAGCTGGCTCTGGTCCTTTGCCCTCCACTCTGACCACGCACAGAGCAGCCCTCAGATGCAGCCACTGTCTCCAAGCCCTGCACTGGGAGGTCACCAGACCCCATTGTCCAACTCACTCGCCCCTGTGCCCAATTCTCACTTGCTCGTGCCCTCTGCTGTGCTTGGGCAGCTCTTCTGGCCCCCCCAGTTGCTCCTTGCTCAATTGAGCCCTCTCAGTGTTCTCTTCAACATCAGCAAACATGCTATGGCTCCACTTGGCATACGAGGAAACTGAGGCAGGAAGACTCAGCCCACCCCAGACGCCCCGCTGCCTGCAGCTCTCCCCGGCACAGCCTGCAGTGCCAACCACCACGTTACACACACTCAGCAACCTGGCACGGTGGGGGCCCGACCCACACCCTGCCCATCGCCCCCATCTACTGCCCAGCACAGCTGGGGAGGCAGCAGGTACCACCACCAGGACAAGGAGCATTTTTGAGGTGGGATGTAGCGCCAGAGGTGGCCAAGGAGGAAGAAGAGGAGGAGGAGGAGGAGGAAGGAGAGAGCTGTGTTGGAATGGCTGGCTCAGGGCACAGCACTGTTTGCTGTGGGTCTGGCTGTGACGGGCAGTACAGAACCATGGCTGGACGTGGCTCCAGGTTGTGCTCACATCCAGCTCTTCCCGCCACCACGGTGGCAGCTCCTCTGTCCACGCGCTGGGGCGCAGCCACAGCCTCACAGTCGGGTGCTGCCAACGTGGCCAAGTACGTCAAGGAATGAGGAAATAATCAACTCCAAACGGCTCTGAAGGCTCATTTCAAATGAGCATGTGGCCACCAGCTCCCGCTGGGGCCAGGCAGGGCTGCATCCGTGGGACACGTGTGTCCCACGTGCCTTGGCACAGAGACTCGTGCGCGCGCGCGTGTGTGTTTGTGTTTGCATCACTCATGTGGGGGCCACATGGCCGCAAAAGCCTGCAGAAAGGTGCGTGTGTGCATGTGTGTCACCTACACCTGTGACCTTGCACGTGTGCCCACGTGTCCGTACATGGGCAGTGGGGCAGCAGGACACGACACCACCATTGGCACGAGCGTGCCAGGCTTGCATGGATACACCGTCTGCACCTGTGTTCACACACTCAGTGTGAGCATGGCACTGCCACATGTGTTTTCTCATCCCCCACAACCCAAATGGGCTTGTTTCAGAGAATTCAACAGGGAAGGGACGCCTGTTGACCCAATAAAGATTTCAATAGCAAGCAGGAATTCACTGGGAAAGGTCTCGTGGTCTTCCTGAGTCATTCCACTGGGCCCCTATTACACAGTAGCTGTAACGAATTTCTCCAAGCCGGAAAACATTTTCAACTGGTTGCTCAATTCCTTCCAGTGCATTGAAAAATCCACTAATAAACTCTGCAACAAAACCCATTCTCACAGGGCTGTGAGCCTCCTCCAGCACTGCCATGCTCCCTGGCTCCACGAACCCTTGCACACACATGCACCGTTCCCTCCATCTGCCCCAGCCCCTGCTCCCAGTCCCATTTATGAATGAATCAGCACAGGCAGTGTTTAGCTGGTATTTTTCTTGAAAACCCTCCTCTCCAACACTCAAAGACTACACAAGAGAGACCCAACAGCTCAAGCCCGTGTCAATATCACTGAGCCCCGCAGGTTCCCTGCTTTCACGCTGTGGCCTGTGACTCTGTCACCAGCATGTCTGTGTGCCAACAGCAGTCCCCTTGTATGGAGCAAATGGCTTTATCTTGCATTATTGCATCCAGCTCTGATTTCCACTCCCAGACGGCTGGGCAGGGGCATGGTTACAACCTGAATCCTTCTCTTTAGGGCTTAACCATCTTTCTCCCACCAACAGCTCCAAAACAGGCAAAATGAACAGTGGAGAAGGCTAACGGGGCTCTGTGGGGTGACTGCCAGGTCTGCAGTGTCAGTCTCGTTTTCCAGCTCAGCCCCCATCCCTGCAATCCCTGTGTGCTCCTCCCAAGGATGTACCAGTAGCCTCAAATCACCCCTCTCTCTCAGGAGATGTCCCAGGGCACCCAGGCTGTGCAGAGCATGTCTTCCACACTTGCTCCGTGCCCTGGGAGAGCATCAAGCCCTTTCCTGCAAACCTGTTGCCCCACCCAGAAGACAGCAGGTTCATTAGCACTCCTGGCTTAAATGCTTTCACTGGGGTGAGCAGAGGGCTTGCTACCAGCCCTGCATCCTCTGCAGCAGTGTCAGGAGAGGTCCTGCTCCCCGAGGGGCAGGGACAGGGCTGGAGTCCTGTGCCACCCAGTACCCTGGTAATGGGGTACTGGGGTACCTGGACAGCTGACTGGTGCTCTGCTGACCACAGGCAGATGGATGGCCTGGGCACCATTCCCTGGATGAAGGCAAAAGTCCGTGGGCTGATGGAACTGGAGGTGCTGTTCCCCAGGGACACAGAAGCACAGCCTCCTGCCAGCGGGGACGGGGACGTGCGGGAGATGTTGCAGATACCCGAGGTCCCCACCCATGACTGCAGCAAGGCAGGCTGGGCTCCACACGTGCTGTTGCCCTGCACGTAGCCCTGCAAGGCTGCAGGAGGAGGTTGGACACAGCCCAGCACGTCCTGCGCTCGCCCTTGGCTGAGTGAGGAGAGGCTGAGCAGCAAGAGTTGGGGGAGAAATGGGGTTACAACGAGTAGCACTGTGGGGAGAGCATGTGTACTGCAGGGCCTGAGTCCCCCAAGGAACACCAGCCCTTGGAGAGACACAGCCAGTGGTGGAGAGGTGACAGGACCCCGCCTTGGCATGGCCACCCCACGTCTCATACCTTGCTGGACCCTTCTTCAAAATGACATGACTCTGTGGGAGGCTCGAGGGGTGGCTGCAGAGGGGGAGGAAGCCAATTCCCTGCCTGCACTCACCATTCCTATCACCATAGCCATCCCCCATCACTGCAGTCATCATCACTGCCACCATCACGACACCATCCCCACCACTGCCAACATCC
>VZRZ01003566.1:87219-102179 GCA_013398175.1 Climacteris rufus | reverse complement strand
TCCTTCATGTATTTGTAGCTTTGCAGACTGTTAACACCTAGGTATAATTTTTAATACTTTTCTAGCTTTCTTTTCCCACAGTGAAAAACTCTTAATAATGCATTCTTGAAATTCTATTTAGTTTTGCCTTTTAGTGTACAAGGACAATTTGTTTTTGTGCCATGTATCATAGACATAATAAAGGTAGGGAGGGCTCAAATGGGGCAGAACCCAGGGTGAGATTACCTCACCAACTGTCAGTTTGAATTGGATAATATTTGCTAGATATGCTAATAGGCTGATTTTATAAAGTGGTACGAATCTAATTCCGGGCACAGTTTTTCACCATATTGTGTACCTGAAAACTTTCAAGTAAAGGTTTGCCTTTATATTATTTTTCTAACGTTGTTTGGGAAAGTTTTTTCTATTCTAGGCAAGACAGCAGCTACCCCTTTGCTGCCATTGCTGTCTCTGCAGAGCATGAAGAGACCCAGAAGAGCATAGGTCCTCCACTTTCAACTGGGGCAGTGAAACCTCCCTTGTGGGCCAGGGGAGGATGAGTGGTCCTGACATCTCTCCAGCCAATAAGAGGCTGACACTGCATCAGTGACCTTGGAGGGTGTCTTGGGGGTTGAGGAAACCAGGACTGAGCCATCAGTTGGGGCAGTCACCAGCCCTCAAGGGTTTCCAGCCCTCTAGATCAAACTATTCAAATAAAATAAATGCATGAAAACTACGAAAAAAATCTTAGTGTCAGGAACAAGTCATGTGGTGTTGCTGTCCTCACCTTCTTTTTGCTTTTCTTAATGGGAGGGGTGGGATGTTTATCCTGAGGGGTCCTTCTCCATGTGCCATGTTGTTCCAGATTATTTTGCTGCTCCCCCTGAAGGCAAGCTTTGACCATCTCCATGCCCATTTCGGTAGCTGGTCCTGGGGCGGATATTTCTAGCTGGGGGTCTCCAGGTTCGGTTTGTGACCCACTGTTCATCACCCCAGGATGCCCATGAGCTCCTCAACCCCACCCTTTGTCCCCACATCCTGGGTCTCTGCTCTTCAAACAGCCCGTGCTGCCTGGTGTAGCCTTGCTGTGGCCACGACCAATTCCCTCTCCCTGCCTGGAGTCATAACTTAGTGTTGCTTTCTCTGTCACCCCAAAGTCGTACCCTGCCAAGGCAGGAGCCCCAAGAAGTTAATCACAGAGAAGTTCAAAGTCCTGCCCCGGGGGAGAGACAAAGCTAGACACCAGCATATATGTCGGGCTGCCTGGCTGGTGAGCAGCCAGAAAAAGGAAACCATGCCTTTGTCTTATATTAGGATCTAATTTTAAGAGTTGCCTCTGCCTGAATTAAGGTCTAAATTAGACCATAAGTTGAAGTCAATAGTATGGATTTTATTTAACAGTAAATGTGAGAAGGAGAGCTACAAATAAATAGGACGAGAGAGAGGGATGGGTGGGAGAGAAAGACAGAGAGAGATTAAGCAAAAGATACCACCACCACATGGATCCTTGCAGCATCCCACTGGTCCTTCTTCACCCCAGTCTTCTCAATAGTGAGGGTCCTGAAGTTGTTCTTCTGGAGGTACTACCTTTAAACAGTCCAAGTTCCAAGTATCCATGGGCTGTTCCCAAAACTTGAGATGGTATGTGCATAAGCACTTGCCTCCTTTGCCACAGTTTGCCATGGTGGGAGTTTTGTCTGGATGCTAGTCA
This sequence comes from Climacteris rufus, assembly GCA_013398175.1. Classification (NCBI taxonomy): domain Eukaryota; kingdom Metazoa; phylum Chordata; class Aves; order Passeriformes; family Climacteridae; genus Climacteris; species Climacteris rufus. The sequence continues at coordinate 100,489 of VZRZ01003566.1, read as the reverse complement.
AATCTTGACATCCATTAGTTCTGGAATTAACTTCTTCCTGCTGTGCTGTCTGTGCTTATCTCACATTCCTGTTGTGGTTTATCTTCTTCATAATACCAAACTTACCACACTAGCTTTGTGTACTGAGGCTTTGCTGACTAATTAAATTGTAGCTGGCACATTTGATAATGAAATGTCAAATTCTCAAGACTGATTGAGAGCAAGAATGAAGAAGCTGGCTAGGAAGGGCCATTTTCATTCTCTTCCCTTGTCTCCGTCACTCTAAAGACTGCAAAAACATTTCATTGACAAATTTGATGCAGAAATGCCTGTCATTTACCTGCTCTGGACATGATATAAAACCAGCCAGGGACTGTCTCTGTATATACTTGTTATGCATCTAATTGAGTGACCCAAAGTTAAACAATAACGCTCTGAAATAGCTGTCTAGAGCAAATATCAAGCTGATTCACAAGTGGGTTCTTTCTGCTGCAGTCGCTTCTGTTCTGAATCTCAACCTTTTAGTCCTGCATGTTAAAAATATGCTGTGGAAAAATAGTGTCTGACCTAAAGAACTTGCAATTGAGTTTCTGTCAGTAACAAGTATTAGCTGTAAGCAAAATGTAACCATTAAATTAAGCTGGATTTATTACACTGTTTCATCACTGAAATACCTCAGTGCAGCTGAGTTGCAAGTGCCATTCTTTTAATATCCTAACTGCCACTGAAATCAATGTTGGGAGAGTACAGAATCCTCTTTCTTACTCTGCTGCAGGGCAACTGAACTCCTTTGCACAAAACTAAATACAATGGATTGGCTAGGGCCTCATGTTTTTCATTCCCAGGATTTTACAGAAGTCTTTGATTTGGGATTATACTTCCGGAAACAATGAGTTCAAATGCTTTTTGCTAAGTAGAAAGTGTTGTGATTAACATTACAGATTGAATTCCTAATGCTAAAATTTGTGTAGAAAGGAGAAAAGCCACTTCATACTGAAGAATGATGACCAAATCTCCGGCTGTGACTTTTGTTAAAGATAACATGTACTTAAATGTTTTAACCTAAAATAAACACCGATGTGCATTTGCAGCTTAAAGAATATCTGTTGTCTTGAGAATCATCATTAGGAAAGGGTGTATTTTGGATTTACTCTTCTCTAACAAAAAGGAAGACCTTCTCTTAACGCAACCCAGCAGATCATCTGCAGCTGAGGGATCTGTCTCTTAAAATCAAGTTTGAGCAAGATTTTTAAGCTTGTGTTTCTGAATGCTAAGGAATAGCATTGTTGCAAGGTCCTCTGTATATCTGATATTTAACCTCCTAGAGGAATATTTTTGACACCGTTATCTTCAGGAGTTAGTGACTGTCACCACTGGAGTTGACTGGTTTGTGTTTTTCTGGTTTGTTTGTTTGTTTGTCTGTTTTAACTTGTTACAAATTTATTTATGGCACTATAAGCAGATGTATACCAAGTTTGAATGTATTACACTTTAGCCAAAATGTTAGTTTGGATTTTGATATATTGTTCTATATTTATCTCATTTGTTCAAGCAACTTGAATGATTACAATCCATTCAAGTTCTTTGAAGTTCTTTTACTTAACAAGTCTGTTACCTATCCCAGATGTGATTCTTTCTGTTCATTTTCAAACTGTTTGAAGCCTTTCTGGACTGCAGGCAGTCATCAGTACACTGTCTGCTTTAGAAACCATTTAAATCTCTAAATCTGTATGATTTTAAAGATCCAAGAGTCAAGGCCTTTGTGGGAAAGGGAAAAATAACACAAGAGTCTTCTAACCCAAAGTTCTGGAAATGTGGATGTCACAAATAGTTACAGTAAACATGATGCTCATGAAAATGTCTTTTGTTATTCACACAAATTATTTAATCGAACCCATTCTTTCCAGCAAAAGGAAAGAATATGTGAAGAGATCTTGTTTTCTGAGAGGACTATCATGATGTAAACTTAAAACACATAAACAACATTGTAGTTCTTGCTTTATTTTTTTAAGTTCTTATTTTGTTTTATTTTATTTTTGGGTGGGGGTGTTAAGTCTGTCTTTTGTAACTGGAAGCACAATGTGACAAATCTTAATGTTAGGATGGTGGAAGGAGGACTATTTTTTTGGAAAGAATTTAAAGAATATTTGTGTTACATTCTGGCATCTAATTTGGGTCAGTAGAAAAAAAATAATTTCTATGGTGTATCTTACATAAGTGAAAAAAAGGCCATCTCAAAATTGTAATGGCTATAAGGCCTATAGATAGGTAAAGTTTTGGTGAGATTTTTGGCTGTTGCATATAAATTTTTTTTACCTTCATATTTAGTGTTCCTAAAACTCCTGCTAAAACATGACTTAAAGCACTTCTCTGCAAAAGGTATTTAAGAAGATTTGGTTTGTTCTATTATTTTATGATAACATTTTATTTATACCTGTGGTTTCCACTTCATAATGATTTTTCTGCTGTTTCTGTGATACCTTAGCTAATTATCTCTGCTTCTATTTCTAATTATCCTGAAGTCTACAGTCTTTTGCAAATTAATATTCTGTCTGCAACAACTAGTGCCACAAGGTACGGCATGTCATACATAGATGGTATCTTTTAATTGTGAATCCAGTATACACTATTGTCTGCTTTTGTAAGTTGTCATTAACCACTAACAGTTTTATTCCCCATACTTCTTTACAAGTTGATACATACATTCATAGACATGTCAACACATGAAGCATGTGCAAATAAAAATTGCCTAATGTCCACGCTGGCAGAATGTATTGCTTGGAAACAGTAGTATTTGCACTTAACTTTTTTCTGCTTGTTAAGTTTTCTTCCTTCAATAATTGTTGGATGCCTTACAGCTTATTGTAAATTGTTCAAAAGATTTTTGATGGATGTTGTAAGTTGACTGAACTGTAAGAACTGGATATGTGTTTAATACAGATAGCTTTTCCCTGAACCACTCTGGGAATTTAGAAAGGATCCAATTTATATGTTGCTCTGGGAAAGCCTTATTTGTACTTACAGTATAATTTGCAAAACCATACTGTCAGTTAAATTCATGTTGTCCTTTTCTCTGCCTTTCTGCAAGGTGCTCATAAATACATTTCTGCTGAAGTAATTGTTGTAGACACAAAGAGAAAAAAAAGAAAATCTCTGAAATTTTTGCAAGTCTTTTTGGTTTTGCTTTTGGTTTTCTCTTTTTGTTTTCTTTTTTTTTCCCCTAGCATCCAAGATCTATTGTAAAGAATAATCTTTAAAACTTACTCTTAGTTTCTAAACTCAACAGAAAATAACAGTCTTAGCTTGTGCTGAGCAGACTTGCTCTAGAATGACTTTTATCTTGTGTTAAATGGCTGATCAGTGTTAGAAATATTTGCAATGAAAAACTAGTATCTAGCTTTTCCTAGTGTTACTGATATTTGTTTATGGCATTTGCTGTGATGTACTGAATGACTTTGTTTCCCTTATTCCCTTATTTTGTTTTAGCAGTTCTAATATACAATTATTTGTCTGATCTCTTTTCAAGTCATAGATTTGAAATATTGCTAGATTATATAGATTTTAAAAAGCTTTGCACAGCTGGATTGAAGGACGTTAATACTACTGGCAGTTATTAACTAAACATTTCCAAAACACAGCCTAAGCAAAAACCCCCATGTGATCTGATATCTGGTGACTTCATGCTTCTATTGGCATTTGTGTGAGATGCATAGAATTGTCTGTCACCTTTACTACACACAAATAAATCCATATGTTTCCCTCACAGATACCTTAATTTTACTCAATCATTAAGTCAGATTCACTATCTACATAATTTATTTCCTTTTAGTCTATTAAAGATAATGAAGCCTGTGGTGTAATGTAACTAGAGGGTTAGTCAGTAGAAACTATATTAATATAAACTTTTTTGTGAGTACAAGGTGGCTACTTGAGATGTACTCTGACATAGGCACTGCATCTTGTTGAAGTGACAAATGCAGGCTAAGAGAGCCTGATACCCACACCACTAAATTCTCTAGCCCAAATCATTATTATTCCCTGAGTAATAATGATTGCACCAGTGTTCCCAAGAAATATCTAAAATTAAAAAAATATTATTCTGAACAATAAAATCTCACCTGAATCTGGGAAGAATATGTTTCGTTACAGAGATGCAAGTTTTGAAATTATATAGAAATTAGTTTAGAGAAAACAGTTTCTTTGATTTCATTTTTCACATTGTGTAGGAAAACTTGACCTCATCAGTCAGTATATAGCACTTCAGCCAGCAACTAAGCTCTGCACAGTCATTCACTCATGCTCAGGGGGATGGGGAAGAGAGTCAGAAGAGTAGAAGTTAGAAAACTCATGGCTTGTGGATAAAGACGATTAAATAAGGACAGCAGAAACTGTGCATGCAGGCGAAGCAGACCAAGGAATTCACTGACCACTTCTCATGGGCAGGTGTGTTCCATAATCTCAAGGAAAGCGGGGCTCTACAATGCGTAACAACCACTTGGGGAGACAAACACCATTATTCTGAATGTTCATAATTCCGAATGTCTTCCCTTCCTTCTTCTTCCTACAGCTTTTTATTGCTGAAGTTGTCCTCACATGGTATGGAATAACCCCCGTGGTCAGCTGGGATCAGGTGTCACAAATGCATTTTCCTCCTCAGCTTCTTGCCCAAGTCAGCCTGGTGAGGTGGGGAGCAGAAATGATCTTGACTCTGTGTCAGTGCTGCTAAGCAGTAATGAAAACATCCCTGTATTGTCAACACTGTTTCCAACTCAAATCCAAAACACAGCTCCATAACGGCTGCTGTAGGAGATTTTAACTCTCCTCCAGTCAAAACCAGCACAGAGACAAAAGCCCTTCACTGCCACCCTCCAGTCCCTTAGTGTCTTCTCATTCAATATATTTAAACAATTTACATTAGAATTGCTGTTGATTTGTAAACTACCTAATGAACATCCTTGTGGTAGAGAGGAAGATGACAGTGCAGAGCATCTTTTTAATACTTCAGTGAAAGAAAAATTTTTTTTCCCCTTCATTCAGAGATTAAAAATTATATTGCCAATCTGAAATTGTGATTCTCTTTTGTTTGCTTTAGGAAATTCTGCGTTAACTGTCGGTCAATGTTTTCTGAATTTTGTAATTTTTGAGCCAGGAAACACGTCACAGCTGCATTTTTGTTTCAATTATGAATTCTTTAAGTTTTCCACTGAGAATTTTTCATAACAACTCTGTCCATATCTCTTATTGTAAATTAACAGGCTAAACTAATTCAGTTTTTTGCCCTTAGTGATTTCTACTTTTCTCCTATCTTGATTTCTGAGGTATTTTTATGCTGAACTGATATTTCTCAAAACCTTCAAAGTCTGCCTTCTCCTTCTCCTACACCCTTACAGAAGGATCTCCTCCACACTTACATGACCCAGCTGCTGCTCTCAAAATCAAGCACAAGGAACACCAACGCTGCTGGGGAAAACCACATCCCAGTAACAAACATCTTTTTCCTTGCTGTGTGAAGATAGGCATAGTGAGAGGGTGCAAGGATAACCAGCCACCCACCAAAAAAGAAGCCTGCTGTTCACCTCTCTGGCCATGGAAAGAGAACACACCATGGAAAGAGCTGTACCATGGAGGCAAAGAAGCAAGAGAAGTCCTGAAGATGAGAGTGGCAGTTGGAGTACTCTAAGCTCTGCTTCATGCTCTGGCCTCCATCTTAGTCAAAAATACCTGTGGAGTTTTAAAATGCTGTCTTGTTTCTCTGCTGTATGCCTAAGGCTCAGTACTAAGGGAGAAGTAGATGTTAGATTTAATTTTTTTTCTTTTTTATTACAGTATGAAGGAAAAAAATCCATCTAAATTTTCAATTGCGTACTTGCATAGTAGGAACCTTTAAAGCAACAAGTTTGATTTTGCCACCAAATGTCACAGCTCATTAAACTCTAGAAATAATTTTATCTCTTGCAGAAAATGTTATGAAACATGTAACATGTAACGTAACAACTTTATGTATTCTCAAGATACTAGAGATGAAGGCTGAGATTTTTCAAGAGTACTTCATGTTGGCAAAACACTGCTGTTGTTCAGGTAAGTGGGAGATTTAACAGTGTCTTCCACAGAAGCACTGTGAGGCAACTGACACTTTTTGTGGTTAAACATTGCTTTCCTTTCTTTTTATTTTAGGAAAAGAAGGAAATCTATGTATTTAAATAGAAAAAAAAAATTGTGAGTACTACAGGTATTGCATTTGTAGAATAGTAAATTGTTGACAGCAACAGAAATGTTCTAGGCTGCATAGTCTGGGATATTTTAGCTGTCTCTGAATGTGCTGACTGACCCCTATGGAGCAGTACAGCTCTTTATAGAGGCACCCAATGAGGTATCAGAAGATATGGTGCAGCATCCCAGCAATTCGTAATTTCTTTGCTTGGTGCCAGAATTAGTTGTTTGGAATATGACACTCTACTGTGGTTTGCAAGGAAGCATCCTCAATACCTGTGTAGATGCCCATCTGACCTCATATGGGAAAACTGCAGAATGAAAAAACAACTCTTCCAGCAGAGTAGGAAACATGGTTTCCTGAGACTTTGCTTCATAATGTTGCACTTCAGGTATGCACATGGATGCATACACAGGTTTCTGAATACAAATGGCTAGAAATAGTTTTGAAAGACATGGAAAATTTCTCTGCCATTATAAAGAAAAATGAATATTTTAATAAAGTTTGTGATAAAATTATGTTGAATTGTTTATCTGTTTTCTCTCTGAAGAATGCTGTTGTCTTTCTCTTCTGAATTATATTCTACCAATATTTTGAAGTGCAGCCCCTCAATTAATAAAGATATCAAATTTATGGAGAAGGATGGAAAGGTACCTCGGAGGCAACTAAACCTTTTGACTAACAAGGGCTGCTAAGCCAATCTAAACTGCTGCTAAATGATCTCAACCTTTTTAGGAGTTCACTCATAGATCGAGGCAATGAGCAACTCCTGAGCAGTCTCAGTATGTGAGTTGCTGCTATAATCCAAAGCTTTGCACAAAAATACCAGTCAGTGTGCTTGAATGAGTATTTGTGGTCTTGTTTTCATGTCAGAGTAGTAATCCATTGTCCCATACTTAGTGGGAATGGTAAGTTATTATGGTTACAAACTTGAAAATAATTCTAAGACAAGTTCAGATTTTTGTTAGAACTACTGCTTTTGTCGGGATAGTACAAAACACAGTAAATCAAATTTCTAGAAACAGCATAGAGGTGCAAAATGTTTTCTGAACTCCTTAATATCACTGTAAAAGGACTAGAGAGTGCATTTTGATAATCGGAACACAGACCCATTCTATTCTTCACTGTTTTTAGGATTTTTTGGGTTTTGGTCCTTTTGCTGGAAGGTTGCTCGCTGCTACTGTTGATAATCTGTTGCACTATCCAGGCAAAATGCAGTCTTAGGCTCTTGTCTAGCTGAAACCTTAATTTTTCTGAAAAATACCATAATTTCGTTAAAGATCTTCCCAATAATTTTGTCTTTAAGGTTGGACATATCTTAAAGAAAATGAATGGATGCAGGGCCAAAATGGTGCTATACAAAACCAGAATGCTCCTGCTATATTTTGATCTTCCACAAAGGGAGATGTTTAAATATTATGCTTAATATTTATTTTCTAAAAAAATGTATGGATTGCTAGGAAGTTTTTCTTACATTATTAAAGTAGCATCAAGACCTGTATTATCCAAGCAAAGAAATCCGCCTGTGAAGTATGTTATCCAGTGCCATGGCCTTGTTTCTGTGTTTCTAGCTTTAATCTATAATGTTTGCGTAAAGAAAATCTTAAAATTTTTCAATGAAGCAGTGGACAATATCTATTTATTATAAAATATTTATGGAAAAAAATTCTGATTGTGACTTCTTCAACTCTCTGAAATGTTCCTTCCATCTTGATGAAATCCATGTTCACTGAAACTTCTCAAGAGACAAAATTGGCAATCGAAATAAGCCAATTACAGTTCCAGATATGTATTTATTTTGGAATTTAAGAAAATATATTAAAATTAGGAGAAACAAATGAGTTAACTATACAAATATAAATCTGCATGTGTAAAACTGTGACTTTATAAAAATAAATCTCAGTATATACTGAGAATTAATTAAATAATTTTTGTGTTCTTCTGATTCTTAAATCTGTAGATTTCCATAATAGACAGAAAATTTTATTATTTTGTCCAGCGACTTTTTCAACCATCTTTTAAAGTTGCTGTGCGAGGATAAGTCACACTATAAAATAACAAAAGAAGGGGTCTTTTGTTAATTTTTTTTAACTTTACCTAGAAAAATTAAAGCAGAAAACTATATATTAAAAATATATTTATTCTATGAAATACTGGTGTTTTTTTAAATCTATTGCCTCTTTGGACACAATTAGTCTCTGAAAATATGTCTTCAAAATTAGTTTTAGTTGTATAGCACACATACACATATATCAAAACTTAAAACACACCTTATATGAACTGTTAATGAATAGATACATTCAAATAGGTTTTTTAGAATTATGTTATCTAGTAAGAGACAAAAGAGTTACAATTATGAAGTGCTAAGGTTGGATATAAGTCTAATCTTTATCCTTAAAACTATTGTCTATTACATCTCATTTGTATCTCTGAATGTAAGCTGGTTTCTGGCAGTATTAGTTATAATTCTGTTATGGTTATACAACTCAAGGTTGTAAAAGGTTCTACTTTCTAACTATTTTTTGCAAAACCTTTAGCCAAAGTATGTAGTTTATGTGAAAATCACTTGTACCTCATTGACTTTTTAAATGACTGAGATGCCACCAGAGGAATGAATATTTATTGGGATTTCAGCATGTTCACCTGCGCCTTTCCCTTCCCCTTCTCCTTCCTGTTTCCCTTTTCCTTCCCATATTTACACATCTAACATGAAATTTGGCCTATAAGTATTTGCTGTTCTGACAGAACACCTAATTAACATATAATCCTGTATTAGTTCTGATATATGTTCATTTCTACTTTTGTGCTATATGTAAGTCTTGGGAAATATTAGAGAAAAATTTCATACCCTACTGTAATCTGAAAGGTTCTAATTTACAACAGTTGTGAAAACTGAAACAAGCAGCAGAATTCCACGCATTACATTTTCTGCTGTCATTGAAGTTATCTATATGTATGGAATGCTAGAAATGTATAATTTGTACTCAATGCCTGACCTATATTTCAGCATTTAAATGCATTATCAGTGTTTTACAAAAATAAACCCAGGATTGCTTTTGTTTTGTACAAGTTGTAATTAAATTTTATAAAATTAAATATTTGAACATGATTAAATTTTTGTTCCATGAAAGACTAAAGTAGAAGCTGTTTTGCAGTAGAGGCTATCCCACTGGAAAACATGATATGACATAAATTTTGCTTTAAACTGTTTCCTTACTTGAAGAGTATGGAGATGCACGGATATATGAGATATCTTTTTGTCAACAGCTGAATAAGCATAGTCATGCAGGGATTCTGCCAAACACCTCTCATAGGAAAGGTTTGATTGCTTCTGTGACTTTTATTGCAAAGATGCTGTGCACAGACGTGCTTTGGAAATATCTGAAAACAGAAATCAGTTTGTGTCCTGTCTCTCAGGAAAAGTCAACCTCTTCACATAGCCGTCACCTTGCAGGCTTCGCTGATGATCTGCCTTGATTCTTGGGGTGTCAGCAGCCATGCTGAGAAGCTGGGAGCAGGGAAAAATGCAGACAGATGTCGCAGTAACGACACAAAAGGAAGAGACAGAGACACCTGTTACCAGGAGGAGAGAGCAGGAAGGAAGGGGGGCCAGACCCACCTTCTTTATTTTTTATATACATTTAGAAATCACTATTCATTGGAGGAAATCAGTTCTTCCTCCCTCAATCACAGTGGTCAAAGGAAATGTCCATCAAAGTTCTGTGTCCAGGAGAAAGGAATGTACATGATAAGATACAGTTACAATAACATGGCCATGTTTACAGAGGAAACTGTGAGAAACTAGCTACAGAAGAATGACAACATCCAGAACTGCAAAAATCAGGGCAACAGACAGAAGTGAGATGATGTTCAATTTCCTCTTAATTAGATTTAACTGAAATACAAGTTACTTCCGTTTCTATGGTGGATCATGAGTGTAAGGTAGAGATTTTGTTGCTGTAATCATTTGTTATTTTTAGCTGCCATTTCTAGATGCTTCATGCAAGTGCAACTACTCTGCTCTCTCTGTGCTGAGGGTTTTTTTACATATTTCTTGGTCATTTTTTTGATCTCAACACAGAGGTGTCCAGCTGCTGCAGCACATTGTCCAATGCTTTGCTTCATTGTGAGAAGATGAATGAGGGCCCATTAAGAGAAAGGGCCCTTGATGGAGAACAATCAACACTAAAAGAACAATCCAGTGAACACATCTTTGCAGGCATAATTTACTCTTATGATTTGAGATCCTGGAGAGGATTTTGCTGTTAAATATAGCAAAAGTGGATTTTGTGAAAGCACTGAGTAATTTTTTTTAGTTACACATTGGAAAGCTGCCTTGTCTACTGTCATGGGTCGAAAGCAACTCACAAAAAGAAAAAGTGTATGATTGAGAATAAGGATTTGTGAGACAAATATTTTGAGGCAAACACCAGGCTTAACTTAAACTATAAACTACTTTTATTAACAGAATTAGCAAAAAGGTTTAAGTAACAAAATAAGTATAAAGCACTTTTATATTTTCCCTTCCCATCTACAGTTCTCATTTCGTTAGTAAAGTCGCAGGGATATACACATGGAGGAGATTCTCTCTGTTATACTATGGAATGCCTTTTTCTGCAGGGAGTATAAACTTCTTTACTGTGTTTTAACAGTGCACGAGGTGGCATCCTGCCTGAGCTGCTACTACGTAAAAACCCTCCCACAAATGAATGTAGTTGTGCCAAGAACTGACTCTATGTGGGCCAGGAGTTCATGGGATATAATTTTAAGGATGAATTGCTCTGAAGTCAGAAGCAAAGGCTTTTTTTTCCTCTCTCTTCTTCTGTTTTTAGTATCAAGGGTCTTTGTTCTCTGTTTAAGTCTCTCATTTGCTCAATACACCTCTCACTCTTTTCATCGCCCCGTGCATCTCATGAATTGTAGGGAAAAACAGTTCAATTTACTATAATTCTACCACAGCCTGCAGAAAAGGATCCAGTTCCAACATCTGAGTCTCCTTTCCCCCTCCTCCTCCATCTAAAATGACGTCGGCCATGTGGTCCTTCTTTCACAATCACTTCCTTTTCTCCAAACCAAAGAGAGAAAACAAAAAAAGGGAAAAAACTTATTACCCCAATCACCAAAGTTAATGAGTTTTTACCAGTCTAGGTGAAACTTCCACGAGATCTTTGCAGTGTTGAGAAAAGTCAATTCAGTTCAGACTTTATGTCAGGGAATTGCTCCATGCTTTTTGCTGCCATCCACATGGCCTCCCGCCATCACCATGTGACAGTGTTCATTGCTGCAAATGTTACCAGCATTATGCCGGGTGCCAAGAGAGTTCTGCCGCTCTTAGCTCTGCTCCTCCGTTTGTAATGCAGTTTGTGAGAAAAAGCGGCTATATTAATAAAGTTCACCACAAGCCGGATAAAAGTAGTTTAGCTACTGTGTACTTGAGTCTGGCCTGGCCCATGGCTGTGCCATGTGCTCGTGGCCCTGTCAGCAGTTCGGGCAGCTCCAACAGTTCCAGCGCCAGGGTTTTTTGACCCATCACAGTGGCCACAGCTCCGGCACAGTGAGCTCCAGTCCCATCCCATTTCGGCGTGGTGGGGCCTGGCCGCATGGCTTCGTACCATTCAGGCCTGGCCCAGCCCGCTGTTCCTCTCCCCCAACGGCAGGAAAACAGCAGATTTTAATACCTTCTCTTGGATGTGTCATCGCAAAAAAAGTGAAACTTGAGCTGTCTATTGGTTTTGGGGTATGTCAATCTTTGACGTTATACAGGACTGGCTCTTCTGTAAAGAGCCACTCCTAGGGCTCCGCCCCTCTCCTCCCCAGCAGTTTCAAAGGAAAGACTACCTCATGTAAACCAGCACATCTACCCAGTCTCCTTAAAGGAGAAGACTTGAGATGAAGAAAATACGTTAAAAGGCAGTTTTTAAAGTAGATTGTTTCAGTGTATGTTCTTTTATGTCTGTGTTTGTATATTTTTTCAGGAGAAGAGAATTATAAATTGGGGTTCCTGGGAATACTCAAGACTGTTTTACTCCTAAACTGAAACACTAAGACAATTGCCGTGCAAGGAGATCTGGGAAAAACAACAGATGGAGCTGGGAGAACAGAAGGGTCAAAATGTTGTGGCTGGGCAACAAAGAAAGGAAAGCAACCTTGGCTTGACCACCAACAATGAAATGTATTTATAGGACTGAGAGATGTGACCTGGGATTGGAATTTAATAGTATATGAAAAAATTGGTTTGCTCAAATATATATTGTGTTCATTCTGCTCCTCTGTAAAATACTTTTATAATGTAGCCCCTTTAACTCTGTCATTCAGCAGGGAAGTCCTATGTTAAATAGTCACATGGTCTGAGCTTCAATCCACATACTGGGAAACATACTGTGTTGGGTGGTTGTGGCTTTACCCACTGTTACTTATATAACTTAATAAGGAAAGCTCAAATTTGACTAATCCTTGTTGCTGCAATCTAGTGCTTGGCAAAAGGCCTACATTTATAGTACTGGTTATTTGTGATGTTCAAATTAATATATAATCCCTTTTCCTTCATTTCATTACATTTGAATTCTTGTTCTTTGCAACCTACTGTGTCATTAGCATTCAACAGCTAGTTACAGGTCTGTCAGAGGTTGGGGAATTGTCTTGGAATTTTCTCCCATCAATGTCACCAGGTAACAAATAGGCGGACCATTAAGGCCATCAGCTCCTTTGTGAAAGACAAAAGAAGTAGGTTTGGGTGGGGACGGGGAAGAGGGGAGCCGAGCCGGCCGAAGGGGAAGGGAAACAGTCTCATCTCGCTCTCTCGTCCGGCGAGGAGGAAAGGAGAGGCTGCTCTCTGAGCTTTGGGGGCTGCAACCGGAGGAAGACTCAGCTGTGTCCTGTTTTTCGTTCTCCGAGTGGGGGTGAGCTTTAATTTGACCTTTTTCATTACCGAGAGGGAGCACATCTTCCCGGGCTGCGTTTTCTCGCAGCAGTTACTGAGAGAGCTCGGCTGCTCCTTTTGCTGCCTGCTTCCCCCTCTGCTGCCTGCTGCCCTCCCCCTCCCTTGCCGCGGGAGGCTGCGGTGTTTTGCTGGAGAATTCA
>VZRZ01003566.1:35340-87178 GCA_013398175.1 Climacteris rufus | reverse complement strand
AGGTCATGTTTTAAAAGTCTTCCTTTTAAATGACTTTGCGTGCCATTGATTTTAATATAAGAACATAATATACTTTATCACAGTGTTACTCCATGTAGGTGGACATTTTATTTAGCTTTCACCTAACTTGGGTAAGGCTGTCCCTGGAGTTCCTCATGGCATCTTTCTGTGATGAATCCAAATTGGTTTTCTTACCCACAGTTTCTAAGAAATCTCTATTTCCAGACCCCTCAAAAGCATAGGATCTCATAAAAGCTGGGAGGACAACACATTGTTAAACTTCTACCATTAAAAAAATTGATATCTTATTCGTTTCTTTTGTCTTGTTTGATCTGTTATAAAAAAATATTGCATCTTACAACCAAGCGGCTCTATGTTTTGTGTACATCTTGTATGGAACTTAGACCAGACATCATTGTGAAATGTGAATATTCAGTTGACCTGTCTTGTGTTAAGGTCTGTTAATACATACAAAAGATATAAAGGAAAGGGTTGTGATCTGCCTCTGAGGCAGGGTAACCAAGTTTATTTTTAACAGATCCTTTGGTGTGGGTTAAAGCAAAATGACACCAAATAACTAATACAACAATGAATTTCATTTGAAAAACTGCTTTGATATTGTAACTGGAAAAAAAACTCTTATGGGATTGGAAAAGGGGTCTGTAGCCATTCTGGAGTTTATGATCAATCTAAGAGAGGAAAATTGGAAAGAGAAAAGTTGAGAAAGAGAGATAGGAGAAGAGATACATACATACATACATACATACATACACACATACATACATATCACCACCCGTGGTTCCACCAATGCATGTGTGATCATGGCCTGAGGTCATGATAAGCAGTCCTGCTCTGTCAGGGATAGAAACCCACATATGTATCGGAAACTCGGGTTTTATAACTCTGGTTCTTCCAATGAGTGCCCCAGTACATCCTCCATGAGTTTTGGGCATGCACAATCTTCTTTCTGGAAGATTCTGGAAGTTTGTTGACATCGAGAGGGCAGGTGAATGTGTTTGTCTGTGTGTCCAGGCATGCCTGAAAAAATTTTCTGCATAAAGCTTCTGAGTAAACTTTCTGAGTTTTGCAGTTGTGCAGTGATTACTTGCAGGGTGGGAAGGAGAACAGCATGAAAAACCCTCTATCCTGTCCCCAGTTAAAAGTGGTTTCCCTTTAGTTCAGAACCAGCTTGATTAAGACAAAATTTAGCCTCAGGGTCCAAGTGGGTCACTACGGAAAGTCTGAGAGATGTTTCTTTAAAAGTTTGTCTTTATATTAACCCCTCCAGGATGGATATGAATCTCTGGTAATAATAGTTTCTGGCACAATTTGTCATACAATTGGTCCTTCACATGTGAAAGACACTTTGGTCTTATTTCTGACAGGTTAAGAAAAGTACTATTTGTGCTGATTCTGTCCAGATATATGGTAACTTAGGGACTAATGGTGACCTCTAGTTTCTCTTGCATCACTGCTGACACTATTGATCTGCTGGAGAGGCCACTCAGGAAACTTGCTTTGTTATTATACAGTCAGGGAGCTTATGTCAAATATAAATCTGGAAAGAGGGAAAGAAGATAAATCAGAGAATTTTTTAGGAGTATTATTATTTTTTAAGTGGAAAAATAATTGTGAACTTCAGAATGCTTTAAGATGCACAGAATTAAAACTTAGGATAATGAATTTAAGTGGTCAAGTGTGTGTGAGAAGAAACAGACAAGTCAGTAACGCAGTGTGAATTGCAGACATATGACAGAAAAACTCTATTCAGCAGACAAATGAAGTCTTTCACCTATGAGTCCAGAATAGGAAAGATATCCACAAATATAGCAAAGAGGAGAAGAAATGTTAAAATGGAGTTTAATAATATAGTGATAATGAGGGACTGTAATTTTCTGAGACAGGAGTGATTCTTATCACAACAGGTCAGGGGTTATGTGCAGTCAGAAAACCAAGATTGTAGCTGGAAGACATGAGAAGGTAATTGAAAATTGGATGCTGGATTGAGTAGGGGAAGTCTGTCTTTGTGCATACAAAAATTTGCTGACATGCATGTAGGAAAGTAAAACAGCCATTTTCCAGGGTGAATGTAAGGTAAATCTAATAATGTTTGAGTACAGAGTGCATTTTATCTCCATTACGTACTGGGAGAATAGTTTTAATAACCAGTGTAACCTAAATGTCAAATAAAGAAGATTTTAACTTATCTTTGGTGAAATGGACATTTTCTTAAGTTGCTTTGCTGAGCTAAGCGAAACCCCCGAAATAAAAAAGATGCCAAAAGAAATAATGCTGGAAATGTTTTGATATCCTGTTTTTTGGCATTCACCTGCACCACTTCCTATGCTGCTTAATGTCCCATATCAGACAATTTCTTTTATTTGAATTATTTGCAGTTCACAAACACATCCTCTTTGCTATTTAAAAACAGAGTTGGGCAGAAAAATAGCCAAACATGCTTATTTAAACAATTAAATATTTTCCCCTGAGGTAGGGTTCTTTGAATACCATGACACTGAACAATTAAAAATGCTTTCTTTAAGTATCTTTCAAAGCAACAGAATCCTTAAATTTTGACATTAAAACTTTATAATATAATTCCTAAACAGACCATGATTTTAAAGTCCATTTGCAGACATTTGGAATTTAAAAATCCCTCCTTCCCCCTTCCAGCCGTGCTACCCCCTGCCATAATCCAGTGTATTTGATAGATATTGGGACTGGAATTGATAAAGGAAATGACTGATATACATTTGAGAAGCACACTGTTGCCATTGCCTTAGAGCTGTCTGTGTGTCTTCTACTTGGAACACATACATGTATCCAGAACTCTGAATGTTAGAAGACTGTCCCAAATCATGCAACATTTTGTGAGCTCACTTGTCTTGTCTGTCTCAAATGTTTTGTGTGTCTTAAAATAGGAAGCATGGTCAAAAGAAATGTGTTTGTCTATTTGCACCCATTCCCTATTTCATTTACAGGCAAGATGCTCAGCCTGCAGTTATTTCACTAAAGCATAGATTTTCAAACTCTAGCAGAGAGCACATGGTAGCTGGCTATTTGGGATATTCTCCCATCTTACAGCCATTGAAAACCAAATCTCAAATCTTCTGTTCACCAGGTGAAGGGAATATCTTAATTCAAACCATTTTGTTATTGGAAAAGGAATCCTTTTATGCCAGCTTTTCAAGAGTTTTCTTCCAATGTTTTGATTTAAAATATAAATTTTTTTTATCTTAAAACTTCCTTTTCTGCCAACAAGAATGAAGAAAAAGAAATAGTGTCAAGGCTCAAACAATTTTTTTCATTTTAGCTGGAGACCTGAAGAATAGTACCGGTTACCATCTCCTGACTGTTATTTCTCTTTTTGAATCTTTGTGGTTTTGAATTATTGAGTTACCTAGTGAAACAGAAAGTGTGAGGATTTGTAGACAAATTTGCAATAGTTACAGATGGTAAATGAAGTACAGTGATTGCCTGTAGTGATTGCATGAGGCTCAAATTTCTAGTAATTCTGTGAATGTACTCTAAGCTTGACATCCCCAAGGCAATCAAGCACAATGGCTTTGGCTGAATGTGCTTAGAGTAACTAAAGCTGAATTTAAAAGTTAGCAAAACTTTATAATAATTTTAGGAAGTGTCACAGTATTTGAAGGGACAGAACATTATATCAACAGTTGTTAGAATTGGCACCTGACAAATAGCATTTAAATATGTATTTTTGAATTGCAGAAAAAATGGCAATGAACTGAGCGGAATTAACTGGTCGTATATTCACTGAAATGTATATTTGGAGGTCTTTTCTCCTCAAATAATGCACGTGGCATAGAGTGAAAACAGAAAGACACATTTTGCTTTCATATGGGGTGGTCAGGGAAGGGCATGAATGTGCCTGTAAAACAGTATATCCTTAATGATACTCTATGAGCACCTTCCTCAACAGTCCATTTGTTCAACTGAGTAGTCTTCAAGTAATTTATTCTATGAACAAGTCCTATTAAAATGGCATTATTTGAAACCAGCTTAAAAAAACCCCATTTTTATGTGAAGTAGTTAGCCTTTCTCAGTTTTTTAAACCTTTTCATCCTGAATTCCTTTAGGAAAACTACAGGAGATATCAGTCAGTTTCAATCGTTGTTCAAAAATTAATTTCTACAATGACCAGTACATATTAGAAGTGGGGCAACAGATATGGAGAAATTTAGTGACTAATCCAATTTACCAAAATATATACCATGGAATGCCTGGTTTCAAGTTCAGAACCATAGGCAATACTTCATGTTTTGAAGCAGAGGAATGAGAGGAGAGGATACAAATGGACCAAAAAGAATATGGATATGCTAATCTGTGTTTCTTCAGGGCACACTGTCACAGAAAATATTTAAAAGTATTGACTGTGACCTCAACATCAGACTTTTATTTTTTTTGAGAGAATGACTGCTTTTATCACATGGGGAAAAATACATCTTGTAACTGATATGGAGATTACTTTAAAAAATCCAAATGCTGAAACAGTAATCTCCAGCCATTAACACTACAGTTATTGCCATCCAAAAATAATTTACAAATCTTCTCGCAGCTGCTCGCAGCTGCTTATCAAGAGATTGTTGTGAGACAAAGCTGGGCCAGAAGAGGTTTTGCTCATCATGCAGTCAGTGTAATTAGTTTAAGAATAACCTCTCCCTTGTGTACCTGAAACAATTCTATCAGGTAACAGACCCAGCTAGATAGACACCACAAATATATTCACCACCACATAGAGATGGACAGGTCATCAAGGTAAGGTATTTTGTTGAAGAAATTGATTACTAAAAGATTCTAATCATTGTATCAAAGAAACTTGTAGTAAGTCTTTGTAGAGTTAAAAAATGAAGTATTTGCTTTCATGTATTTGATAATATGCAAAAAACAACAGTGGATATTTTTTGCATAGTAGTTTATCTCTCTATTTTGTGGTAAGGATAAAATGTTTTCATATGCCTTTTTCTTCTTTCTGTGTAGTTGTTAAAGAGAAAACCTCTGAAACAAGCCAAATTATCTGAATGGAAACATTCTCGATTTTGAGATGAGATTTTTATTCGTACATGCTTTTTATATGCATTTGTGAGAGCTATTTTTCTTCCTCCCTTGAGAAAGTGCCACTAGATGGAGCAAGTGTTGTTTTAAAAAAAGGGAAAAAAAAAAGGACAAACCCCCAAACCTCCCCCAACCCCCCCCAAACCAAACAAAAAAAACCAACAACACACCCTCAAACAAAAAACAAAACAAAACAAAAAAACCCAAAACTCAAACAAAAGAAAAAGAAAGAGACAAAGAAACAGAAAAAGAAACAGAAAAAGAAAAAGAAAAAGAAAAAGAAAAAGAAAAAGAAAAAGAAAAAGAAAAAGAAAAAGAAAAAGAAAAAGAAAAAGAGAAAGAGAAAAAGAAAAAGAAAAAGAAATCAAGCAGAGTGAACTCCTATCCTAAAGCCTGAGAAGGATAAGAATACACATCATTTATACATGCAACATCTTTGTTATTAAAAGTATTATGCTAAACTATGGAAGTTTAATATATTTGAAAGCTTTCTAATCAAGAAAATTCTTTTTACTTTTTCTGTAAATAGCTTAAGAGAAATTATGCTTAAATGAACGCTAATACAAGGTGCTGGTGGAGGGAAAGGATAAGTGCAAACACAATTATTTAAAATTCCGTGTAAAATCCATTGCATATCTAAGATAATAGGGATGCCATCATTAAATATTTTTAGATAAGGAGAAGTAGAATGGGCTTATTAGCACATTTCTCACTGTATTAAGTAAATGTTTTATCAATTGCTTTAAACTTGGGCACAGACATTTAGGTTGACCTTGGAACATGAGACTTGCCTGTAGGATAAGGAATGGTGGACTCATCTCAGGGTGATGTGGGATTTTGTACTGACCCACAGAGCTGGTCCACACAGCATCCCCCCACTAGATGGTGAATGAGACTCAATGGAGTCTTAGGAGGTGAACCTTACCGCTGTTGTTGATCAGAGGTGAGAGTAATTTGATAGAGTCTGTGTTGATATATTTCAAAGTCTCTAATAAAATCTGATGTCACTATGGCTTAGCAAAATTCAGATTATATTTTTCCAGCTCTCTCAAACTGATTTATTTTAGTGGACTGCATTTAACATCAGGATTACGTTTCTTAAGACTGTTCTCTTTACCTGGATTTAGAGGAAGATAGGGAAAATATCCATAAAAATGATCTGGATTAGATTATAAAGCTGATAGAATTGTACAATCTCTTGTGTATGGCATTCCCATATTTGAAAGAGAACATAATTTACATCCTTGAGGCTGATCTGTTCTGTCCTAAATTACAGTTACACGGACTTCAAGGATAACAGGAGCTTGCAGATATTTTGCCTGAATTACACTTCAGTAACTTGACTGGTATCTCCCAATCAGCCAGTGAGGAGTTTTTTTCCCATTGCTGTCTGTCATCTATGATTTATTGCACCACACTAATCTACTTTTTGTCTTCTCCTACTTTACAGAAAAGTATTTGACTTTTAGAATATGCACAGTATTATACAATGTTTCTAAATGTAGTGCTCTCAAAAATTCCCATTCTCTTCTTATTTCTGTACGCTTTAGGTGATTAGGGTACACCTACATTTTCAGAGTAGTAAACAGATGCTCTTTAAAAAGCAGGTGAAAACCAGAAATATGCTGAAAGTACAGATGTAAAGCAGGCACTGGCCATGCCTTGTAAAACAAGCCTGCCCATTCTATTCGAATGATGTATAGCAACACTGACCCAGAGAGACTTACTCCAGGGTTAAGGATTAGTAGCTATGTTTGAGTAAGCTATGGTCTCTTTGTTCAGGCTGCCAGTAAGGGCACCAATTAGTGCTAGTTGCAACTCTGATTTTTTTGAGATCTCAACCATTAGGAAAATTCTGTAGTGGCTCTACCTGGTTATGCTGAATATACTTCAGAGCATAAATATAATAGTGAGGTCTCTTTTGGTGTGTTTGGTTTGTTTAAGGAGAAGAAATAGAGGTTTGTGGGTTACTGTATGAGGGCATTAATAATTGTTGGTGCATATGTCCTCCATTTTATTAAAACAAGTAATTTATAATGCCACCTCAAACTTTCAACACTCTTCCCATACAGATCTTTAATTTTTGCTTAAACCATTTTTTTTAATGTTGAATATTACTTTCACAAAGAACCAAATATAGGAAAACTTAATGAACATAACAGAACTAATAAAGGCTGAGGATTTGTTTTTATACACTCTGTAAATATTGGAAAGAAACTTTCAAATGGTGAGTTACCTGCCTTTTTAAATCATCATGAATAATAATAAAAATAATATGCTTAGTATTTTCAATGAACCAATTTTAGAATGAGATTACTTTTTCTCAGAAGGAATAATAAATCGCAAACTTGGAGCCAGAAGTTCAATACAGGCTAATTAAGAATGAGAAGCCAGAGAAAAGAACAGATTAAAGATTGGATTTGTTAAGCTGATATTGTTCCAGTTATTACTTTTTCTAAGAATTCTTGCACTGGGTATATATGACTGAAGTATAAGCTTCTGAAATGTCTACAGGATGGTGTTTGGGTTTTAGTTAGAATAAGCTGTTTTCTCCACTCTGATCTGTTAGATATGGAGGAGCCTGCTCACTGGAGGCAAATTTCCATAGAAAAAGAGATGTTGCTTCAGGACTAAATTTTTGCTGTGTCTTCATAGAAGAGGAGAAGTATATTAAGAGTAAGCTTCAAATCAAACAAGGAGACCATTCAGTAATGGCACTAGAATAAATAACATTCCTTCATGATTTACATGCATAAAAATCCTTAAGATAGTACTCCTTTCCCATCTACACAATAAAACCCCTCAGAGACTAATAGTGAAAACTTTTATTGTATTACCTGTGATGTAAAAGCATGTTTAATAATTATTTTGTCATCTATTTATTGTTTAGAAAACTCCTCTTCTGCCGGATCTCCAGTGATCTGCCTTTTTGTCCAGGAAGTCTTGAAGATGTGCTACAGAATTGTGTAAGAACTCAAGCTAATGCCTCATGACTGAAATATATAAATGCTTGTTGTTCCTTCCTTCATCCATTAGAGATTATCTTGTTTCTAATTTTCCAGAAGGAGAGATTATAATTAGGTGGTCTACATTTGAGTGATGTTTTTGTCAACATCAGCACTTCATTATAAATTGATAGAGAGAGGGTGCTAGTAACATATAGGAGTAACTAAGTAACTAACATAGTAACTAAGACTGCCTCAGAAATCCGCCAGCAGTGCCATTGCCATCCCTGCTGGGGCTGGGTTTCCTGATACACCGTATTTCTCCTGCCTTGGTCCACTGCTCCCATACCCTGATGCTCCAGCTGCCACTCTGAAGATCTGACACAGACCAGCTCAGTGTCAGGACTGCTCCTCATGAGTTTGCACAGGACCCACCTTCTCCCCTCCCCACACCGCTGCCTGCCGGGGCCGCCATTTTCCCCACGTGGAGGGGCTGCCGCACTCGCGCCCACAGCGCCCCCTGCAGCCGTGGGGGAGTCACCGCAGCCGCTCTGCCGGTGCAGCCCTGCCGGCTGTGCCTGCAGCTCCCACGGCAGGAGAGGACTGGTACTGCCTTTCTGTTTGTTGCTACTATTGTTAGTTTATCCCATTATATATATATATATTTAGTAAAGAGCTGTTATTCCTTTACCGATATCTTTGCCTGAAAGTCTCATAATGTCAAGATTATAACCATTTTTGGGGGAGGTTATATTCTCCATTTCCAGGGAAAATCTCACTCTCCTTGGCAGATATCTGTCCTTTCTAAACCAGGACAGTGTGTTACCCTGCCGGGTAACTACCTGTGTGCACTCTGATTTCTTGACAAATGCTGGGTAGCTTAGCCGCATACATTTTGCTTTCATTTACTATGGTTCTCTTTCTATGCCATCCAGTAGTGTTTCTTTGACAATGACAAGTAGACAAGGGTTAGTGCAAGTGGCACAAATTTGGTCTGCACTAAGGGACTACCTGTACACTAGGTTCTGGAACAAGATTATGATAATTGTTCAAAACCAAAAGGTGATTACATACAGGTGAGTTTCAAAGAGATCAAGAGAAAACACTGACAAAAAACCCAATCAGAATGAAGGCTCAGTACCTCCTAGAATTAGTCTGTGCCTCTTGGTAGTCAGTTCCATTTGGGCATCAGTTCTGACTCTGTAGCCTTTTATAATTAATTTTCTTTCACTTTATAAAAGCAGCAGTCAATCATGTGTTTGCTGCTTGCTATCTAAGGAAATTTTCAGCTCATGGAAGTATAAAATAATCTTGAATACTGTATGTGAAATGTAATCCTTCTTCATCTCTTTTTACCATTCAGAAACCAGAAAGATTCTGTAAAGACTGTATTAGCAGACAGATCTGCAGTGGCCCAGTAACTGTGATCTAATGATAATTTCCTTTCTTAGCACTGGATGGAAAATTGAGAAAACAAAATCTTTTGTCTGCCTTTGTCAGAGTTGTATTTGTGGGCTGGTGGGTGTAGTTACTGTAGAAAGAGCTCATAGATCTTAGGAATTGAGGTGTTACAGAGGGCTTAGATCTAGCTTTCTTTCCGTTGACAGGTCAATCTACTGTTTCCTATTTGTAAAGGTATGAAGTTTTGATTTCATCTCAGGAAATCCTGCTGAAATATCTCTAGCTGCATTCTTGCGCTGCTGTTAAGTAAAGCTGAGTAATGAAATTCTTACCCAGTAAAAAACTCCCCCAAACCCAGTCAAGAATAGATGAAAATATTATGTACTGCAAGACATGTACCTAAGACATGTAGAATAGACCCAACAATGACCTTTGGTTCCAAAAGCTATGTCACCATGTTTAAGTCAAGGTTGAGCCTTGTGCCCTTTGCTTTTGAGGAAGAAAAACTTTTAGACAGATAATTAATATTTGTGATAAAGTGATGTACAACTTCACTGCACAGCAAACCTTGGAGTGTCTGGTATAGTAATCTCTCCTTTTAGTATGAGGGAATCTAAAAACGGCTGTGAGTATAGTGACTCATCCCATCTTCTCATTTATCACTGAAGGTTTTGCTTTGATATTACAAAATATTCTTATAACTTTATCTGTAGCACCTCATCTGGAGGTGTTTTCCCCGCTAAGTATGTTGACAGCTTCAGTAATCTTCTCACTGCTCTGATGATAGTGTTGATCAGCTGCTTCAGCCTACATTGTTTTCTCTCCTTTTTCCTTTCCTGTACAGTCTAAGTATATGTGTGGAAAAATTTGCATGGTGTCTTGCCTTTCTTTTCCTCTAAGCATGTCAAAAGGACTTTTGTTTCTGTAGAATTTTCTTTCTATTCTGTTTTTTCATTCTCAAATAAAAATTTATCTACTGTCATCTTCCTGTATACTCATTGACCCTTCATTCTTGTGTCTGTACATCAACAGTCCTTTCCTGCTTCCCACCCTTTAGCCCATGAAAGATTCTCTACTTCCCTTGACAAAAGTTCTGTTTTTAAATCACTTAGTGGTTCTCTTATCAACTAAAGAGATCACTGTTACAAGACTTCACTATTTTTTCCATTAGCTTGTATCTGGATGAAGATAAACACTAGAAAACGAAACTGTTGTATTACTGTTGTTATCTCTTGTAGCAGTGTACTTGGCAGAAGCTGCCTCTGTGGAACTTCAGAATCGGTGAGAAGAGACCTAGCGCAATGCCCTCTGAACCTTCTCCCTCCAATATCTGAACACCCCGCCTGAGCTGTGGTGAAACTCCATATTTCCCTTGTGTCACCTCTAGGTCCCATATATGCCCTGGGAAGCTCTCCCCTCCACTGGTCACTTCAAACCATGCATCTTCCCACTGGGTGTTCCCTGCTCTCACCTCCCTCTAAAAGACCCCTGAAGAGCTTCCTGGCTCTCTTTCTCCTGGGTTAATCCAGCTACTTGGGTGTCTCTGGACTCCTTTCCTGGACCCTCACAACACAGCATTTGATTTACAATAAAAAGGCTATTATCCCAGAGAAGAGCCCTCTGTAGCCTTTTGTTCTTGCTGACGCATTTACACCACGCCTGGGGTAACTCTCAGTTCCACAGGAGCCAGCAGAAACAGGTCATCTGCGGTAGCAAGAACTCTGTACTTTGGGAGAGTTGTAAAACCATTGCAATCTGTCCCAGCAGGGGTTTTGCTCACATAAAGGACACTGTAGCTACCTCGAGAGCTCCAGGTTAAGCGTCCTTAATCTCTGGACTAAAAAGGTAATTTATACACTGATTGATCCTTGCATAATTCTCTTTGTCTTTTGTTGTTGAAAATATAAAATTCCACAGTTAAATAATTATTTTTTTTTAAATTTTGTTGAGATACACTGTTGTCTGACCATAATTTCACTGGAATCAATGGGATTTTTTCCCATTAACATCAGCGTGCTTTGGATCAGATTAACTTTTTTTCTTGCCTTTTAATACTGTGAGTACTCAATCATGATGCTCCTAATGCTGAGCCATGCTGGGAAGGGAAAGTATTTGCACTGCTGGAACTCTGGTTCCAGGCAACCATATATCTTTCAAAGACAATGTTCCTCCATGGGGGAATGATGGAAAGATTCCCTCTGCTACACCTCTTTACAAGAGGAAGTATCCTCCCTCTGCAATCCTTCCAGCCCCTAAGAGCAGTGTTTTAGTCTTCTCTGGTGCAGTCAACATTTCCAGAAAAGGTTAAAAACTTCTTCTCTGACTTCCTGATTCAACACTCTCACCTCCCATGCAGCTGTTACCTATTAAATGCACTCTTTAATTGAGGATGATCAGGACAAATAAGAATTCCCATATGGCACTTGGAGCAGCTCTGAGACCAGAACAAACTTTCTTTGCTATTTCTCTTTAGCAAAAATATCTTTGCTTAAGGAGTGCTGTATGTTGTCCACTTTTTGAAATTCTGCCTTTATTTCTGTTACATTCAGAACAAAATGACAAAGACTTGCAATTGTTTGAATATCTATATCTATTTTCATGGATATATATATACATATATAAACCACTTCATATATGTGTCTGTGTGTGTGCGCGTATTTGTGTGTGTGTGTGCGCGTGTGTGTGGATGTATGAATATAAAGTCAGTTTGTACACCTTCCAAAAAGAGAAATTTACTTTTCTGCCTGACAAAGTTGCTCTGCCTTTCTTGTGTTTTAGTCATCCTGAAGCACTGACATCTCAAATTCTGTTTTGATAACTGGCAAAGGCATTGAATAAAGCAGGCTATTGCCTGTAGCAAGGTTGCTAAAATCTGATTTTTAGATGAAACTCTAAACTGGGAACTATGCATAATAAATATGACATGAGTCCTTCTACAGGTCTCTCTTTTCCTGGCCACTTGAGCAGGCAATTTCTGTTTTTAATTTGCATGGAGGTAATAGAATTTTTTTTTTTTATCCCCAAGTATTCTGATGTCATGGGAAAAGCCTTACATCCCCCCTTCCCCTTCCATCCGCTACATCTGGGGATTCCTAGTTTTCTCAAAAGAATTTTAATGTTTGTGTAATTGTCTTCAGATTTTAGTCTGCAAAAAATAATTAGAATTTTAATTTCAGGAAATGCAAGAAAAACAAGTTACCTAAGCACAGTATAATGTTTACACATATTCTGCCAAACAGATGGAAACAATGTGGTAAGCGTTCAAGAAACCTGGGAAATGCTATCCTGGAAATGCTGTAGCCATTATTTGCATGCATTACACTGTCTCTGGAATGGTTCCAGCATGCTCCCCCTGGACAGCTGAAGGGTACGTTTATCCCGGTACCCATGTTTGGAGAAGCTCACAGCCACTGATTGCAGAGTGCTTCGGAGAGTGGCAATTTGTCAGCCCACATAAAACATGGGGTAAGGTCCTTGCTGCACTTACTTCAGAGTCTGCCCAAGATGACTCACTGAATATGTCTTGCAATGGCAAAAGTACTTTCTGGGATTAATGTGTTGTGTAAAATCAGAGATTGTTTTTAGTCAGACAGTGAATCTGAAATACAGCAACAGCTGCATGTACAATCTGTGGAGGAAAAGTCTGTTTTTAAACAAAGCAATAATTGAAGTTTCTCTGATAGTCTATACTTGTCCAAATGCCTCAGTATCTGGTGGCAGAACTGTACAGGAAAGCTGATCTCTTTTGTGAGTGAATTTCAGGTGCTAAAAAAGCACCATCTAGTTTAATGTGTCAGCATTAGGGTTCTCTTCAAGACTGCAAAATGGCCTAGTCATGTAGTAAAGTCTGGTAATAAAGACCCTGTCTTGTGTTTTAGCCTGAGGATGAAAAGAACTACTGGGTGCTTTACTTACTTGATGCATTCATTGCATCATTCATATTGGTTGCTTTTAGAACAACATATTCTCAGTAAAATAAGTAAAAGGAAGATATTAGTGGAAGCAAGAAAATTTTAGACAATTTTCCACCCTCATAACCTTTGGTTCAATACAGATTTTAATCTTTCCAAGTAAAATGCAGAATCAAAGAATCACAGAATAAGCTGAACTGGAAGAGACCCACAAGGATGTTTGATTCCAACTCCTGGCCCTTCACAGCACCATCCCCAAGAGTCAGACCATGTGCCCGAAAATTTTGTTCAAAGGCTTCCTGAACTCTGTCAGGCTGGTGCTGTGACCACTTCTCTGGGGAGCCTGTTCCAGTACCTAAACACCCTCTGGGCAAAAAACCTTTTTCTAATATTCAGCCTAACCTCCCCTGAGACAATTTCAGGCTATCCTCTTGGGTTCCGTCACTGTCATCACAGAGAAGAGATCAGTGCCTGCCCCTCCTCTTTCCCTTGTGAGGAAGTAGTAGATTTCAGTGAGGTCTTGCCCCAGTCTCTTCTTCTCCAGACCAAATGATCAGACCAAATGATCTCAGGTGCTGCTCACACAGCTTCCCCTCAAGGCCCTTCACCTTCTTTGTTATCGTCTTTCAGATGCTCTCTAATAGTTTAATGTCTTTCTTATATTTTGACACCCAAAACTGCACACAACCCTTGAGGAAAGGTCCTCCCAGTGCAGAGCAGAGAACCTCCCTTGCCTGGCTGGTGACGCTGTGCCTGATTCCCCTCAGGACATGCTTGACACTCCTGGCTGCCAGGGCACTGCTAACTCATGTTCTGCTTGCCATCAACAAGGACTCCCATGTCCCTTTCTGTGGCACTGCTTTTCTGCATCTCATTCCCAGTCTGTCTGTACATCCAGGGTTGCTCCATCCCAGGTGCAGAATCTGGTACTTTCCCTTGTTGAACCTTATATGGTTGGTGAGTGTCAGGCCTCTGTCTTGTTGAGGTCTATCTGCAGGGTCTCCCTGCCCTCAAGGGAGTTGACAGCTCCTTCCAGTTTTGTGCTGTCTGTGAACTTGCCCAGTGTCTCTTCCAATCCTCTGTCCTGCCGCGATTCTGGCCAAAGCTTTCGGCCACTGCCACGACACATCTTCTCTTTGTGAGTTCTTTTAACAGACACTTGAGATAAGACACAGTAAAAATACTTCAGAGTTTCTTCGGTCTCAAAATGTTTATTAAGTGTTATCTATAACTTGGCAGCACAGAAAAGTGCTTTGTTGTTAATAACAAGGTTCATAATGGCCTCAAGCACTTCTCGTCCAGATTATTTATACACCAGATTGTCCAATTAGGGAGATGTTGCATAGGATATTTTCAATAAAAACCCAATAATCAGTTTTTCTTATCCTGCATTGCGGAACTTTAGAACCAATGGCAGAAAACACAAGTTTTTGGAGAAGAAAGGGGAAGTAGCAAAGGTAAAAAAGGAAGTTATAAAACAACACCTAAACCCTCCATTTTGGTCACTGTTTTTACAGTATTTCATAAACCAAAATGTCTACACTTCTACCTAATTCACCTAGTGACATAACCTTAACTAGACAGCATTAATTTCAAAGTTGTCACACTACAGGGGAAGTCTTTTCCAGAGTTTAAGATCAAATGAGGCTTATTTCTGGGGATCAAAACTTGTTAAAGCAGAAACAGTGAAATTCTCAGAATTCAGGGTTCCAACACTGTCCAGATCATTTATGAAGACGTTGAGGAGAACAGGGTCGGGGATGGAGCCCTGTGGATCTCTGGTAGTGACAGGTCCCCAGTCTGATGTCATCTCATTCACTATCACCCTTTGTGCCTGACCTGTTCACGAGTTGCATCACATGATGCATTTATCCAGCTGAGGGCTGGACAATTTGTCCAGGGGGATCCTGTGAGAGACTGAAATCCAAACAGCTGGATTTCCTTGATCAACTGGGTACCTTGTAATAAAAAGAAGTCATGTTTGATAAGCAGGACCTTTCTCTTATGAAGCTCTTCTGGCTGTGACTAATAACTGTGTTGTTTTTCAGGTGTTTTTCAATATCCCCAGAATAACTTTCTCTATAACTTTGCCAGACACTGAAGTGAGACTGATAGGCCTGTAGTTTCTGGGGTCCTCTTTGCCCTTGAAAATCAGGATAATGTTCCTCAGCTTTCAGTCATCTGGGACCTCTCTGGATTCCCAAGACTGCTCAAAAATCATTGAGAGAAATTTTGCAGTGACATCAGCCAGCTCTTTGTGTGAATGAAGCCAGCTCTTTGAATGAATCCCATCAGACCCCACAGATTTGTAGGGATCCAATTAGAGCAGGACATCCTGCAGAGTTTCAAGGTCAACTGAAGAATGATCATTTTCACAGTCATGGTCCTCCAGCTCAGCGCTGACACCCCCTTGGTCTGTCATCTGTGTTGAAGACAGAGGCAGAGAATGCCTGAAACACCTCTGCCTTGTCTATGTCCCTGTTTTTGAGGTGACCATCCTCACCCTGTAATGGCTGATGTTATTTTTCCAATGCAGAGTAGCTTGGCAACGTTGCTTTGAGTTCAAGCAAAAAGAACAGGCCCTCAGAAGCTGTGAGTGTTACGCCAGTTGTACCTGAGGAAGCAGTGCAATAGGAGGAGTGGAAGCCATATACACGTCTTGGAATTGACTTCAGACCTCCTTTATGCTGGAGACATACCAGTCTACCCTCAAACAACATTATTCAGTTGGGGTTTTTTTGTTTTTTTTTTCCTCCCTGAAGCAAGAGAAGAGGATAGAACAAGGTGTCAGGAGCTAGCTCAGAGGTTAATTTCTGGTGCAGAATTCAGCTGGGAAACCGCAGGCAGGAGGTAAACACAAGAGCATTCCTCTTGTTCAATCATTCTTGATAAAAATGCCAGAGGTTTTCCCTCATATGTGGTGATTTATCACTCAACAATATTCAAATGTTATAATTGATGGACCTGTTAGAGATCTGCACTGTAATAAAAGTTATCTTTCTCAATGTCTTTTGTGATAAAATGTATTTGGCGCTTTATAAATTTCATAAACTCAATCACCGTTTTACTCATGCTAGCGATCATCTCAATTACAAGCATTATTAGTTGCCCTAAAACACAACTCCTAATGCTCTGTTCTGCTAAGTAAGCCATCTAACTTTTAAAGAGAGGACTTTGGCAATGTAGAGAGCAGGATACTTGCAAAATCCTTATCAGCTGTGGGTAGAACATAAGAAATATTTTTCAGATTTTAGATAACTAGAGATAACAGAGAGAAAGGAAAAACCCCATTATACCTGATTTTATGACCAACACAAAGCCTGTGTGCACCCAAAGGGTCTGAGTTTATGAGCAACTGATTTTACATTTTCTGTAGATGAAAGATAGTATGGAGACCTTTAGGTTCCCCATCAATTTTTCGATCAACAGCTGCAGTAGATTGAAATATTTGAGAATCAATGAAGTCTGAACACATGCTTGAAGAAGAGGAGGGACGTTGTGGCTTTCTCAGGCATAGTGTGTCCACACTGACCTGACAGGTATACCCTTTTCATTTTCCTTCATAGGAATATTTACTCTACATTGCTGAAGTCTTGCAGAGGAGGTATCTCCTGCAACATGTTCACTACAGAGTTCACTCCAGGTCTGGAACAATGCAGTTTCTGATGTTTATGGCAGAGGTATATGTAAAAAAATTAGCTGCTCTGGCAGGGCTGATCCAAAACTAGGATGCTGTATCAGGGTGATCATTCTAAGACAGTGTAGCCTGCTGAGCAATATTTGTGTGGCATGGTAGGTACTGTTTGAACTAATCCTTTAAAGGTTTTATAAAGATGGAAGACATGTCATTTTAGAGAAAGAATAGGGGCAGAATAATGTGTGTATAAACAGGCTTACCTGTTCAGCTATTCCCAGACTAGGTTTAGGTTTTTTTCTCTTTTAGTAGGTTATGTGTGGACTCAAACTAGTGGAGTTAGGAATGAAGGGATATTATGTTCTTGTTTTTGTAATGAAGACAACTGTGTACAGAATAATTCTGTTCATTGTACCTGGGTAAGATCATGTCTATTTTTCAACAAATTGTTTCAAATTATTTTCTTGGCCTGAAATTGATCTTGAAAACTCACTGGTATTAGTACAATACTTTTATTAGGAGGTTTCACTTTGGTCTGGCCTTATTGCAGGCTTTTTAATTTTAAAAAGAAACAATTAAGTGTTTCATTAAAAATGCTTTTAGAGTGGATATTTTTTGGTGTATTTTATATTTTTAAATTAAGCGGTTATGTTCAAGGTACTGAAATCTGTGAAAAAATTTCAAAGTGTGAAAAGATTTCAAAGTTTGTAAAGTATGAGTGTAACAAATGTGTGCCCACCTCACCTTTGTTATGGCTGGATGTGGTCTGGCTTGAAAACTCTTTTATTCAGAAAATTTATTATTGACAATTGAATAGAAAACACTGAAAGAAAACAACCTGTATATCAAAAAGTTTTTATCCTAAATTATTCTAAAAACACAAATGTAATTTGGTTCCACCCAGAAAGGAGCAAGTCTTGACACAGAAACTGTTGGAAAAGGAACTCAACAGAGACTTCCCAGCAACGAGAAGGAGCAGGCATAGTTTTCATTTGTGGATGTGGCCTTTCCTTCAGATGGCCTTTCTTTCTTCTGAAACAGCTCTGCTTGAAATGGTTTTAGATTGGGCTTCTCTGAGTACACTGCTGTGCACAGTCAGAAAAAGAAAAATTGAGAGACTGGACTGCTATTTTGTCTTTTCTTCTTCTCACCCTGGATGGTTCTGGCAACTCCAGTTACATTTGCCTCCAGAGGTATCACTACGCCTTTATTGGACAGCAATAAAAATGAGTAGCTGCTCTAGGTAGAGATCACTGCACACATTTGAACTCCCATTAAAAGCAAACAAGTAAAAAGCCAAACAAAAACAATGCCCAATGTTTGTTCAACACGAGTCTCAGTTGTGTGCAATAGACAAGAATCAGAGTAATTCCTTGATTTCTCTCTTTTCCCAAACTATGTTTTTTTCCTCAGGGAAATACATAAGTGTATTTTCTGGGATTGTTTTTCCAGTTTGGGAGAGACGAGCAATGCTACAGTTAGAAAGCTATTTGGAGTTGTCAGTTAAATCCTTTAACATGTTAGTATCAGTGAAAGAAGATAGAAGTGGGAGGCTAGTGGCTGCATAAATCTAAGTCTTTGGCACTCATTCCCCTTTTGGAAATGTGTGGAACTCCAAAGAACGGAATTGTTTCTTTTCTACAGCCTAGCAAAGGTATTTTTTCTCCATATTACTCTGCAAGACCTAGGTTTGCTAAAGGTCTTGCTCTGGTTATTTAAAGCCTGTTAAAGACAATTAGTATTCTACCACTAGTACTATATTGGTCAACACCTGAGGTTATTGGTTAACTTAAGTATATCATTTTAGATAAAGTATTTTATTACTGACTGTTTTCCTTTAGGCATTTTTTAAAATTGAAATGTGTATGTTCAGCACTACTTTGTGCATAGAAAGATTTTTTTCTAATTTAAAATTAATATTTGTATTTATGTATAAAAGGAAATATTTTAAACTGCAAGAACCAAATATGACCTACTTTGAGTCATAGGACTTGTGCAGGAAAACCCTGCTGATTTTAAATAATATATACACTTCATATATTGTAACTCTAAATATACTGATAGACATACAGAAGTAGGAAGCTGTGTTCATGGGAAAAGTTTCACATTCCCTTCTCACCTATCCTGAAATGCTTGATAAAAATAAAAGTGTTATCAAGACCCATTTTTACATACTCATAATGCTCATTCAAATTCATACTGGTAAAAACTGCTTGATGACTCTAAGTAGATGCTTTACAAGATAAATCAGCAGCTGCATATGATATGTGTTTTGTATGTGAAGTAGCTCATTTTTGTCCCCCTGATCAAACTCATCATATTCACTATTTTCAGGGTGGGCTAATCCAGTCACATCCATTTTTTTAAGGCCTCTTCAAAAACCTAAAATGACAACAACTTAAAAAAAATTGAAGAATCTCACAGAAAGATTTTTAAAAAGAGTTGTTGACCCCAAAATAAGTCTGTTATCTGGTTGTTTGGTTTTGGGTTTGTACTTTTAAAGTGACAAAAATATGAGTATTGCTGCATGTGTACAACCTTTGGTGTCTTTGATGTATCTTCTTTCAGTGCTGAGGTAACAATTATTGTTATTGCTGCAAAGATATGGTGTTGGGATAATGTGATAACTGAAT
This sequence comes from Climacteris rufus, assembly GCA_013398175.1. NCBI lineage: Eukaryota > Metazoa > Chordata > Aves > Passeriformes > Climacteridae > Climacteris > Climacteris rufus. Next base: position 67,578 of record VZRZ01003566.1, on the reverse strand, counting down.
TTAAAATCCCTTTTGGGAAAGACTTTGTTAGTCTCACATTCATTTCAAGCATAAAGATGACTAAAAAATTTTCAAGGGATAGAATAAGATTTAGAAATACCTGCAATACCTGCAAACTTGTGAGATAGCGGAAATTTAGAGAAGAATGATAAACAAGACTAGAAAATATTTTCTGTATTTATTCTTGAGTAGAAGCCAAGCATTTTAAAAATTGCTTGACATATTCACCATGACTTTTTGGCAATTCATTTTATATCTTAAGTTCTTCCTGTCTTAAGGCATTATGTGTATTTATATATATTTGAGAGCACATATATATACATATAATATATTCAGAGCATTTGTCACAGGTGTTGTAGAAGCCAACAAGGAAAGATGTGCTGCTGGACCTTGAATGAACACTCAAAGAAAGACTGGCTGAGGACGTGAAGGCTGGGCAAGCCTTGGCTGCAGTGATTATGACATGGTGAGTTCAGGATTGTGTTAGGATATTAGGATTACAACCCTGGATTTTAGAAGAACTAACTTTGGCCTCCTCAAGGACCTGTTTGGAAGATCCCTAGTCTTTAGGGGTCTAGAGTGTAGAAGGGTCTAAGACAGCAAGGATTTGAGCATAATTTCTCTGTGCTTAAGATCTGTTCACCCTACCCTTGTGAGTAAGAGATTAAGTGAAGAGAGCAAGAGTTCTTCATGGATGAGCAAGGAGGTTCTGGCAAAACTTAAAAAGAAGAAACATTTTTATGAAATGTGGAAAAAGGTACAGGCTGGTTGAGAAGAATATAAGAATGTTGTCAGAGTGTGCAGAGTTGTGACAAGAGAGGCTAAGGTCCATTAGGAATTAAATCTGGCAAGGGTTGTCAGCAACAAGAAATTTTCTTCAAGTACACCAGTAGCAAAAAAATATCAGGAAAATGTGGCCCAGTGCTGAATGAGGTGGGTGCTCTAGTGACAAAGAATACAGAGAAGGTGGGTTACTGAATGCATTCTTTGCTTCAAGCTTTACTTCTATGTCTGGCTTTTAGGAATCCCATACCCTGGTGGCAAGAGAGAGTCTGGAGAAAGGAGGTTCAGTTTGGAGGTTATATAGGTAAACCTGACAGCCACAAGTCCATGGGCCCTGATAGGTTGCATCCACAAGTGCTGAGGAAGTTGTTGTTGCCAAACCATTCTCTATCATTTTTGAAAGGTCATGGAGAACATGAGAGTAACCTGCAGATTGGAGGAAAGCCAATGTCATTCCAGTGTTAAGAAACGACAAGAAAGAGAACCCAGGAAACTGCAGGCCAGTCAGTCTCACCTCCATCCCTGGGAAGGTGATGGGACAGCTTATCCTGGATGTCATTTACAAACATGGGGAGGAAAAGGAGGTTATCAGAAGTAGTCAACATGGATTGACCTAGGGGAAAACGTGCTCGATCTGTCTGACAGGCTTCTAGGCTAGAAAGACTATGTAGACGAGGGAAGAGCAGTAGGCTGTTGTCTGCCTTGACTTCAGCAAGCCTTTGGACACTGTCTCCCCTAACATCCTCATAGATGAGCTCAGGAAAACTGGGTTAGAGGAGTGACAGTGAGGTGGGTTGAAAACTGGCTGGGTGGCAAAGCTCAGAGGGTTGTGATCAGTTGAAGGCCTGTAATTGTATTCCCAGATGGTCAATGACCTGGACAACAGGGCAAAGGGTACCCTCAGCAAACTTGCTGATGATACAGAATTGGAAGCAGTGTCTGATACAACAGATTTCTGTGTTGGCATTAAGCATGAGCTGGACAGGCTGAAGGTCAACAAAAGCAGGTCTACACCTGGGGAGGAATAACGCCAGTTAATGATGCACTGGCTCAGGCTGGGGTCTGACCTGCTGGAAAGCAGCTCTGCAGAGAGCTGGGGGTTCTGATGGACAACAAGCTGTCCATGAGCCAGAATTGTGCTTGTGTGGCCAAGAAGGCCAATGATGTCCTGGGCTGCATCAGGAAGAGTGGTGCCAGCACAGCACACAGGAAATGATATTGTCATTCAACTTAGCCCTGGTCAGACTGCATCTGGAGTTCTGTGTCCAGTTCTGGACACAGTTCTGGAAGCACTGGAGCACATTAGTAAGAAGTCACTGGATATCAACATAAAAGAAGAAACTTTGGTTGAGTGTAAGAGCAAATATGAGCTTGATATTTGATCAGAGAGTTGTTATAATTATTGTTGGCAATGGATATTCATGAAAAATCCCGGCTTCATAAAATTAAGGAGTGTATTAACAAATTCTTTATAGAAAGAATCTCTAGACAAAATGGTAGACACAAAAAGATGTTGAAATAAAGCCTATGGAAAGAAAGGGTTGACTGACAGTTACTCAGGATTTGTGTTTAGATATGGGTAGTTCTAGATTTAAATGCAGCTGCTGCTGCAAAGACCATTCACATTGCAACATGATGAAACATGATGTGTTTGAAGTCAGTGAAGAAGGCAGCTGTAATAGACTTTATTGTAACAAGCAGCATGGTCATGACTATTGTTATCACCATTGTATGGAAATAGTTTCATGGCTGTATGACTTAGCAGCAATATTGTATTTAAAGGTATTTTGTCACTCCTATTGGAATTAGCTTGTGTCCTTTCAGAATTAACTTGAGCTATTATATCGAGCATCAACAAAATTGCTGGAATGGTAGATGATTAGGTGGAGATATGATCCAGAACTCATCTATTTTAGGCATGGAACAAGGTGTCCTAGGCAGGTCATGTGAGGATTCTTTCAGTGATATGCTGTTGCCCTGAGTTGTGCAGTTCTTCGAAGTTTTCATTCTTCTGTAACAGTTTATCATACACTCTCTGTAAACATAGCCATGCTTTTGTAACTGTATCCTATTGTTTGCATTCCTTTCTCCTGGGCAGAGAAATTTGATGGATATTTCCTTTGACCAGTGTGATGGAGAGGTGGCTATTTTCTCCCTCCAATCCACTGTGGTTTTTAGAGGATATATAAACTAAAGTGCAGGGTCTAGGCAGGGCAGTGCTGCCCAGCCTTTTGGCCCGCCGTCTTGGCTCTCTGTTTTCAATGTGTCTGCGTCTTTCTTTCGTGTTCATGTGACAATATGCTACACTCTTTAAACCTCTAGGCATATTTCTGTATCATAGTGGCAATTGCCTAAATCAACTAACCCAAAACTTCTCAAGTCTCAATAACACACCTTTTTGTATGTATTAGAGAGTCCTGTGAAATACAACAGTGGTAAATGGAGATGAAGAGATGAAAAAAACAAATCATGAACTTTGACATTTGCCCAGTGAGCTCTGGATTTCCAAGTCTTTGTCTTTGATGTTCTGCCGATAAAAAGCTCTGTGAGAGTCTTGTGTCATTCTATTAGAAAAGAGGAACAGAAAATTACCTACCAAGAGACAGGGACTACAACCATTTCTGACTATTTTGGCACAGCAGCTGAGCAAAATGTTTATCAGAGTACTTCAAAACATGCAGTGCACAGGACAAAAAAAAAAGTGGTTCAGTTTATGCTTTGATGAATTATTTATCCCATTTCTTCCTCCAGTGAATACTGCATTTTCTTTGAAAGATTACTTACGTGGTGCTTTAAAAGTGCATTTACTGTAACAATGTGCTCTGAATTATTGCATTTTGTATAGTTTCCATGCTATTTGTGTTCTTATCTAGGATACTGAAAACACATTTGACTGTGATTCTTCATCAGGATTTGCTGGCATCACTTCTCTTCCTTGACATTCATTATTAGTTTGGCATCATCTGATTTGGCACAATAAAGTTACTTTAATCTGCTATCAATAAATGAAATTCAAAATAGCTGCATGCTGTGGCCCAGCTGTGGAAATTTCCCTTGTGACCCTTTTCACCTGGCAGGACATTATTATCAGCATAAAACTGACTATTTATTCACATGATTGTTAGCAATGAATTTGATTACTTACTTTATAATAGTTCTTCTACACTCATTGAGTGCCTAAGTGAATGAATAGCATTGCCAGTTGTTATGATGTTGGTTTAAACGACAAATAGTGCTAGGAGCTTAGAAATAGCACACTTTTTCCTCAGGGGAAACTAGCGGAAAAATACTTTATGTTGAATAGTTCATGTGAGTGTACATTAAAACACTGATAAAGTATGATTCATTCATTTTTGTCTATGATACTTCAGATCTAACCTAACTATTATGGAACAAAAACCTTAATTATTGCAAATATTAAACTGTTCATCAAACCTCCTTACTAATATAAATAAGGCAACATATTGATATCGTATTCTATTGGGTTGATTTAGTTGTGAGTCTTTTGATATTTTTCAAAAGGTTTTCCCATCATGAGCCTATAGCAATTTTTTTTCAGCCCACCTGAATAATGGAAGAAATACAAAAATGAGAACAACCTCCCTTTGGTATGCAGTTCTTGTGTGTTTTGAAATTAATGAAACAGCTGAATTTCTTACTCAGTTGTAAGCCTTGGTGGTGAAGCCAACTCACGATATTCATGTTCAGTGTGTAGCACACTGGGATTCTTCCCGGTGTCAAAGACCAACATCCATGATTATCCCACAAATAATGAACACATAATTATTTACAAATTCTATTGGAAGAAAACAGAAGTCCTTTAGAAGGCTGGTGTCACCAGTTCTTAATAAAAATACAAACTCTACTAGAGCATCTACTTCTTGGGAATGGACTTGAGTAATTTTATTTGAAAATACTTTGTTAAGGGTGGGGGTTGTCTTCATCAGAAATAAGCAGGTCACTTAGAAGGATAACTATTCCACTATCACTGTAGTAAATATATATTGGATTTCATTTTCCTATGACCATCAGGCAAGTTATTATTGGACAACACCACACTGCACTGGAATTGATATCTGTTTTTCTATCATACTTTTTAATTTCTGAAATATATTACTTTGAGATTTCAGGAAGTTCAAGAACAAAATTGAACTTTTGTATGTAAATGCCCAATTATTCAAAAGATTTAGGAAACCAGGTTACCATATAAGTAAATGTATTTACTTAGTATATAGAGTTCCCTTACTGTTAGTTTTGTTTTATACCTGCTAGAATTTTGCAGACAAGTGCAATTGACTATATTTTCATGTTTTCTACTTTACACAGATTCTGTTCTTTGACATGTTTAGAACTTCTAAGCAAGAGTATATTTTAAAATATCAGAAATATAAAGACAAAATGGATGACGATTTATATAATCTTATATAGACTAACAAAACATATTAAAATCAATAGTAAGTTACATGATTCTTTAATGACACCAATAAATGTTAACCCTGAAGAACACAGAGAAGTTATTGCCTTGTATCAATTCTGTTCTACTATGGCTCCCGTGTCAGTCCTTGCAGATATGCTTACAGCAAATAGTAATAACCAGGTATGGAGTATATGGAAAATTTGCTGTAATAGACAAAGTCCTATGTCATAAGGAATGTATCAATACCTACATATCAGTATATCTGTATTTACTGTATAGGGAAACTCCCGTATTACTCTGTTCTTCATCAGTAAAAGATTTATCAGAATAAAAAAAGCACAACTGAAGAATATTATTTCAGCTTGGCTGAAGTGAAAAATCCATGTGTGACTGCACAGCATAGTAATTTCTGAACTACAAATGTGAAATATCTTAAGAATTTGACTTAAGAGCAACTCACAGCATGGATGGTGCTGTCTTTTAAAGTACTGATTGATAATAACCTATTTACTTAAATACGCAAGTTGTTTTGACTATATTGATTATTACTGTAAGGGGGATTGGGCTGTTGAGTTGTTGGAGACATTCCTGAAGAAAGCATTTTTCTTAAATTATGGGTCTCACACCTGACTATAGGCAGCTGGGATGTTAGGCTGACAGGTCCTGAGATATGTTACAATTGATTTGTTTCAATTCTTGTGAACAGAATCTACAGGTACTTATCAATAAGACTGCCTAGAAGAACCTAACAGACAGCATGTGTGCTGCTAGGAACTGTAAAGCGTAGAAGTCAAACAGCTGAGGAAATCAGAAGTCATGGAAATATTTGCACACAGATATCACCATTCAGGCCAGTTTTAGATGACAGTGACATTATAAGCAGATCTAAGGTATACAGACACGATGTCAGGAACACTAAGGTAGGTAGGCATTTTCCAGGGAATAGAGCAATAATATGTGTATAGAAAAATAATACTCACTGGAAATTTGTGCTTTGGTAAACTGTATTAAAATGAAGATAGATGAAGCAGAGGAAACAACTACTTTTGGCCATGATTGTGGAAGAATAACAAGATTATTTAGGGTGAATGAGGTTTCGAAATGCTGTAAATCTCAGAGTGAGACATTGATCATGATACAGACTATCACCAAGAATAAATGTTATTGCTTGTTACATTAATGTTACTTTTTTTCCCAGAAAGACATTAGGAAGAACATCTTACTTTGATATTGATAGTGTACAAAATCCCTGGATAAGATTGCTAACAAGCTTCTCCACCAAATATTTGCTGAACCAGTGAAAAGTGTTATTAGTGCAGGTTCAGTTTTTGTTGTGAAATTAGGGTATTAGAGACAAAAGAGCTTTGGGTAACAGATTCTAGATGAAGTCATCAGAGATGGATTCAATCTAAATGAAACAGTAAAAAAGAGTGAAAAAGACTGTCATTAAAACTGATCCCTCAGGTAAAGGAACTAGCTGGAAGAAGTGCTCTAGACTAGGAGTTTGGGAATTGGAAAGCATAAATAGTTGATAAATAAGTGCTGAAACTCTCAGGAATCTGTATTCCCTAAAAATGGAACAAAAAAGCCTGTAGGAAAGGACTTGCCAAAATATGAGAAAACCTTCTGAAGAAGCATATAAATGTTTCTTCTCAAGAAGCATACAAAATTGTGAAATAGAAAAAACCCCTCTGTGTACATACATAAAGATAATATTCATCAAAAAAAGCTTTTTTTTTTTTGGAGATCTGAAACTTAGCCATAAGCCTTCACATGGGAAGCTATTACAGGTCAATGGAATTAGACCTTGTAAATTGTAAGTAGCAGAGAGTTATTTAGCTCTGGAAACTAAATGTTGAGGAAGAGTGCTGTAAGGAGATAGGGCATAAAATGCAACAGTGCAAAAATATGTGCTGACAATCTAATCACAGTCATTTCAGCTGTAACCTGATGAGTTAGAAATTATGTCTGCAGAGACCAACCTGAGTGACTAGCTGGTTCAGACTCATCTCTGATTGTCAGTGTGATGAGACTGTAAAACTTACAATGCACACTGGGGATGAATCAGGAAAGGTATTTCTGGAAGAGATGAAGTAAAGTCCATGTTTTTGAATAGGGTATTGGTAAGACTTAAATGTGAAGTACTGCATATAGTTCAGGTCACATGCAGGAAATATGGATTTCAGCCTGGAAAGGACCTGAAAAGGACTACAAAAAAGATAAAGTGAATAGAGTGCCTGTTCATGATGGGAGTTATAAAGAGCTCAGTTTGTATAGTATTATAAATTAAAGATTGAGAGGCATGTGACAGATACACATAAATATGTCCAAAGATAAGCACATAAGAGAAAGGAGAGTTTTTGTGGTGAAAGGGTAACATTAGCAGAAATATGAAATAAATGTGTCCTGGAAATTTATGATTGTTAGAAAAAAACCCCACAATAGAATAATTAGAGAAAAAAAGCCAAACATCTTAAAGATGTAGACTATTTAGTCTGAAAATCTGTGATATGGCGATTCATGTTCAGTACACCAACAGGGTCTTTAAGGTTGCGTGAGGATGACTTTGAATGACTCTATTAGGAGGATAAAATTTTCTTACTATTTTTTGTAATATTGTTTATTCAAATAGGAATGGTGTGTGTCCTTAAACCCCCAAAATATTAAAATACAAGGCATTTTGTCTCTAACTCTTTGCTCCTAACTCTTTTTCCTTTAGTAAGTATTGCCCACTGGGGATACATTCCCAAAACTGTTCCTCATTCTCTTAACTCTATACTGCTTTTGCTGTTATTTCATCTTTCAGATCATCTCTAACCAGCAGTATAGTTCACTTCAGCTTTTTTCTCTGCTCATCACCTTTCACGTTTGCCCTGAGTCCAGTATCTGAACAGTGGAGAATAGTTCTAGACTGACAGAGAGTCAAAGCAACCCACTCTTTCCTGTTGAGCTGTAACAAACTACCTAACCACACACTGTAGAACCTGTGCTGTGTATAAACAATAGGTTTCTAGCTTGCGTATACCTTCTTCACATTGATTTAAGTAGAAATGGTGCACTGACATGCCAAAGGAATCCCTTGTGTTTCAAAGGAGATATTTATTTTCGAGTCACAATACCCTCTCATATTCATCAAACACAAAAGAAATATGGAGGGGGAAAAGAAATTTGTTTTGCCGCTGTTTTAGTGTATTGGCTGCTGTGTGGCATTTAAGCAGCTGCATTCAGCATATTTCTTCCTATCAAAGGGTTCCAATTCTAACTGAAGGAACCCAAGCAAGAATGATAGCCTCATTATTTCTGTCTCTTTAGGAGAAACTGAGACACTCAATTTGTACAATGAAATTTATACCAAGTAAGGACCAATAGAAGGAAATGCTAGAGACTGCAGTTCTTCCTGGATATCAGAACAGTTTTAAGTATGGATGAGACTTGACTAAAAAGCTGGGCTAGGATCAGGTTCAGGATGATTATAGGAGATGTTACCTGTAAAATACAATTCCTAAGCTAGTGCCTATCATAATGACATACCAAATGTGACAAAATTCCCATGTTAAGAGATACACTGTTTTGTTACATAGACTATTGTTTTGTCCTACTGTTTTTGCAGTGCTAAAGAAATGTGGATGCCCTCTACTTTTACTGATTCCATAGCTTAAATGAAGCATTCTATGGGATCAAGCCTGTGGTTTCAATCAGTCAGTTTGCTTTTATAAAAAATGTTGCTCAGTATTTCGCCTCATTCTGGACCTTTCTCAGCAGTGGTTATTTATGAAAATGGTCACTTAAAATTTTGCATTTACAGTTTATTTCTCTCCAAAATAAAGCTAGAAATCACTAGCCAAATCTTTAATAAGTATCAGTACCACTAAACTCAAAAGAAAATTTTGTCTGGCAAATAAGTAACAAGGAACCTCTCCTTGTTTCTGGAATATAACAGCACAAAGTTTAGCAGATCTGGCAAATCTGGTGTACTGTTTCCCAGACAGCTCATGAAAATGATAAAATTACAGTAAATTTGGAAATTATTATGTATGAATTCTTCCCTTACTGAAGCAGATGGTGAAAGCTTAAATAATGGAAAGAGGTTTTATGTACAGTTTTCTAAAAGTCCTTCTAATGCAAAATCCCAATTTTCTCTAATATTTTATTTTTTGTTCAGTGAGATGACTCGTTCACTGTCTGCAGTTTTAAAAATTGTATGATGTAGGATCAGAGAGTTAAGCAGATAAACTCTATATGCAGACAAGTAGAGACCATTTTGCTGCAGAATGGCTCCAAATTGCTCCTGGTTGACTTTTAATCTTGATGTGTCAGATGCTTGCTGAAAACCACCTGCATTCAGATCCACACAGAAAAGCAGAGAGTTTGAAATGTTGATCCATGGTAAATAAATAAGTTGCAATTGCTGGAGTCCTCTCTGTTCTTCAGTGGAAGTAATTGTTATGGCATAAACATGGAAAAGCAGAGAATGTCTGCCTGAATGCCAAGTGAATTCGCTGTGAATACTGATTTCATGAAAGAGAGCCTGTCAATTCAGAGTGCCAGAAAGCTGTCTGCTGTGTTACATGGAAGGACAGTGCAATGTCTAGGACAGGCTACTGTGTTTCCAACATGGACTTGGAAGTGAGGTTAGGATTACCTATACTATGTAGATATTGCCTTCTCTCAAAATGCTCCTTTGAAGTTACTGAACTAACAAAAGGCAAGAAGCTATTAATTAATTTGTGAGCATTCAAATAGTTATAGTAGAATGCTAACTAAATAATTGATATGAATTCCTTAAATCAGAAAGACATTAAGTAATTAAACACAATCCTTTTGTGGTGAATAATACCTATTAGCAGTTGTGATTCTGTGCCAGGTTTGTGATGCATTAAACAAACAAAGAAGCACAACAAAGAAACAAGCAAAATGTAAAAACATATCTTTGTAACATCTCTGAGACTTGTGTGGGCAATCTGCATGAAAAAACGTCAACAGATTAATGTGGATGTTTTTCGAGCTAATTAAATTGAAGCACGTCATTTCTCACGATGAATGGCTAATTACAGAACAGAAGAGTTGGATAGATAAGCAGTACTCAGTGCTGTAAGGACAATCAATACAACTAAAATAATTTCACTACTAGTCCTGGATCCTAATATATGTTTAAATAAATAATAAGATTCTGCATAAGAGAACATAAATCTCTGCCACTACAATCAAAGTGGTATTCACTTGTAGCCATACACCATTCAAAGTACTGAAGATGACTCAGTGTAGGAATCTCGAGATACCGATAAGTGGTGGGCAACTTTTGACTTTTAATATTTTTGAGATCTGATAAATATTTCAACAGGGGCAGTTTCTGTTATAGAAGGCCATGATATTACAATTCTTTAGAAAATACGCTCTAGTCTTCACTTGAGGAGATTGTTCTGCAGTACAAAGCCACAGTGAGGTTTTTTTCTGAGGAGACTTTATTAAATATCTGAGACCCATGGGACATTTTATTGGCATGGATATTTTAGATGGAATATAACCTTCATACATTTTCAAACCTAATCAAGAATCTGTTAATATTCATGTTTCTCTATGAATGGGAGTTTATTTACAAAAGAACAGATTTAGGCCCAGCAGAAATCCATTACTTTTTAGATGATTTGATGATTTTTCTTTCGTAAACTAGTCAATATATCATATGCTTTTCTACAACTGTCACATGGATACAGCTGATTTCAAGTCTGTGTGGGAAGATGTACAGCTGTTCAAGCAGATAGGTATGGCATGTCAGGAAGAACAGTCCCTCCCATGAACACCAAAGGGCATGATAGCATCTAAAACCCTCTCAGCATGATAACATACATTCTACTCAGCAGGAGAAAGCACCTTTGACTAATATCGATAGTTAAATCTCCAGGAATTTCAGCTGCGGTTTTTACAGATAATTAATGAAAAAAATGATAGGAAAATTATCCAATCTATGGCATGAATATTGTTAATATGTGAGCGATACAGTATGCAGAGGTGTTTGGGGAGCACTGCACATGTTCATAAGTCAGTGCATCATACTATTATGTTAAAATAATGAATAAAAATGCAATCTATAGTAACCCTACAGAGACACTCTCCTGTTTATCTACACTTTATAGATGATAATTCCACTGTGATAATGGAACCCATTTTTCCTTTCAGACCTGCTGAGTTTAGCAGAATCTGGATGATCTGTTCAAGTGCAGGCTTTTAGGAATATCCAAGAGTGTAAGGTATTCCCTGTTACATCTTGCACATATGAAAAGCCATGCTAGCTGTCCAGGATTTATGCTGAATCTTCATAAGCATGCGCAATATGTTACGGATACTGTCTGCAGAGCTCTGCTCTTATTAGCAATCTGTCACACAACTTCTTTTGAAAATGTGACATATCACATAAAGAATAGAGAAAGTTCTTTTTGTAAAGAAATGTGTTGCAGGGAGGCATACTCACATCCATGATTTCATTTCTGGCACAGTGTGGAAACAGTAAGCATCTGTGTACTCTGTCTTCTATCAACTAAACTTATGTTTCAGAATGTTAGGTCAAGGCTTTGTCTGAGAAGAGATTTTTCTCTTCTTTTCTTCCTCTTGTAACTTGTCTATTGATATTTCACTGGTTGAGACTAAATAGAGTGTGGAAACACAAACATCCTTAAAGTTTTCACTTAAGCAGTAGATATTCAAAGTTCATTTTTCCTTTATTAAAAGCCAAACACTTAAGGATAAAGGTACAAGCCAATCAGCTGGTTACAATTTGTTCTGAAGGAGGTAACTGAGTATAAAGTCAATGCAGAGACTGAAATTTAGCACACTTTTAACAAAATAAGACTAGATTGCCAGTCAAACCTACATTTTCAGGTATTTTAGAAGTACTTAATGATATACAGATAAACAGCTATTGGTAGTCGTTTGAAGATACTAGAATTCTTCTGGTCTCAATATGGAATAGATTGATTGTACTTTCTTGTTACAGTCCTTTACATATTGTATCAGAAGAAAATGAGGGAGACTGAAACAGACCTACCTGCTGAGTTGTTAGCTGCGCCTGAGAGTCTGTACATGGCCTTCACACAATGAAGTGTCTTAAATTAGGTTGTAGTTGTAATGGTCTCAAAAATGAGAGCTCATGTGCCTTGGCTAATGACTTTTCAGACCCTGGGGACTCTGTTGTTTATAATCACTGATCCTGAGTGTAGTTTATAGTTTCTGGTTATTGGAGTGAGACACTAAAACCTGTTAAGATGAAATAGGTACTGGTCACAGACACAACTTTAAATACATGGAAAATCCCAAAGTAAACACTAAGGTACTAGAGTTTGTCTGTTCTTTAGAGAGTATTGGTTGTGAGGAAGTGGAGATTTCTACATGAATTAAAGTTCCAGAATTTTCATGGGCCTAAAAACTGTTGTGGATTTGACGCTTATCCTCTCAGTTTTAGTTCTTATAAAACAGGGAAAGTGTTATTTCATATTAAAAAATGTTAACACTGCAGGGTATTCACTGTTGTAATGATTTTTGTCACCTAATAAACAGAATTTATCTGCAAAGATAAGAATTAAGCATGAGAATAATTATGACAATTGAAAAAAAAATGAATTGTTGATGAAAAAATCACTTTGTGCGTATATGTGACAAAACAGTTGTGGACATGTGTGACACTATCCCACACAAGATCTTTGTCTCCAAATTGAAGAGATGTGGATTTGACGGTGTTAAGATCTGATTATTAAAATTATTAGAGATCTGTCTTTGCCCAAATTAAGGTGAAAATGAGACAATACACTGAGGTCAATAGCACAGATTTTTATTTGACGGTATATGTGAGGTAGAGAGAGAGAAACGGAAAAGAGAGAGTGGGAGGGGAGGTCTTATCATCCTGGACTGCATCAAAAGAGGTGTGATCGGCAGGTCAAGGAGAGGGATTCTGCCCCTCTACTCTGCCCCTCTACTCTGCTCTCATGAGACCCTATCTGGAGTGCTGCATCCAGCTCTGGGGTCCCCAAAACCAAGAAAGATGTGGAATTCTTGGAGCAAGTCCAGAGGAGGTCACAAAGTTGATAAGAGAACTGGAGCACCTCCCCTACAAAGACAGGCTGAGAAAACTGGGACTGTTCATCCTGGAGGCTGTGTGGAGACCTCATAGCAACCTCACAGTATCTGAAAGGGGCCTACAGGGAAGCCGAAGGGGCACTCTTCATCAGGTGCTGCCGCGATAAGACAAGGACTAAACAGTACAAACTGAAAGAGGGGAAATTTAGATTGGATATTAAGAAAATTACTGGGGGGGTTGCGGGGAGGGGGGAGGCAACGGAGCAGGTTGCCCAAGGAGTTTGTGGATGTCCCAGCCCTGACAGTGTCCACAACCAGGCTGAATGGAGCTCTGAGCAATCTCATCTAGTGGGAGGTATCCCTGTCGATGACAGGTGATGCTGGGACAGTATGATCTTTAGGGTCCAACCCATTAATGTCCTATGATTCTATGTTACATGTATATTTTAGGTACGTTTGTTTCATATATGATCTTTACACATCATCAAGACACTTAAGCTGTATAACTTCCTCTAATAGTTCATGTCCTCATGTCTTATAAGCCTTCCCTTTCATGTTAATTGGTAGATGATTATCACATGTAGCCTCTAATATAAAAACTACGAATTTGTCAGTGTTCATTCTCAGCTACGAAGCACATTAAACTTTGCAATGATGCTATGCAAAAACATATTATGTGCTTTATGAAAGGTTTTCATTTTATAGAAACAGAAGAAAACACTTTAATAAGGAAATACAAATTAAATCACTTAACACCATCTACACTAACTAAATAAACATTTTGATCCATTTGCCATTTCATGCTTTACTTTCATATTATACTTTTCCTTGCATGCAAAATTCAGGTCTCTACATCTGTTTGATTTTATTTTATGCCTTTTCAGCAAAATAAAATATATAGAGAGATGGAAACTGGAAGGTGAAATGTATACTACTGGAGAAATCAAAGTAGCTCTTCTGTTTACCAATTGCATAGTCTGTTTTTTAACATGCTGTCTTATGAACCAAGAAGAGACAAAGGATTGGCCTGTCTTTAGTAAAGAAGTACCTAGAATTTGTTCTACATAAGTTTGAATTGAATGAGTTGCAAATCTGAAGCTCATAAAAGCTTCTTGGGAAGTCATTAGAAGCAGATCGTATTCATGCTTCCTAATATTAGCATCAGACCATAAGAGTTTACATTAACAGATGTCTTCTGGAGAAATTTAGTTCCCTTGATTTACGTATAGCAAAACGAATCCACAAACACTGGCAGTCAAGTTTGATACCAATTTTTCACCAAAATGCAAAGATGGGACAGTATAGACCACAATGTAGGCATGGGTAAAGTAACACCCATCGTGGTGTGTATTGTATATTTTTTCTATAGTATCTAGAGTGTATGTCTTGTATCGTATATTTTTTTAAATACCTAGCTACAGGTATATGTTTTACAAACCCTTTCGAATCACTTGCTATATGGTGCTGTACACTGTTTTGCTTAGCAAATAGGACCCAAAAGTTTACTAATTAATTTGCCTGTGTCTAAAGTGAACTACTCTTAAACACATTAACTAGAAATAAGAGGGCTAATTTATATGTTATAAAGTTCTATTGCACAAAACAAATACATGTATGCTTATAAATGACATAGGTATTGATGTATATAATTTTTATTATGTCACTTTTATTAAAAATTATTTTATTGTATAAAATAAACTTTCATTTTTATGGCTAGGTCTTTGCCATACAAATTAAAGTTTTAAAATACAAAAATAGTATAACAAAACATTAAGATCACCACTTGATTGCATTTGAACTTTAATTTCACCCCTTCTGCACAAAATACTGACACAAAAATCTTTCAACTGTTTTTACACAGAAAAATATGTGCAATCTTTTTAAGATGCCTTGCAGTACAGAAACTTGGAAACAGCTGTTTTTCCCATTAGCAAAATCTCTATTAAAAGGGCAAAATGTTAGTTTCCTATTGGGACATGAAAAGTAAATAAAATTAAATTAAACTCAAATCTATGCATTTCTGAATGAAATGAGGTGGATTTTGAAGTGTGGGTTTACATTCTGAATTTATGGTACAATTCTATATCCAATTACATGCGGCATTCCTATCATTTTAACAGACAATTTGTCGACATGGTTGTTAATTGTAATGTCACTTTTACTTCTCTTTTTCTCTTTTTTCCTTTTTTTTAATCTATTGTCTATGTATCTATGTATCTATGTGTCTATGTATCTATGTATCTATGTGTCTATGTGTCTATGTATCTATCTATGTATCTATGTATCTATGTATCTATGTATCTACGTATCTATGTATCTATCTGTTTTGACAGTGTGTTGTTAACCCATTTAAAGTGAAGATTTATCATATTTGAGCTGTTCCCTTCTTACCCTACAGAAGGTGTAATTTTGAATGTCAGATCAAACAGCTCCAGGAAACAAAAAGAGAAATACAGTACAAAATCCCAGCAACTAACACTTGCAATTAACAGACAGTCGAGTAATAAACTCAATTAAATTAGTTACAAAAGGAAAAAAAAAACTGTGGCTGTATCCACCTTTATAAGATTGTGTAAAAACTGTAAAACTGCAATGATGGAACAACACAGTGACTTTTAGTTAGAGGACACAACTTAAGGTCTAGTTCCACTTATTATAATGAATTTAAAAATTTTCAATCACGTACTCTTCAATTTAATGCATTCCTACAATATTTTTCTGTAACATTTGCTTGCTGACAAGGGTCTTTGTTGTGTGTGGTCTCCTTAGAAAAAATGTGTAGCAAATGCATTGTTCTTTCATTACTTCAAATGTGGACCTATTTTCCCCAATGAAACAGATCTTTTAAATGATGTGGTACTTTACTTAATGTACTGAGCCTCACTATGTTTTCTAGATCTCTGGCAGAGAAATTGGCTTCCCAGCTGCACTGCAGACAGGGAGGGAGTACGAGGCCAAGTTTCAGGGCTGAACCTCTGGATTAATATGCTGGGTGGTCTTGGGGCCCAAGACAATTTTCTGCTTCAAAAAATGCATATCACAAGATGTTATTGTTCCCAAAAATAATTTACGACCATATATAGCTGTCCAAGAAAACTAGATAAAGGTATATGTGACTTGTACCTGTAGAAACTTAAAGCACCTTGCTTATTGGTTGACTTTGTGTAATAGGGAGTCAAACAATCATCTCCTACCATAAAATCTCCTTACAATTCAAGTGGAAACCATAGTTTTAACTTTTTTTTGCACTGGTTTTTGTTACATCCTGCTATTTGAGGCTTCCATTTCTGATGAATTTTGTGTTACTGAAACAGAGAATGGATTTAGTTCTTAAATTATTATTGTATGTCTTCCACTTGTAACATTCATTCTTATAGTCTCACTAACTGAAGGCTCTAACACTAGTCTACTAGTGTTTGATGTCTCCGAAGTGTCCTATATTGTTAATGAGTACTGTTACATCTGATTCTAGGGCTTATAGTCAGTTCTCTTTTTCCAAAAGAATCTCCACAAAAATTAACAAATTATTTTTCTTTGCTTATGAATTTTTTTTTGGAGGACTGTTACATCCATTCTGGGCACTATTACTATGAAATATAGGAAAACAAAACCAAAGTTGTTGAAGGTTGTGAATATTTTGATAGCAATAATTTATCTTTTCCCTTGTGTATATCCAGTACTATTTTCTATATTCCATAATGTACTTTCAAGTGCAATCTTCAAATATGTGTGTTGTTGCTTTTCAAGAAACACAAATTGGAATGGAAAGAAATAAGTATATTTAGTCTCACACCTGGGACAGTAATTAAAATCACTGATGCAAACTCTGTACTTTAAAATAAAGATGAACAGTGATTACATGAAAACTGATAAAGTCACATCATTATTTCATGCAGTTACTGAGAAAGAATGTAAAATGTGAAGAAGGCCAAAGGAGACAGAGCAGAGAGATGGAAAATCAGAGAAAAAAATAAAACAGTATTTCAGTGTGAGTGAACTTTGGCATAACTTGATTTGTAAAGAGCACAAATTGTAGACTTAGCTTTCCATTTTCTTCAGAGTAGGATACTGTTTCTGTGACTTGGTACAGCCTTATCCCCCCTCTGCAGTCACCTTCCAAGGAGGACATTTCTCATGACAGGTTGGACAAATCAAGCCTTGGAGGACTCTTTGTCAGTCAGGCTGGGCTTCTGAGCCAGAGGAGTTTATACAGATAAATATCAGGTCATTTCAGCGTGTCTCTTTGCAATTTACACTATGCTTATCTTTGCTGTTTAAGTTTTTAACACTATTTTCCCTTTTATTTCTTTGCACACTGTACTGCATAATGATAATCCTACCCAGAAGGTTCACAATTTGTATTGCAGTTAAAACAAAATAGAGACATAAAGGGACAGATCTAAAGGATGCAGCTTAAAAAGTAATTTCTTCTGTCCTGTTTTCTGAGGTTACTGCTTGAGGGTTTTATCATTTTTATTAACTCATACTTAAAATTTTGTGTGGGTTTCTTGTGGATTGGCACAGGGGAAAGGTGGCCCAAGGGAGCCCACAGCGATATTTGTGATATTCTGTATGTATTTATGTAGGCAAACTTTCTGAACAGAACTTCAGAGCTGCTTAAAAAAACTTGCCTGTAATAGCTATACAACAGCACTTAATAACACTAAGCTTTTTTTTTTTTTTGGTACTTGAATTGCAAATCACTGACTCGAGGTCTTATAGCCTTGAAGTTCAAGTCAGATTATTAGCAAATATTAGAACACGCACATGTGAGACGGCCTTTACAAGCTTTAAGATCAAAGAGTCACTGTGCAACCTTCAGAATAATATTCTGTCACTCAAGCAAGCATTAGAATGTTGGAAAAGCTCAAACTTTCAAGCAAACTTTAGAACTCCCTTTTCATAAAGTGATTTTAACCACAGAAATCTTGTATGGAACAAATCATGTCCTAAGTTAAAAAAAAAAATATATTATTCTTTTTTCTAGTGAAGAAAAAAAATCCCCCAAATTTACCATTATATTGGTGGGATATACTCTAAAATCAAAATATTTCTTGATATGTCTGATTTAAACTTGCCTTTTCAGGCTTGGGTTCCATAGGTTCCAGGGTCTTAGCAGGTGTACTTTGTATCATCTCCTGTCTAATGTTTAAATGTGGCATGCCATATTTAAAAAAGAAATAAAAATGCAAGTTTTCAGTTAAAGTGTTAGTAGGTCCAGTAGAATGAATGAGGTTGCTTGTTTGATTAATATACAGTAGGTACAGAGATGCTTGGCTAGGTCAGGGTTGTAGAGTTCAATACATTCTAATCAAGTGTGCTGTCGACATTGTAGTGGAAGATTTTTGGTGTCCAGACTCATTAACTTTCTTCTACAGATTAGTGAAAGAAAAGGACACTGGATCACTTATTCTGTACAGCATCATTACAAATATATTAAAATTTATATCTATTTATATATGTGTAGATATGTAAATATATACAGATGTATATACATATATATATGTGTATATATATACATATATATGTACACACATGTGTGTGTATATACATACGTACATATATATATATATATAATGTACTACATAAAAATATATTAAAATATGTCACAGCTGATGAAGGAAAATATTTTCCTTGGTAGAGGAATACTAATGTATATGGAAAATACGTATACTTTTAGGAACACAGGTTAGTACACTGCTACACTAGGCTTTTAACACCTTACCTTGAATTTTCTGTGAAAGCTCGTGGTCCTGAGTATGATTTCATGTAAGTTGGTGCAGGATTAGAGTTTAAATTGACTCTAGACAATGTAGATTCATTACCATACACTGTTATCTCAAATGTCAATGTATAGAAATAGAATAATTTTGGAATTTGTTTCACAAAATCAGAACCTCTTAGACTCATAGAATGGTTTGGATTGGAAGGGAGCTTAAAGATCACCTAGTTCCAGCCCCCTGACAGAGGTATGTGGGAACTGACAGCTAGGTTTGGGCATTTTTGGCGTGTACCTGTGACAATCTTAGCATAAAAACAGAGCAGGAATCCAAAATAACGGGGCAAAGAATGTCCACCTGCAAATGGGAGGTTGTTATCTTCTAAACTGTGTATCAGTCGTGCCTAGCCAATAATGTGTAATGTGGTAATTTAGAGGCCAATGAGAGAGTAATACAAGTAGCAGTAATGTGTTATAAAAAGGGCTGTAATAAATTGATAAATGGCTTTTTGACCTTTGGCTGGTGAACGTTGTGTTGTCCATCTCTACTTGCGACAGAGGTAGGGATGGTACTTAGCAGATCAGGTTCCCTAGGGCCACCTAATAACTTCCAAATGTTAACATTTTGAGGTTATTGACTAAATACCTGGGGTTTTAAGTAACCTGAATGAGAAAATAGGGTTTTAAGGAAACCAAATAAGAAAATAGGGTTTTAAGTATCCTCATTTACATTTAAATAATAACACCAAAGATATTTTATAATAGGATCTGTCTGAATTCTTTTCTTATATGAAAAATTAAGCTTGGATATTTGTAGTTTCTCCTAAAACAAATGGAAACCACAGCAAGAGATAACTTAATGAAATAAACCAGG
Source organism: Climacteris rufus (assembly GCA_013398175.1). Lineage (NCBI taxonomy): Eukaryota > Metazoa > Chordata > Aves > Passeriformes > Climacteridae > Climacteris > Climacteris rufus. The sequence goes on along the minus strand of VZRZ01003566.1, from coordinate 47,718 downwards.
AATAAACCTGTAATTTCTATTGGCAAGGCAACAGTCTATCCCGTATTTTATTAATTGCTAATCTATTGTCTCTAGCACTATCTTATGGCCACTAAGTAGTGAGAATTAGTGCCAGTGGCTAGCTGAGATTCTAATAGCAATTACTTAATTAGAGGATATTCCTGGATATATTTCTACCAACAATAATATTCAAGGAGACTTACTGGTATCATTATCCTCTTCCACTGGTCTCTATATCTTTCCTTCAGAGTAGTTTCTGGAGCATAAAACTGCAGTTCACTAGTAACGCAAATGCATTCACAGTAATTTCATCCGCTTCCCTTTGTTATCTTTGATAATAGCAGTAAAACAAATTATAGTCTTTGTAAGGTCATAATAATTTCTTTCAAAATTGTGAGTCAAACAATGAAAAATGTAATTTTCTATTGAGTTGCTTATGCTATCTATACTGCACTTTTCTATGATGAGGTGAGTAGACATATTTCACAAACCTCCAAGCAAAATTATGTTGGTTGTGCCCATTTCACAAGCAAAAACTTTAGGCTGTAACTTTAAAGACTCTATTTTCAGCATTTCTAGACCAAATGCTGGCGTGTAATTGATAACTGCCTCTTTATTAGGAGGTACACAGGGCTGTTGATAGAGAAAAGGTTTCCTTTCTACCAGGAGTTAGAATGATAGTTCCAGCTTTTATTCTTTCTTTGTTCCTTGCCTGTGAAAAGTCTTTTTTCTGTTACATTTCTGGAAAATTAAATAGATTGAGACGGATTTTAAAGTTGGAAATGTATCTTATCTCTGTTTAAGTGTTCTTGTCGGATGCACTTTCACTTCATTCTTCTGGCATTATTCCAACTAAACATAAAGTCAAGAAGGCGGCAGCAGCTTCAGTTACTGCTGCTGCAGAAATAGTGTTTGAAATTTGGTTGAGCAGAAGCTGCATTCGGTGTAAGTCAGAGCTGTTCAAGTAGCCAGCCTTTAAGATTCAGTTGTCGAATGGAAGAAAGGGCATTCTCCTTTTTCCTTCTCCAAAATCCAATTTCATGTTAATCCAGATGTTGTGGTGCCTCTGGGCGTGGCTGACGGCCCGGCCTGGCCCCACCGTACCGGAACCGTTGGGGCTGTTCCCTTCCCCACCCTGCACGATGCAGCCGGGGATGGCACAGCCCCGGGTCGCCACGGGGGCTCCCTGGCTACAGCGGCAGGGGCGGTCCCCGCCCAAAAGGGCAGCTCATTGGTTCCTGTGCCAGTGCGGACAGCACAGTGGCCTCTGCCCCTGTCAATCATTGTAATCCTCTGCAGTGATTGGCTCTCTCCCGACTGACCTTCCCTTGCCTCTGTACTATAACGGACGCCCCTGACCTCCATTTTGGTGTCTTTTACCGCACCCCCCCATGCTCCAGTAATAAAACCCTGCTGGCAATAAGCGGAAAAGAACCCTTTCTCATCTCTTTACTTCCCTGCTTAAATTAAACTGCTGTGCATGAACTGAGCCAGGATTCTGCCGGAGCTTTGATGCAGGCTCGACTTTGTTCAACAGAGAGTGGGTAAAAACAAGCTGCTTGATGTTTTTCTCGGGACATGAGACCGCTGCTAAAGGCTCCGAGTTACTCATACTTTCTACTCGCGGCATCCAGCTATTGCTTCTTGTTTGGTTTGGAATGACAAGGAAATATGGCGGGTTTTTTGTACCAAATAATATTTTGTACCAAAGGTGGTATATGCTATAGGAAGGGGGTCATTTGTCCCAAAAATTCCCCTCTTTAAGTATACTACAACAAGTGGAAATAATTTGGACAGAGATATTTTATTATTTTTCACATACATGAAGAGCTAAGGAGCATTCATATGATGTTTAAATGCTCTAGAATCCACTGTTTTTCCTGAACATGATTAGGGTTAGTAACTTGAATGTCAATATAGATTTGATTCAGTTATGATATGTATTGTTGATCGTTTTGCATTTGTAATTGGATAGTTTTGGATGAAATTGAATCTTGATTTTGATCAGGGTTGCTAAAAACTCCTGGTCTCAGAGTTTTGGTGTGATCCTGTGAGATAAGGACCCACTTTTTGCCATCAAATCAAAGTGCATATAGATATTTCAGTAACCTCTATTGTAAGTACTGTGGAACACAATAGCAAAAAATACGTGTATGTATCCATGCGATAATACATTGACCTTTTAGTGTCTGTGGTAAAAAAATGCAACTTCTGTTTATATAGCAGGGGTAATTTTCACTTAGCTGAATTTGCTCTTTTAGGTTTCGGCTTTCAAAAATAGCTTGGCAAAAAGTGCAGTGTAGCTCCATAAGCAAGCATCCATACCAGTAAAAGAGATGGCTAAGAGTCTGCAAGGAATAAATTAGGTTTGTGCACTCAGGTGCTGAAATATGCGACTTGAGATCTTTGAGGACAAGATTCACTGTTAATGTAGCTGTAAAACATCACCATGTTTGGATCCAAAATGTTGACATGATTTTGATATACTAAAAAAAAATTATTTTAGAAGGAGAAAGAGTATAACAGCATGGTAGACTTGTACAACTGCTTTTTCTGGTTTGGCTTTTATTTAATTTTGAAAAGACGCTTGTCAGAGACTGAAATAGTTCATGACTTAAACACCATTATAGAAAAACTGTATAAAGAAGCCATGACCACTATCCCTCTCTGGAGATGCCTGACTGGAACTTTGGACTGTAAGTCGAACTGCTGAGATTAGTTAATGGGAATGCTATTGTTCAATCATCTCTGGTCTGAGGAGAAGTAAACAAGACTGTGCATCCACAAGAAAGCCAAACCCAGCAGCTGTGCTGATCATCCCTGGCTGGGTTCAGGATGCAGGAGGCCACAGCCCACAGATCCATTTGCTGAGAGCCAACTTGCACAGATTTCACCCCCAAATGAGCAGGGGGAAAGGAGGTTTTGGGTGTGTGGTGCAACCTCTGATCAGAGGCAATGAACACCCATCCTCCCTTGCACAAACTGACTCAGCTGTGGAACCCCCAACCCCTGGAAGGCCACATCCAAGGAACATTCATGTGAGGGGCAGCTGAGGGGGTGTCATAATTCATCAAAGAGCCCCTGAAGCGCCCCCCAGACTAATTCCTAAGGCCTGGCACCACAGGCCTGTGTGTAATGTAAAGTGATGTAACAGATCCAGGGCCTGCTGGCAAGAAACAATGGCAAACTTGCCCCCTGCCAGGGAAGGTGCCTGGATTTTCCTACCTAGCCTGAGTGTATATTAATCCATTGAATGCTATGCTTCTTGGGGGACCCTCACCACCAAGAAGACTTGCTGGAGAGGATCAACGGAACATTGTTGGGATCCACGGTGTGGTGATACTTTCGTTCTCTGTCACTCTCTTTCTGTCCCACCACCTCTTTTCTATTTCTTTCTCTTACTTTCTCTCTCTCTTTCCCATATTTACTATCAAATAAAATCCATACTATTGACATTGTCATATGGTCTCATTTGCACTTTAATTTGGGCAGAGAAATGTCTAAATAACCTTAATAACCTACCCTTAACAATACTTCATGAAGATTTGCAACTCTGCCTCCCTCTACATCCGTAAGATTAGCATCTCCAGTTTTGTTCTCATAGAATAATTGAATATTTAGTATGAAACTGTCTTTCTGTGTGTTTCCTTTGATTTCATCATAGTTATGATCTGATGTGATCTGTCGTCCTGAGCTGGTACATGGATCTTGGTTGCCAAGATACTGACATATATTTTGGCACCCATGTTACTCTTCTGGTCTAAGAATATTTGATAACACATGGAGCTATATTTTCCGGGTATTCTTAGAAAAGATATAGAACAGTAATTAAAGCAGCACAAGGTCCATGGGAAATAAAACAAAATGAAGAAGAGAAGAAAAATTAATTAATTAGCAGAAGAAATTCTACTGAACTAATTTTTTTCTATTGTAGTTCTCTTTTTTTTTGCTTATTCCACCTGGTGTTACATTCCATTGAAATAATAACATGCAGAAGTATTGAGATACATTTTGAACTTTTAAATTATTTAAATATCATTTATGATTGACCAGTCTAATGCTGGAAAACAGAGTGATATGTAGCAAGAAATGAAATGAAAGTTGTATGTTATCTATATTCTTGTTTGAAATTAGGACAGTTGTCAAAAAAACTTTGGCTTACTTTTGGAAGTAACCAGAAAAAAGTTATAATTTCTAAGAGTCATATCTATCTTTTGTATTACACAAGATGAAAAAGAAGATTAAATATCAGATTAGAGAAAACTGGAATAAAATTTAGACAGTTTATGGTTGCAGACATTTTATTTTTTGTTAGTTGTGGTCTGAAACAGAGTCAGTTCAGAAAAATTCAGAAAAAATCAGAGTAGAGGAAATAAAAGAGTGACCCATTAGGATATCAAGGGAAGGTAAGTGCAAAGTTGCAGTGATAGTGCAAGGAGTGATGGCTTTAAGATGAAGAACGGTAGGTTTAGGTTAAGATATTAGGAAGAAATTCTTTACTGTCATGGTGGTGAGGTACTGGAACAGGTTGTCCAGAGAGGTTGTGGACTCCCCACCCCTGGAAGTGTTCAAGACCAGGCTGGAAAGGGCTTTTCCTGCTCTAGTGGAGAGCCCCTAGCAGTGGGGTTGGAACTACATGTCTTTTAAGATCCCTTCCAACCCAAAACATTTTATGAGTCTATGATTTTAGGATAATCTAGTGGATTTTAGCCTTGTCCTCTACTTGAACACACATATTGAACACTTGAACTATCACGTATTTAGACAAGTTGCGCTTAGCAAGTTTTAAAGTCCTGCAGAAGTTCAACAGCTGAGATACCTACTTTTTAAAGTATGTTTTTAAAGACACAGTATTAACACTTCTGGGTGCCTTGGAAAGATTGATCTGAAGACCTTCTTTACATTGTTGTTCTTTACATTGTTGTGATCTAGCGTCAGTGTAACTGCTAGTATTTTAAAGATTGTGAGTTGATCAAAATCTGTGTGACAGAAATCACATTGTGGAGACAGATAACTCTTGACACTGCACCGTTTCATTTCCTTAAACAAAACTTAATTATTTCATTTGGGTGTGTGTTATGGTCCAGTTTTATAGGGGTCATTTAGACATTTCTCTGCTTGAATTAAGGTGCAAACGAGACCATACGCCAGTCAATAGTATAGCTTTTATTTGATAATAAAAGTAAGAGAGAAAGAGAGAAAGAGAAGGGAGAAATAGGAAAAGAGGTGGGGGGACAGAGTGTGACAGAGAAAGAAAATATCACCACTCCATGGATCCCAACGATGTTGTGTTGATCCTCTCCAGCAGGTCTTCTTGACAGTGAAAGTTCCCCAAGGGAGTGTAGAATTCCCTGGGTTTATATACTCTCCAGCCGGGTGGCAATGCCCGGGCATGTTCCCCTGGGGAGGGGGGAGTCTTTCCCAGCACCCTGGGTCTGTGGCTGTGCCCGGGCATGTCTCCCTCGGGGAGAGGGGGGAGTCTTTCCCAGCACCCTGGGTCTTTGGCGGTGTCTGGGCATGTTCCTTCCAGGGAAGGTTTTCACAGTACCCTGGCCCTGTGGCAGTGTCTGGGCATGTCCGCGTTGGGGAGTGGGGAGAGTCTCTCACAGCACTCAGGATCTGTTGCGTCACAGCTGTATTCTCTCCCCTCCCAAACTTAGCCAGGGGGGGTTTATCAGTATTGGCCTTTTGTGGATGCATACCCTCCCTCAGCCTGAGATAGATGAACAATAATTTTTCCCTTTATCTAATCAAGAGTTTGACTTTCAGTCCAAAGGCTTAGTCTTCAAGGAGGCTTCTCTTTGGTTGTAATTTCTTAATGAGCAGAAACTTTTTATCATTGTTTGAGGCATGAACTTTTCAGTCTCTGACAGTGTGCGATGTGGAAGGAACACAGTCTGAAATGCAGTGTAGGCAGCATTTTGGATAGGAACACTGAATGACTTTTTTGACTTCACTACTTTTAGAAATACGTTGATACTATCAAAGCTGCTGACAATCTGTGAAGCAATGTGAATGTGATTCCTACCTGCCTATTTATTTATATTTTACTTTGCTAGATACAATGTTAGGATACAAGATGTCTTTTTTTTAAATCCCATTCACACCAGCAGAGGTTTCTTGAGGCTTCTCCATTTTTATGGCGTTTTTGATGGAATTTTTTGCAAAGCTTAAGCACAGTATTTCTGCTCCTCCAGAAACTGTATGTAAACGTTAACAGCTGAAAGTACTGACATGACTCTATGCAATAACCTAAGTTGTTGATGGACAAAAATAATCAATGCCTTGGTCTAAGCAGAGAGAAGAAACCCATCATATATCCACCTTGCAAATATGCACAAAAGTTGCTAGCCCATGCACAAAAATTGCTTATGGCCACTCCATCATTGTGATTGAAGACAACAAAACCAGTAATATTTTACTTGCTTCAGTCTCTACTTGGATGAATTGATGAATACATTGTTTCATTTATTACACTCTACTTAATCTGCTCAATAGGTTCCTGTCAGAAAAGAAAGAATGGGGGGTTAAGGTTTTCTTTTAGCTATGGGAGCATCCAGAGGGTGATATATGCTCTAATTTTTACCCAGCATGACTAAAATGGACCTGCATCCAATGATCTGAAATTTCAGATCCCCTTTTCAACTGGATCCTGCATACTGATATTCACTTGTCATATTCAAAATAGAAATAAAAAAGTAATTACGAATAATATTTAATACAGCATTAGCCATAATATCTAATACAGTATTAGCCATAATATCTAATACAGTATTAGCCATAACTCCCTGGTTGTAGTCAGGTGGGAGTTGGTCTCTTTCTCCAGGCAGCAACTGACAGAATGAGAGGACACAGTCTTAAGCTGTGCCAGGGGAAATATAGGTTGGATATTAGGAAAAAGTTTTTTACAGAAAGAGTGGTAAAATATTGGAAATCTTTGCTCAGTGAGGTGGTAGAGTCACCATCCCTGGATGTGTTTAAAAAAAGATTGGACGTGGCACTCGGTGCCCTGGTTAAGTAGAGGTGTTAAGGCATGGCTTGGACTTGATGATCGTGAAGGTCTCTTCCAACCTAGTGATTCTGTGATTCTGTGATTCTGAGTATATGGTTACTGCAGAAAAACCAAAATGTAAAAAATGTCTAGTTCTGCAGTAGCTGTCCTGAACACTGTTATTTGTAGTTGTGATATCATGTATTTGGTAAATAAAAGGGAATATTTAAATTACAGTCATCTTCATGACACAGTGGTAATTAGGACAAGTGAATGAATGCTCCATATACAAGTGTTGGAGCTATGAATATATTTAAGTTTGTGAAAAAAAAATTGCAACCTTTTAAACTGGTAAAAATCTCTGTCTCTCTGTCTGTCTGCATATCTATGCATTGGTACCCTTCACTGCTGTCTAATCTGAGAATCTTTGCAGCCTCCCTATAAACTGGGGTCAAGCAACCAAAGTCACAAAATAAAACTCTAGGATTTTATTTTCTGTTTTTCTGAGCTGCCTGTTTTTCAGGATTATCTTTTGCACTCTGTAGGTATTTTAAGGCCCAGACAGAGGATTATGGCTAATACTGTATTAGATATTATTCATAATTACTTTTTCTATTTCTATTTTGAATATGACAAGTGAACATCAGTATGCAGGATCCAGTTGAAAGGGGGATGCAGCAGCAAAATGCTACATCCTCTCAGTGGCGGCAAAGTCTGTGCTGGATCTGTCAAGAAGTTACAGGTGCCTGGTATCAACCGCCCGAGAACTGCCTAGAATATCTGATTCTTTCATCTTTTTCAGACACCTCTGCATGTCAGAAACAAAGCTAGTATATGACATGATTATTTAAATTGAAAAAAGAGAGAGAATGAATAACATGCAGACATGGAGAAAAAGTTACTTCAAAAATATTTTAATCAGAAAACTACATTAAAATAATTTAGGTGAGGAACTATTAAAACTTAGCAAGAGTCAGAATTAAAGGTAGTTTTAAGAAGCTTAATCTAACTCTACAACATGTATGCTATGACACAGTATTTAATTTCCTTTTATTTTTTCTATTGGAGCCTCTACCTAGTGGCTGCAGTGAACAGTTATTATAAATATTACCTCATCAATGTTAGCACTATTTAACAATCTTAGAACATTTTTAATTTCTCTGGGTTCTTTCCTTTGAGGCTCATTATTACATTAGACAAACAGCATTAAGTGTAAGATCAGCCATGATCTTCCCTTGGGTAGTGCATATTTTTTTATGGGTAAGTGCATATTTTTTTAACAGATGTTCACCTGCACTGGTTATCAGTGTCACTGGATCTGTTGCACTGGAGTTTAGCTTTGGAGCTGATAGACCAGGAGTTGTCAGTCTGTCAATGCGGCTTTTTTGTATTTGATGATAATAGAATTACAACAAAATTTAGAAAAATGTCCACTTCAATTCCTGTATCTGATATAATGTGAAACCATAAACACACACTATTGTTGTTTTGTCTTCTCATGTTCCAATCATCTTCCTTCCCAAACCACTTTCTTTCTACCATTTGTGTAACCTTTGTCTTCTCTCTTCCAGTTTCTATTCTTCAGGCTAAATCTTTACTGCAGCTATACCTGTCCTATCTGCTGTTAAAGGCCCAGTCTTCTCTCTTACTCAATAGATTCCTTCTCTTCCCATTTTCATTCCTATATTCTTGTTAACCCAACATGGTGCCCCTTAGCTATACCTGTTTTTGTTCCTTACTCTGCTCTTTCATCCAAACCAGCTTCTTACTGTGGTGTTTTTATTCTACATTTCTTCCATTTCCATTTTCAGGGGATTGGAAATTCTCCCTGTCAGAATCCATCTCTATCCATCTAACATCATTCCATGCTCTTTGACTAAGCATTCGCAGTCTTGCCAGACTTCCTGTCAAGTTAAGTGCTAGGTATTTGGCTTGAACCCGGGTTCTCAACAACCACTGCTTCTCTATGTCCAGCTCAAACTCTTCCCTTTGAAACGTGTGTGGGAAGGGAAGGTGGGGGAAGGTGTGGGAAGGTGCGGGAAAGGAAAGGAAAGGAAAGGAAAGGAAAGGAAAGGAAAGGAAAGGAAAGGAAAGGAAAGGAAAGGAAAGGAAAGGGAGAAATTGAAGGTTTTCACTGCAGAATATAATGAAAATGTTTAAATACCTCTTTTAATTAACTTATCCAGTTTTCTAAATACAGATTCCTCTTCCAAATGAGGGTTAAAAGAACAATTCCTTCTACTAAGGCCAACACACTACTGTTGCTCTGATTTTTGCCGTCCTGGATGTTTTCATTTTCTGTAGCTAGTTTCTCACAGTTTTCTCTGTAAACATGGCTATGTTATTGTAACTGTATCTTATCATTCGCATTTCTTTCTCATGGACACAGAACTTTGATGGACATTTCCTTTGACCAATGTTATTGAGGGAGGAAGAACTGATTTCCTCCAATGAATAGTGATTTCTAAATGGATATAAAAAATAAAGTAGGCGGGTCTTGCCTCCCTTCCTTCCTTCTCTCTCATCCTGGTAACAGGTGTCTCTGGCTCTTCCTTTTGTGTTGTTCCTGCGACACACTACCAAGCTCTACATCTATCTTTCAAAGTACTAGAGTAATTGAGAAAAGAACCACCATTAATTCTAACATGAATATAGTATAGTACTTGTTTACAGGAATAATTTTTTTCTCTGAGTTTGTCTAAAAGAAAAGATAAAAATTGAGCTGCAACTGAACATTTTATCTCAATTTATTTCAATTTGGCAAGGACAAGCTGTTATAAACAACTAAAAATAGATTTTTATTATGAAGTCTGATTTACCCATTACTTTCTCCACACTCTGCTTCTTGCTTACTGCCTTTAGATGTTAGGGCACTCTTCTTATTTTGCTGCCATGCTAGCTGAAAATATAGGTGATTGTTGGAAGATTAAAGGGACATGATTCCAAAAATCAGACAAATGAAACATCATACAAGAACACATTCTTTCATCATTAAAATATTTTTAGAAAAATGAATGAATTTAACCATGTTGCTCAAACAGTTATTTTCAACTCCAATCCTTTAATTCCTATCAAAAATTCATTTTTAGAATATCCCAGAACCATGCCAGTTTTCATCAGTGCACCTTCCTGAAGGTCAAAGCTTAAAACAACTGTCCTGCCTTTCTAACCTGATAATCAGTTTCTGTCTTCAGGTAGTTTCTTCTGCAATCAATGCCACAAAATGTACAATTTGAAATGTTTGACATTGGTTGGTTTTGTCCTTCATGTTACCTAAGAGGCTGGTTGTATCACATAGTTCATTTTATATAGAAATGCTGCAGTTTTGCAGCATATTAAATTGAATTGAAATGCATGCAGAAATTGCAGATGCTGTTTTTTGAAGAAAAAGCCAACTAGAGTGATAGTACAGATAGACTTTGAATTCTTTTCCTGTCATTTAAAGACAAATATTTTTAATTCAGTTTAGTGTAAACAGCTTCTCCTTAAAACACCGGGAGTGCCACTGGAATTTTCATGTTACAGCGAAAGGCCAGATAAGGAACTTTGAAACACTATTTTAAGGTGATCGGTAAAATCTCTTTAGCAGAATGTGATGGTTTGACTCTGGCTAGGTGCCAGGTGCCCACCAAGCTGCCCTATAGCTCCCTCCCCCCAGAGGGACAGGGAAAAGGACAAGATGAATCAGTGGGTCTAGATAAGGCAGTTTTTGTTGAAATAATAGAGAAGCAAAAGCAGGGTCTGCATGCACTTAAGCAAAAGAAGGAAAGTCAATCTCTACTTCGCATCAGCAAGCGATGTTCAGGCACGTCCTGGGAAGCAGGGCCTCAGCACAAGTAGTGGTTCCGTTGGAAGGCAGACATTAAAGAATGCTCCCCCTTCCTCCTCTCTCTCTCAGCTTTTATACCTGAGCTGATGTCATATGGTATGGAATATCCCTTTGGTTCCTTTGGGTCAGCTGGCCTGCTTGTTTTCCCTCCCGAGGTCTTGCCCACTCCCTGCCCCTTGATGGGGAGGTGGGGGGAATGTTAGAGGGACAGCGCTTCTCAGCAGTAGCCAAAACACTGCTGTGGTATCAACTGAAGCACAGCACTGGCAGGGCTGCTGAACTCTACCTCAGTTAGAACCAATACACACATAAATATTGTACAGTCAAAGAGAGAAAAAAACCAAAACAGATGACTTATTTTTCTCTTGCTACCTTATGTGGTACTTTTTTATCCATTTGTTTTTCTGAGTTATATTAATAATGGTAGTAGAAATAGTACCTATGTTTACAACAGCCATGCTACTGTCTATCAACTTAATAGATGCTCTTCACATAGTGGCATACCTGCGTTCAAGGCGGTGCAAGTAGAGTTAATTTTCCTAGTCTTCAAAAGAAAGATAGAAGAAGGGGACAGAGTGGAGGGAACGGGAGAGAGGAGGGGAAAGACATAAACCAAAAGATAGATCTGGAAAAAAAAAATTTAAATATCCCATCAGAAAACAAAGTTAAGTCTCTCTTCTCAAACCCTGACTAGGTGTCTAATCCTATCTAACACAGTATCCCTTATGCCACATGTGAAGGATTTAAGTTTGTTACCCTTCTTGGAAGCTCAGAAATATGAGCAGAAATGCCTTGAAGAGTGAATGTGGTGTATATCTATTGCTAAAGTTGTATTTCTGTCCAAAAGATCCCAGCTATTCTGCATGCACCTAGGGTTGGAGGCAAGGAACAAATTTACTTTATAGTAAAGAAACATGGGGCTGGAATGAAACCTCCAGAGTCCAAACACGGCTTGCAGGAAGCTGTGTGAGCATCAACAGGTTCACAGCCTGCTTGTTCCCAGATGAGTGGAAGGCTAATGGTTTCACAGAAGGAATAAATGAATCTACTTGAAACACTTAATAGTCCACATGTCCGGGTAATGGCAGTGGTTCATGGAATCTTAGACTTGTTACTTTCTACCATTTCTCAAAATTCGGCTTTAGGAAAGGGGTCTTAGTATAGGTTGCACTAGCAACCTTTGCTAGTGATATGCTTTTGTACCTGCTCTGCTTAGCATTTATTTTACTTCCCTTGTGCTACAGTTATGATATCTGAAGTCCCAGTTAGGTTAAGTTTGTGATAGTACTTTGTATCTGTATCTCTGCTAAGTATATTTAAGTGAACCAAGTATCTTCACTCTGTTGTGGTTTTGAGCTGTCCCAAAGCTCCCACAAAAAGCTGCTTCCCTTTCCCTTCCCTCTGCTCAGCTGGACAGGGGAAAGGAATGCCTTCCAAGGTGAGATAAGGACACTGAGAGAAAAAAAACTGTAATTAAGCAGGCTAAAACAGGCTCAAAACTTAAAAGTGAGAAGTGAATTTATTGCAGAGTTGAAGAAGTAAGTAAAACATTCTCTTA
>VZRZ01003566.1:15184-33997 GCA_013398175.1 Climacteris rufus | reverse complement strand
TTTTTTTTTTTTTTGTGGAAATACATTAGTCTGCATCAATTCATGCAGGAAGCTTAGTTCACTAACCCACTAGAGCTGAAATATCATAAGAAAGTTCACTAAATTCTCAATGTAAATTGACTATTTCTTTCCAACCAGCCATAGGGCTCCTTGTACCTGTATCTGTTTCAGTCAAGAAGTATTTTGCAATTATTTTGAAGAAAGAAAGAGCAGAACCCTGTCTTTTACGAAATGTGTGGTTATTTAAGCATTCTTAGCCATTCTTGTTAAGTACTGCCAGTAAGAAAGGTTTGTTGCAGATTTCTCACCCTTGAAAAGATGTATTTGAAATAAGATTTTATTAAATTTGGGAAATATTAATAGTCTAACAGGTGGAAGGATTTCTGTGGTTTTCTCATGAGTTTTAAAATCTATAGCAGAGACAGAAGTTCAATGTTTTTACATGATGCAGAGAATTGAAATGGTAAAAATTCACTCTCCTGAATGAAACTTATTTCAGAACCTTTTAAGTGTTAACTTTGTCCCAAAATACTTTATGTGGGATCAAATATTGTTTGTTCTTCTCCAACATAAAGGAAACACAAGTATTCAGTTTTGTACCTTGGTTAATTTGAGGAAGAAAACTCATCACGTGCTATCATCCCGCAGAGGTAAAAGCTGTAGTTCAAATCAATGAGGTGTATACAAATCTACATTTACCACTAGAGAGTTACAGTCGTTTATCTAGATAAGGCATGTTATATCTTTCATTATTGCTTGCTTTCTGTTACATATGAAATACATTCCATAATTATGACTTTAATATTCTTTGGTAACAATAGTCATCATCTCTGTGGTTGAAGCTATGTCCGTGCTTAAATCAGTGAAAATTCAGAGGTTAAGAGCCTATTAACTTTGTCCATCTTTTGGACAGTCGCTATGTGCTGGTTTGAACATAGACCAGTGGGGAAAATAAATCCCAAACAAACCTTGAGAGAGATATTCTAGGTCAGACTTACAATTTAATAGAAGGGTTACAACAAATTCAGTCATACAGAAACACTGGCTTAAATCAACAATCACGATACAACCTGGCAGTGGTTGCGGTTCAGTTGGGATGATGGTTGCAGTCTTGTCATGAGCAGAGGTCCAGTTGAAAAGACCTGGTTCCCTTGTGGAAGCTCAGATTCTCCACTCAGAGTTCAGTGGTGGTGATGTTTCTCAGTCCCCCATTTATATGGTGGTGTTTTGGTGGTATCTCCCCCTGTGAGGGGAGTTTCACAATAGCCTGATGTAATCACATGAGTCACGGGATATTTCTGGAGTTCTATCCTGCTGGTAGATATTCATGTTTTTATAGTGCATTAGCAGGGATGACCCTCTCAGGATGGGTGGGACTTTGCTGCTGCCTTCCTGAGGGGAGCTGTCAAGGCTGAGTCATTGATGTGAAGACAGAGACATTAGCCTGCCTCGGAGGGTTGTCTTTCTTTCTTCCTTATCTAATGCCCAGCTTGCAGCCTGGGGGATAACGGTGTGTACTAGGCAGCTACTGTGAACGACCCACTGTTAACAGTTCATCAAGAAGTGATGTGGATGGTGACAGAATACATACTTCGGTCACACCTCACAGCATACCCTATTACATCTTTGGAAGTGATTAAGTAATGAAAAATTAGGTTAGCTAATAGAAGATTTTAAATCACTATGTGATGCAGAATGGATTAAAGCAGAATCTTCTGGTTTTGAAGAGCACAGGAAAGATTGCACTATATAGGATGTTATTTTGTTTATACACAAAATTTGTCTGCTCTATGAAAATAGAAATACTAACTAAACCTAGTATGTTCATTTTCTTAATCACATAGGGCAATAAAAGTAATATCTAGATTTGCTGTATCAGTTCAGTTTTCTTGATAAAAAGAAATTGGAGATCAATTATTCTGAATCTGAAGGAAAGCTAAACCACAATTTTACCTACCATCCAATGAAGGACAAAAGGGAAAAATATCTGTCTCTCACAGTTTCTGTTTCAGCACTTATACTGCAAGAGAAAAATGAATGAACAGGATGTTAAGTGTCATGATGCACTGACCTGTTCAATAACATGGTCAGCTGGCACCACAGCTCTTTACTTGTTTACAGCCTCACTGAAATACTAGTAAGGAGTATAATGACAAGCCAATCTAACTGCAAAGTGAAAAGGCCAAGGTACTTTCCTGTTATGACATTCTGATTTGTTTGACATTATACTGTTAGGAATCACATTTTTAATGATTCTTCTACAGGACAAAGACAGTGAAGAGAACAGAAAATGACACTTGACTCTTCTATTGTCCTAGCAAAATCTGTAACAAGCATATGTTATAGTATAACCATTCTTCTTACAATCTCAGAACCGTAATCTACTGATCCTTCCTGCTTGTCACAACCAATTTGTTCCAATGCATGTTTTACACAGGACCACATTTCTATTCAGTGGTAGCCTGAAGTAGACTGGGATTATAGCTAAATTTCCTTTCTAATGACTGTGTAGAGCTAGAAAGATGCTGTCATATCATCAATCTAGAGGGTATACAATTATCTAAGTGGAGAAAATTGGTTTATGAAACAATTACATAATTTTCTCTTTCAAATTCTTTTCAAGAGCATTCAGATTAACATAACACTATTATTTGAAATTAGAAAATGTAGTAAGAACAAGAAAATAATAGAGATACAATTAAGCTATACTACCCAGAGCTGCTGTTTTATTTCAGTTGCAGGTGTAGGAAGGATATGTGTAGTATAAAGATGTAGTCAGAAAAACTTTGTTAGAATGTTAGCCACTGCAAAACTCTTCTAGTGAAATCATAGCACTTTGCAGGAGCCATATCTACTTACGGAGGAAAAGAGAAAAAAAAAGCTAGCAGTGTTTAAAAAAATGAAATTCATTTCCAAATCAAAATCTGGCATTTCTAACTTAAATTTTTTGCATTTTTTCATTATGTAACCAGAGTAAAATTAAAGAGTAACAGCAGATAAACCACGAAAAAGAAGCTTTCACAAAAAAAAAAAAAAAAAAAAAAAAAAAAAAAAAAAAACACCAAACACTTTCCCCCTCTTTATTTCACCCTGAATTGTTTCATCCTTAATTTAAATTATGTTGGATTATATAAGTCTGCTTATCAGTATAATTACTCAGGAAGCAGCTGGGAGAGCTGTAAGAAGAACTAGGTAAGAAAAGAACAATCAGGATCATGCTTAGACATGGATAAAAAATAAATTAACTATGCAGAGAAATCAACATGGATTTGAATAAAGATTTCATCAAGTTTTCAATTCATGGTCAAGATTGAGGCAATGGCAGATTCACCCTCATTAAAAAACCACATGGCTTGGGAAGAAGAATGAATGTATTCAGCTGTACAGTACATCTACAGAGCGGATGCATTCTAAAATAGAAGTGGTTTTGTACATTGGCTTCATAACCTGTTGAGGACAGCTTGAATACTGATCAATGGAGAACAGCAAAAAGGAACACACAAAGGGTAAACCAAGTTGTCTGCACAAGAGCCAGAAAGAAGCAGGAGAGAGCATGTGTCTCCTTATGTGTTTAAGTGAAGGCTATTTAGAGAAGATACTTGATGACATATGTTGCTCTATTTATTGGCTGTTGCAGAGAATGATTGGTTGATGGAAGTAATAAACTAGCATTTAAAATGTTTTAGATGAGGCTGGAAACACTGTTGCAATGTAACATTAACAACTTGCTTTACTGTGATGGCTAAGCAGGATAAACATGTATTAAAAAACAAGTCTATTGTCTTCATAGTCCAATAATAACTCAGGCCTGCACACATGTTGTGGTTTGACCCTGGTTGGACACCAGGCACTTGTGAAAGATACTTGCTCATTCCACCCTGAGCTGGACAAAGGAGAGAAAATTTAATGAAGGGTTCGTTAGTTGAGATAAGGACCAGGAGAAAACACTCATCAAATACCATCAAGGAAAAAACTGGCTTGTCTTAGAAATATAAGGTGAATTTATTACAAACAGATCAGAGCAGGATAATATGAAGTAAAATAAGCCCTTAGAAACACCTTCCTCCACCTCTACCTCCTTCCCCAGTGCTGCAAGGAGACAGAGAATGGGGGTTATGGTCAGTTCATCACCCATGGCTCCTACTGCTGGTCAGGGAGAGGATTCATTCCCCTGCTGCACTGTGGGGTGCCTCCCACGAGAGACAATTCTCCACAAACTTTTCTGATGTGAGTTCATCTCACGAGCAACAGCTCCCTGCAACCTGCTGCAATGTGAGTCCCTCCCACAGGCAACATCTTCCCCAAACTACTGCAGCATGGGTCACTCTTCCATGGGGTGCAGTCCTTCAAGGACAGGTAGCTCCAGCCTGGGAGCAGGGTCCCTCCATCCATGGGTCTCCCACAGGGTCATAGCTTCCCCTGGGCATCCATCCCCTCTGGCATGGGCACCTCCCCCACAGGCTGCAGGTGGATCTCTGCATCCCCCATGGACCCTCATGGGTTGCAGGGGCACAGCTGCTTCACCATGATCCTCACCACAGGCTGCAGGGGAATCTTGGCTCCAGCAGCTGGAGCAGTTCCTTCCCCTCCTTATTCAGTGACCTTGGTGTCTGCAAAGTGTCCTCTCACATATACTCACTTCTACTCTTCTCCGGCTACATTTAAAACTGCGCAACAACTTTTGTTTTGATTTCTTCTTAAATATGTTATCACAGAGGTGTTATCTCCATTTCTAATTGGCCCAGCCTTGGCCAGCAGCATGTCCACCTTTGGAGCCATCAAGAATTGGCTCTGCTGGTCATGGTGGAAGCTTCTGGCAACTTGTCAGAGAAGGCATGTCTGTGCCCCCCTCCCCCCTCCCAAAAAATAAGGCTGTGGAAAACCAATACAATACATTAGCATGTTCCCTGTTTGTACAGGAATCGAACTGCAATGTACTATGTTAGATTGTCGTGTTTAAACAATGGAATTACTGCAAACCAGTGGTCAAGTGTCCTCATCTGCTGCTTAATTTAAAAGTGGGTGGGAAGATAATGGGGTATTAATGGGAAAGGATAGAAATATTATTTTTTCCTTGTCTTGGTGTAGACCTAATATAGGTTTATACAGTAACCACTTTCAAGTCCTGCACAGTCATCTAGTTTCTTACGATATTATTCTGAATGCTAGAAAGCTGAGATTTCTTTTCATATATGCAGTGCCAGACTGGGAAGTAAAAACCACCATTGCTTGCCTTCAGTGTAAAGGAAATAGAACAGGTTTAGCTGGGAATTAAAATGAAGCTTAGCTAGGAGACCATTCACGCCTGCTCTCAAGCTTCCCTTTTCCCTTGATTATACAGCAGCCAAATCTACCAAGAGCTATCACCTCAGAGGAATTAGTAAGTGTCTCTGCCTCATGTCTTGATTTTTAGCTCAAGCTGGGACTGTCATAACCTATCCATACAAATGGGTAAGGGAAAATAAAGTGCTTAAGACATCACAGAGAATCCTGAAAAAAAGCTCATCAGAAATCATTCACAGATGCAACAACTGCTTTATTATAGAGCCAGAAATTAGGAGGGAGAATCAGAGCCACCATTGCAACCTGTGTGTCACCATAGTAACTGCTATTACAACAACTCAGATAGAAGCCCAGATTTTCTATTCAATGATAAAAACTTGGTCTTCCCACAAGGTGCTTTCCTGTAGCATGAAAGGAAGGAAATTAATCACAGAGAATGAATGAGATACATAGAGTGAGGAGAAAGAAAAAGCAGAAAATAAAGTAACAGAACCAAAAGGTGCATATCTTGTCATTGCTCCCTAATAATCTGATTGTAAAACTGTGTCTACCTGTCATTCCCATTCTATTATTCTAGGGTGCAGGATCACCACATTTGAGACATCTCTTCAACAGAGGCTTCATCTTCTGATTTTTTCATCTGCAATGTCATAAATGCACACTGGATTGAAGTAACTAGTGAAAATGGGGATGGTGGGTGAGGGAGGTGTGTAAAGTTGACACCTCCCAACTCCATTACTGCAATAACTACCCTTTCAATACTATTCATTACAAACAGCCAGTTTAGACGGAAAAGTTTGTTGGTTAAGACATAGACAGAGTTCATTCATCAATTACAATCACAGGCAAAATAATTTCAATTTGGAGCAACTAATTTAATATATTGTCAGGGAAAAATAGAGAGGAATTATAAGAAAAAAAGCCAAAAACTAAAATGCCCTTTTCACACCTCTCCCCATTCTTCTCAGGCTCTGCTTCATTTCTGTGTTCTCCTATCCTCTATTTCCCTGGCTCAGGGGAAGGGAAATGGAATCCTTAACAGCTCCTCTCTGCTGAACTTCCTCCCTACGCTTTTCATCTTCTTCAGTGTGGGTCCTCCATGGGCCACAATTTTTACCAGAAAACCTGCTCTAGTGAGGGCTTTCCACAGTTGTATCTTCCCTCATGGGATATCCACTTGCTTTGGCATGGGTTTCTCCATGGGCTACAGGTGGATATCTGCTACATTGCAGACCTCCCTGGTCTTCCTCACCATGGTCTTCACCAGGGGCTGGAGGGGAATCCCTGCTCCAGTGCCTGCAGCACCTCTTCTCCTTCACTTGATAACCTTGATGTCTGCAGGGTGGTCTCTCTCACCTTTTTTTTGTTACTCTTCTCTCTCTCTCACACAGCTGCTATGAATTGTTTTTATCCCTTATTAAATACGCTTTCCCACAGGTGCCATCAGTTTGGCTGAGGGCTCAGCTGAGGGCTCTGTCCTGCAGTGGGTCTGACAGAGCTGTGTGCAATGGCTGGCAGGTTGTTGCTCCAGCCTCTCCTCACTGAAGCTGGCCCTGCAGCCCCCAACTTCCAGCACATGTCCAAGGACACATGATCCACTGTCTTACTGGTTCTGAATTAATAATTGCATTCCTCACTTTACAGGACAAATTATCCTGAGACACTGAATAAAAAGCTAGATCTAGCTAGATGTTTACTGTATTTTTCTTGATTAAGAGATGAATTATCTCAGGGAAAAGAGATGTTAGGTTAGTCTGACATAATAAACACTGTCCTTTGATTAAGATAGTATTTTATAAAATGTATTTTATAACATTTTCTGTCTTTCTCATTGCCTTTGATTACTGTCTCCTTCATAAACTCTTGTAAGACTGTGCATAGATCTATGTTCAATTGGAGATCTGTAGCTGTCTGTACCTCTTTTTCTGGTTTTGTGAATAAATGCCATGCTTGCTGTTTCACAGTTCTTGGATGCTCCAGAAGAGACAGTTCCATTGTTGTGTTAAATGTCGTAACACGGGCAGTTTTTTTTAGCAACCACTGTTTTGGAATAGTGGTTATCTGATCATCTTTCCTTCTCCCCTACCTCATTCCCCCAAGAACAAGGTATAAATTACCTCCAACTCAACTGAGGACATTTCTGTTTTTATATTTCCTACTAGGGCAATAATTACTGTCATATCTTACCTGCTTAATGAAAATTGACATTAATTTGTGAACTTGTACTTAGTCTATACGTCAGCGTGGATTGGTTTCAGTTTTTCCCTTTGTTTTATTTTTTTTTCTTCCCTTCGTGAAATAAAAATGTTATAGGACAGCCATATTTGGAAAGGGCTTTTTTTTAATACATAGGTTCCTTGCTGTCAGACACTGTCTCCTATAGCATCTATTTCTTCTTACTATTGTTTACAAGGAGATGATTCATCTAGGTAGCTTCTCTTTGCTTAACGGTCCCTTTCCTTTCCTTAGGACACAAGTTTCTATACGATATATAATTTTATGCTTCTTTACCTTTAAGTCTCTATAACTTTCCAGTTCAAGATTAAATTTTTCAGTACAGTCATTCTGAAAAGATGTTTTACTTAATTTAATAAAACATATGCTTTTACATATCTTTATGGAAATAAGAATAATGAAACCATATGTTTAACTCCAATTCTGTCTATCCTGTTACTTAAAATTAATTCAGTCAGTTCAAGGTATGAGAGCTTTTCTCAAGCTGAGCTTTTGTGAGTTTTTTTGCTAGTTACTGCAATATATCCAAAATATCATCTAGATGAGTATTTAGTTGATAAATCTAACAGCTGTCATTCCTGAAAGACTTCTGCAGTGGAGAGTGTTTGCATCATATTACTGGTTCCACTACTAACATATTCTAACATCAGTTAATAGAATTCTAAATCGCTATCCTAACTTGAGCACAGGAAACTGAATGTCATGAAGAATATGACTGCTTTTATGAATACGTTGAAGTAATGTGGCATGGTTATATGGATCAGGATTAGAAGTTTTCTGACTGTCAGAGCAGTGAAATTATAAAATAGCTCTTAAAATAAAATAATAAAGATCCTAAACTGTCTTAAGATAAAGATAATAAATTAATGGAAAAACTATAAGAACAAATAAGCAAGATACTAGGACTAGTAATAGAACTTGGGAAGATATTTTTGCCAAATTTTATACTTTTGTCTACACTGAAAACTACCTTGACATAATTAGGATGGTCTGAAAGTAACCCTGATCACAACCTGTGGTTACTGTCTTGCATTGAAACTTGCATTTTAGTATACTCTTGTCTTCTATAAACATAAATGCTTTCAGGAAAAAATCCTTCTAATTTGATTATGAAAACCTTTTGGTTTTATTCTCAGACTTTCACTTAGTGCAGCAATTCTTTTCTCTACGATAATATTAGCATTTGCTTGGTAAAATAAATATATTCCTCATCCTCCAAACTTGACTATTTAGTAAAATAATGCAAGGAGCTGCTAAACTTTCATGTATAAAAAATCCCCTGAGTCTGAGAGAACATCTCTGCAATACGTTAGTAATCTTGTCCACAGGCACAGTGATGACAGCATACAGTGAAAAATCCTTATGGGAAATTTATACTGATCTCTGCTCAGCTAATATAAATAATTTAGTTTTGATTTGGATCAGTCTAAACTTCTAATATGATCAATACTATAGAAAGAAAAAATGAAAATTGTCAAAAGGGATTCTAGGCCAAAGGCTACTGATTGTTTGAGAGAACTGTCTTTTTAACTCCACAGAGAGTAAATAAAACACTCTTCTGTATCTCCAGTGATATTTATAAAGGTGAAAAAAACCTCCACCAATGAAAGATGTGAAAATAGAAAATATAGGAGGTAGATGGCCAATAGCAAAAGAACAGGATCAGTTGCAGAGGGAGGAATATGGGAAAAGGCAGGTTACAGGATGAAATGTTAATAGCAAAGGTTACGATATTTTAAGCATATAAATGTCTCTCTAAAGATGTAAAAGCCTTAATTTCTGTGTGGATAGGATCCTTTAAATTGAATTATATTTATAGTAATATTCTATTTGAAATAATTATTTCTGAACTTGGCAATCCCCAGCAAATGAAAAACATTTTTGCCTCTCTCCTAATTAAACTAATTTGGAATGTGGTCTGTCCTTCTGGATTAATCATTAAGAGTTAAAAGATAAAACTATTTTACCCTCGCTTTTCCTTTCTGACAAAAATATATTTTTGTCACATTAAATATAGCTCAGTGTTTTCTGACCATCACAGCTGTAATGTTAAAAGTGTATACGAATTCAGAGTTTTCTGTAATTGCTATGCTGAGATGACTCAATATTAACTCCTTACACATCAAACTACTGGAAAGATGGGGAAGAACGTTTTATCAGGAACAATAGTGATAGGAAGAGAGGCAACCGTTTTGAATTAGAAGCAAGAAATTATTTACTGGTAAGGTCATAAAATGCTGGACCAGGTTACCCAGAATAGTTGTACATACCCGTTTCCTGGAAATGTTCAGTGCCAGGTTTGATGGGGCTTTGAACTATCTGTTCTAGTGAAAGGTATCCCTGGCAGATGCCTTGGAACTAGGTGATCTTTGAGGGTACTTTCCAACCCAAATCATTCTATGATTTTATGATTCTAATCCCCTTTTTCTTCCACCTTCTTCCCTTCCCCAGGTAATGGGCCCATCTTGCAATAATAATAATCCATTCAAGTTTGATTTTATCCACTAGATTTGTAAGAAACAGCCTTTCATTTAAATACAATTTCTGTGAAGAAGTAAAGCACCAGAGTGTTACTGAACTACTGAGATTTCCTCAGAAAAATAACAAGGGATTTACATGGAATTTAATGGGAGCTGTGAAAAGCTGTGCTTTTGCCTTCTTTACCTTTCAGTGTACAGCAATCATCATTTATTTCTGTTTTCTTGAAGATGTGAAATAGAGTTGAAAAGCAAACCCACTGATTTAATTTCTCTAGCTCAGGAACAATCACCTTTTATTTTTTCTTTTTTTTTTTCTATTTCTCTTTTTTTTCTTTTGGCCTTCATTTCTTCAGTGCACATGAATATGAATGATTGAGGAATCTTCATACAGGTGGATGTGCAAAATAAAGAAAATGCAAATGTCTGCATCAGACAAGGATTTATAAAGGCTGATTGAAATTGCTGTTGCATAAGCAAGTCATATTAACAGTTGTTATGGTAAGGCGTCGTTTGTGCTTTCTCTGTTCATGAGGAACTTTTTTTTTGAATGGATCTGCTGCCTCGCTAAACCATTAACATTTGTCAGATGGTGAGATTACACTCCTAACAACTTGCAGATGACATTCAGCCGTAGCAAACCCTTTTCAGTTGTTGACAGTTTGTCTAACAAATGTGTATACCACTGACATTTAGACAAGAAAATGTCTGTGAAATATGAATTCTTACAGAATGTAGCTGAAGCTTATGCTAAGCTTTCCCAGGCTTGAGTTCTGATGTGTCTTTTTGTGTACATGGATGTTTGCTTGCTTGTAAACCTTCACAAACAGAAAGAATATGTTCTACTCAGTCTCTCAAAAATACAGAAAGTCTTGATGCTTATTTTAAAACAGAATTTTCAAAGGAATGTAATGAAATATTTGTACTGAAGGTCTTGTCTCATTTTCTTTCCAAATTTTTCCAAAAATATTGTTCTAATGGTATTATTCAGCTTTCTCCTCCTATGGATTTTCTGCAAATAACTCTTTGTTGTAAAGAATTCCTTTGAAATACTTTAGATATATGAAATTTAAGCCTGTTTGATTTGAAGGATTACACACATTTCTGCTTTCAGATTGGGATTGTTCTAAATCAATCTTCTACAGCATTTGTTGAAAGTCCATTGGTTTGAAATATATTTCATATAGCAACTTCTTGTTTGCGCATTTGGGTGGAAAAAAGACTGTAAGTAAATCATGCTCAATTAAAAAGTCCAAATAATTAGAGCAAATATTTTCTCAAAACTTGTACTGACATTTAGTGAAAGAAAATGTCCTCCAGGTCAAAAATGAAATGGCAAATATTAGGAGAATGGATACATTTTCCTCAATTTTCAGACATTTAATTTTTTAATGAGTCATTTCTATTGTTCTTTAAAATCTGTAAGAACACTCTCCTTAGGCTGAATTTTTATAAAATGCAAATTGCTGCAAAAAAAGAGTAGCATTTTATTTTCTTCCACAAAATTATGTTGGTGTGCACATAAAGTAATTGACTACATAGTCAGACAAAGATTTATTAACTAGCAATGATCAGATCATAGAATCATAGAACCATTGACTATCTTGAGTTAGAAGGGACCATCAGGGATTATCAAAATCTTGCTCCTGGCCTGACACAGGACAGTCCCAAGAATCATACTGATTACTTGTTTTGTCACTTTATGTCAACGTGCTTTGTAAATTTTTCATATGAAAGGTGTTTTTGAAATTGAGCAGTAAAATCTTTACCATGTTTCCTTTCTTGTTATGATTAAAACTTACTTAACTTTATAGAAACTTATTTTTTTTCTTTTAAGATATTACTCCAAAACTAATAATGCTAAGTAGTATCTCTATCTGATTGTATTAATGTTCAACCTGTAATTAATAGTTTTATCTAGTTACTCAGATACTTTTTTAGTTTTAAGAATTTATAGCTTTATTAACTCAGAAATCCTAGAGTATAGACTAGGAAACTGACTTAAAATATTAATTTACTATTAAAGACCCTTCTAAGTTGCAGAAAAACAGAGTAATTGACGGGGAATTTCAGTTGCCTATGTTTCAACAAAAAATTTAAAAATTCCTCTTCACGCTTTGGGGAATCATTGCTACAACAAAGGAACAAAGGAAATCCTGGTCTTTTATACCCTTGCAGTCTAAGCAAAAATCTGTAGTCCTTGGCTCCTGCTGTCTCTGAGTGTTCTGTTACCTGGATGGCACCAGAGGTCCCCACGCCCTTTGTTGTGCAAAGAGTTGACCAGTTACAGACTCTTGCCTGGGGAGAGCTGCCACCCAGAGCTCAACCTGTAGCTGGCACTGCAGTTGCACATTGAGCCTCCTTCACTGCACGTATTCCTCAACAGCCTAGATGTCTCTTGAGCCTTTCCAGAGACCCTACAACAGCGCCCTGGGCAACTTATTCCAGTGTCTAACTACTCTTTCAGTGAATAGTTTTTTTTTCTAATAACTAACCTAAACCTCCCGTGGCACAACTTAAGGCCTTCTCCTTTAGTCCTTTGATTTGTGACATGGTAGAAGAGACCAGCC
This sequence comes from Climacteris rufus, assembly GCA_013398175.1. Classification (NCBI taxonomy): domain Eukaryota; kingdom Metazoa; phylum Chordata; class Aves; order Passeriformes; family Climacteridae; genus Climacteris; species Climacteris rufus. Next base: position 21,432 of record VZRZ01003566.1, on the reverse strand, counting down.
CCCACCCTCCTACAGCCTCCTTTCAGGTAGCTATAGAGAGAGCAGTGAAAATTTCAAAACTGAGCACAGGATTTGAGGTGCAGCCTCACCAGTGCCAAGTACAGGGGAACCGCCCTTGTCCTGCTGGCCACACTATTACTGATACAGGCCAGGATGCCATTGGTCTTCTTGGCCACCTGGGCACATTTCTGGCTCATTTCAGTCATTGGTGAACTAGCACCTCCAAGTACCTTTCTGCCAAGCAGCTCTCAAGCCACTTTTTCCCAAGCCTGAAGTGATGCTTGGGGTTACTGCACCCCAAGTGCAGGACCCAGCAAACAGGGCATAGTTGAACCTCATGGAGTTGTCCTCATCCCATTGATCTAGCCTGTCCAGATTCCTCTGCAAAGAGTTCCTGCCCTCCAGCAGATCGACTCTCACTCAACTTGCTGTCATCTGCAAATCACAGGGGATGCACTCTATCCCATTGCCCAAATAATCAATAAAGATATTCGGCAGGGATGGCCCCAGCACTGAGCCCTGGTGAATACCACATGTGGTTGGCTGCCAATTGCATGTTAACTCCATTCACCACCACTCTCTGGGTCTAGCCATCCATCCAGTTTTATACCCAGTGAGAAGTACAACCACCCAAGCCCTGAGCAGTCAGCTTTTCCAGGAAAATGCTGTGGGATATGGTGTCAAACACTTTGCTGAAATCTACATAATCCATCAACCTTTTCCTTATCTATTCATGCCTTGTCTACTATGCAGGTCTTTTTGTTGTGGAGGGAGATCAGGTTGATCATGATATTATTTGGAATGATATCTAAGACTGTGACTGGCAGAAATCTTGCTGTTTTATACAATTCCATGTGTAGGTCTGGTTGTGGCTATAGAAACTGTTTAGCAAACAGGTAATAGAAAGAAGATGATAATATGCATGTCCTTTTATTTTTTTTTGAGATATGGTAACAGAACCGCAAATTAAGTTGTAAAATAACATTAAAATGATGGTGTCAGTATCACTCTGTAAAAGAACTAGCAACATCAACTGGCCAGCAGTAATCTAATGCAACAGGTTTGTAAGGAAAGAAAACACAAGGTGGATAAAAATAAGGGATAAAAATAAACAGCTAAGAGTAAACAAGCATTTCTGAACAACTTGTGAATTATCAAAGGGATTGATACAAATTATTTGTAGAAGCTAGGGGCTTATCTTTCCAAAAATTGGAGATTAAATGTCCTTGTGGTTAATTCCATAGATTTTTCTCAGCTGATGTTCATTGTCATCTACAGTCATAAGCCAATACACATATTGTGCATAAATATGCAGCAACTTACACTGAAGGCTGATGCTGCTTTTGTGCCCCACTTCTCCATTACAGCAGCTACAGTCTTCTGAGGTTCCATACCACACAAATAAATATTTAAATTAAGGAGTTTGTAGATAAAGACAAATGGGGAAATACTTTTTAAGGCATTCCTTTGTATCAGAAATTAACTGGAAAAAGTAAGCTGGTTAATATAACTCTCTGTGATAGCAGATAAAATTGCAACTGTATAGTTCAAGAATATCTCATAGAAATTCACTTTACCCCTCCTGCCCCTTTTCAGAATAGTCAGGTGAAACTTCCTTTTCAAAGGTAAAGGTTATTAGCAAGTTAAGTATGTTGTATGTTTTTAATTGAGCTTTCCTATCCCTCTCTTCCCAATCCAGGTGAGGAAAAAAATAATTTTTTTCTTTCCAGTTTCAGTTTTCTTGAAGGAAAGGTTACTATTCACTTTTGTGTTCTTTTCTTTGCTTCTCTCTGTGGCACCACCAAAAACTATTGTGTAAAACTATCTCGGTCTGTTATGTACAGGAGAGAGGAGCCCTGTTATCTCAGCAAGAGGAAAGAATTTAAAAGAAATCTGAGATACTGCCCTATATATTATGTGATGCTTTCTTGTTTGAGTTGAGACAAAATTGTTCTGCATGTGGGAAATAATTGCTTGTCACCCTTCTGAAGCCTTGAGTCTTGTACTCATTATTAAATCGGAATTAGGTTCATATTAAATACAAAATTTCATCTCCGAAGTGTCTTATAACTTTCATCATAGACTTTATAAATTCTTCTAAATCCACCAGTGTTGTGGATTTATGCTGCCTATTTTTTCTGACTGTTCCCTACAGACCAGCAGAAGTTCTTACATCTGAAAATATTTTTATTTATTATGTGTATTGAGGTTTTTACTGTTTGCATTTAGTTGAGACAATGAAACTCATCATCCCATACTATTACTGGATTGAAAGGTGCATAATCTAAGCAGTGAAGCATTGCAGACACAGATTAAGTGATTTCTTTAAAGCATACAAAATTTGTGACCCCTTAGAACTGAAACTGAACTCTTCAATTCTAGACGCAGGTATGAGTCTCATATCATTCTTTTTTTTTAGTTCTCAGATAAACATTTTAAAGTTATTAAATATTTTCAATTGGATATGTGGGACAAATGAAAATGAAGGCATGAGACTGATACAAAACTTTAAATATGAATTCACCCAAAATGTGTTGAAGGAGCACTGCTACCACTGGTTGGAATATTTTTGTTTACGAAGACATTGATTATTCTTTCTGAACAATATGTCTTGTATAAGAGCTGCTAACACTAATCGGATACCTGTGCCTTCAAGATATACAAGGATGATGAATGATCATACATAGTAAATGTTTGAGTTAGGGCTTTCTCTAGCAACTATCTAAGAACTATCAGGAGAAAACAGATTATTTTCCCTCCAGTCTTCTGGTGAGGTTAGTTTTTCAGCTGCCTTTGTATCCAACACAATATCTGCAATAGCAGCAAAATTTTATCAGTATTTAACAAGTGAATTTTTTATTGACTATGCTGAGTAAAGTGTACAACTCTCTTTACAATCAGGGAAAGATGTAAAAAACGACAAGGAAATAAAATGTGGAGTGGTTATACTGTTTCACTTGAAAACTGATTTCTGTGGCTTCTGAATTTCACTTTATACAAATCCTGCAGATCTAAAACCTTTTCATTTAACTGCCTAGAAGCAATAGTATTTGATTTAATTACCCTAAAGGTGTCTCTGCTCTCATATTCTGAATCCAAATAATCTCTAGACATTTTATGTGTTTGGCCCTTTCTAGTGCCAATACATTAAGCAAGAAATGTCTCAAAATTATAATGATTGTAAGGGAGACAGGACGAAGCAATTCTTTCTTTTGTGACCTCTTGTTCTTCCTTCCAGGGAGTGTTCAGTACAGCAAAATGTAATTGCATGTAGTGCATGGTTCATATCCAGACTACACAAAGGACAAAAGGTATGGTAATGGGGGAAGTGCTATAGTCCAAGAAAGTAAATGAACATGAAAGTTCTATGAACAGGTGGTAATGTGAATACAAATATATAACTGGTTGGCAGTCTGTTTCTTGGCTGTCTGTGAGGATGAGGCTTCTGAATGTTTAAAGTGTTGTTGAAGAGTCACAAGTGCAGCAGCATGCAGAGGAATAAAAATCAATAATTAACAGGACAGAGTGAATAAAGAAGCTCTAAAGTGGATAAATTCAGCAGTGTGGAATAATGTAAGATTCTGAATTTGAAGATATTTCTGCCATATATTATTGATAATAACAAGGAGCTGTGACTTCAAGATAATATGACGTGGGTTGCACTTTAGTATGTGGTGCAACACCATGAAAATGCTGATGATCAGTGAGATGTAATTCTAGGACAATGATGGGAAAAAAAGCTGTGTGAACTGACAAAACCATGAGTTTTTGTTCTAAAATAGGTAAAAAAATTAAATATTTTTTGTGTTTAATACAAATGAAGACTGAGCTAATCTATAGTGCAAGTGAATACTCACAGCAAAACATGACTTCTGGGAGATAAAACGTCAGCCAGAAGATGATTGTGCAAAAGCCATTCCTGAAACAACAAGCTACGTGTGTTTCTATAATTTGACTATTTAGAAATAAAACAAATATCAACATATTAAACAAGGAAGAAAAGGCAAAATTTTTATTCATGCAGCAAACTTCAGACTCAAACACTCAAGTAATATATTCAAACAGTAAGGTAGAAAGCAAAAACCCAAGGGTCAACAGCAAGAGTTTCAGAAAACATTTCTACTAGGTAGATGATGCATAGTCAAAATCATCATAAAATTAGTCCAAAATAAGTAAACAGATCATTGTTATTAAAAAAGCAATATCCATTTTCCCTGTTCCTCACGATGTATTTCCAAGATTAAACTTCAGTGACAAATGATCTGAGGATCCAAGATCAGCTGTAGTCATTCCGAAGCAATTTTACTAGTGGGTTGGTAGATTCAGACATCCCAGTGAAGGATCCAGAACACACTTGCACACAGCTGCTAAAACATGTGAAGGACAGCTCAAAAGGTGGCTGAAGGAAAGAAGGAGGCAGGACACAAAGAGGTAAGAGAAGCCCTTTCCCAGCAAAAGTGTGCTGATAGATGAGTTCATCCAATCTGAACTAGAGATAGATGGGCTAATCAAAGAGCTGACAGCCACAGACTGGGGCTATCCTGGACTGATGAGGAAATGGAAACAGGATTGTGCTTTTGGGCAGCAATTTAGTTGTTGTTCATTGTCCCTGTTTTACAGTGAGCAGTGCATCTTTCCCCATCTGTTATGACCTATATCAGTCTGTACATAGACAATGGCAAGACTGTATGTTGCTAACTTTTTTTTGGCTTTATAGTATGTGATTAATATTGTAATGAATGACTTCTAGAGTTACAGTGAACCTGGGGTGACTGACATGTAGCCCTCTTTCCTGAACACTCTTGCAGATATAGTAGAAGGATCTCTCCAAGATCTGTAAACCTTAACCCAGATAGTGCAGTTGTGATGGCGATGCCTAGAAAAATATACAATGCTGTGTTATGTTTAGTGTAATGTCAGAGGTCATTGTCAATTCTTGTCACAGCTCCTCAATGTCTATAATATGAAGTTCATATGGAATTTTTTCTTTGGTTTGGAGCACACAAAAATCTGTGTGCTATCTGAGACTATATGTCTCTTCAGTGCTTCCTTGGCAATATAATTTTGTTCACCTGTGCCTTATTGGAAGGCATATTGCAGTATGACTTCTAAATATATGCCACTGGAGTACATGTGAAATGTTCTAGCAGAAGTGTGCCAGCATTTTCTACATCTGCACTTGGATCTACTGGACAAGTTCAATATCAACAGAAGTTCAGAAGAGACAGGACCTGTGTTGTTTTTTTAGCAGTAAATGAATTTAGAAGGATGCTGTATTAAATGGGAAGGTAGGAGGAGAAGGCTGTCAGAGCCTGGAAGGATTGATGTCTTGAGACATTCTGGGATGCAGGGGGGAGGAAGGGTGGAAGGGCTGGGGGGGGTGGGGAATGGAAAGTCAGGCCTTGCCCTGGTGAGGCAATGAACTGTCCCACACCCCACACCCCAGAAACTGTATTCCAGCCCTGCAGAGCTGCCAATCCCTGGCGCCCTGGGGGCGGGACTCCACTCTGCCCCAGCCCAGTTCCTGGGTGGCCAAATAACTTGAAGTCCTGCCTGGGGGAAGGGCCCAAGGAGGCCCAGAAGCATTTAAGGATGAGCAGGATGTGAACACAGGTCTTAACCTTACCCTTTCTTGGAGTTTCTTTCTGAATACTGCTGGAACTCAGGAGTTGCTAGCTATATGTGTGTTTATCTTTTATCTTTCTTCTTCTTCTTCTAATTCCTTCTTCTTGGAATATTTTGAGTAAATAAACCTTGAACAGGTTTAAAGTTTGCTAAATTGAATTGGCAAGATTAATGCTGTGAGAAGTCTTTTATGTTGATTGGGTGCTGTACTAAATCTTTTACCACAGTTCCCTGATTTTCTAAAGTTTGCCAGTAAACTTTTGGGTTTTTTTGACCTCTTGAGGATATCTGGTCCATATTTCTCCCGTGCACCCAGCCCAGAGTACATGAAAACTGTAAACCCCTTCCAGTGAGTTGTTTGGGGCCTTACAGAGGTGAAGTGGCAGAAAGAATGTCTAGTACTGATCAAACAGAGCTTTGTAGAGCTGAAGTTATAATTTCATTGTAACTTTCTAATTAAAACATGTATGTGTAATTGAAGGTCAGCTCCATGGCTTAAGGAAGCTGGAAGCTTCATGTGGTACTATTTACACTTTCAGATTCTATATCTGAAAGCTGTCATTCCTAAAAAAAATACATGTTTTTTTTACTTTGGAAAAAAACTGTTGGTTTTTTTTTTTTTT